>MJUT01019132.1:647203-697697 GCA_002080005.1 Gigantidas platifrons | reverse complement strand
AGTTGTGTTTCTTAGAATCTTTTAAAATTTTATCAGCTGTTTACTGGTGAAGAGAGGAGGATCCCTTTCATTTTTGACGATTTTCACTTTTGCCGTTCCAGAGTTATGGGACTTGATATGACGCAAAATAGGATTTTTACCCTATGTCGTATGATAACTTGAGTAGTGTTTCTCAGAATATTTTCAAATTTTAGCAGTAGTTTACTCATGAAGAGAGAAGGGTCTCTTTCATTTTTGATGATATTCACTTTTATTGTTCCAGAGTTAGGGGCCTTACATTTTATACAATGTCATAGGAAAATTTTAGTAATGTATGATGGAATCTGGTGAAACTTTACTAAATAATCATTGGCTGGGTAATAGAGTAGGGTCCTTTTCATTTTTGGTCGAAACAATCAGTAATGTTTTGGTTATGGAAATAGGTTGGACAGATGTGGGGAGTGGGGGTATATCTTAGTGAGCTGTGCTCACAGTAATACTAGTTAACTTTTAAGTTAGGAATATATAGTTCATATTAAATTCTCATTATTTCAATACATTCTGTTATCACAGAAGTTTCATTATGTTCATATCACAATATATTTTGTATATTCCATTCCATGATTTGTTGTCATATACAGAGTAACACTGATCGAAAATGAAGGGATATGTTATTAGAAGTTATGGACAGTTCATTGTTATATAGATTTGTTAGTAAATATGTTCAGACTTGCTTTTATTTGTACATCTATTATAAAAGGAATGTAAAATAAATTACATCTTTTAAATTATATAACTGTTATAAATGTATATTTACATAATATTATAATCACATGTACCCTGTCATCTACAATCATTTTAAAGCAATGTAATTTCTTCATTTTCATTTTCTTCAGGGGGCTTTGCCCCCCTGGGCCCCCTACCAGGGCTCTGCCCTGCACCTGGCTGGGGACTTAGGTGGCCCACAGACCCCCGGCCTAATTATTTTGCACCCCCCTTTCACAAAACCTGTGTACGGGCCTGCATACATACATATAACCATTTGGCATTAAACACCAAAAATCAATCAATCACTTTATAACCATTTGGTTAAGCTCACGTTCATATTTTTATGACGTATATTATATGTCCCTACAGCAATCAATCCTGGATCAGTATATCACTATTTGGGTAAGCTTGACTCAATATTGATTTCCTATGGCTGTTTTTATGTTCCAATAAGTATTGGTTCTATTACATATGTATCATCATTTGGGTAAGCTCGACTTGATATTGTTTTCCTATGGCTGTTTTTATGTTCCAATAGGTATTGGTTCTATTACATATGTATCATCATTTGGGTAAGCTCGACTTGATACTGTTTTCCTATGGCTGTTTTTATGTTCCAATAAGTATTGATCTTGTGACATATATATCACCATTTGGGTAATCTCGCCTCGATTATGTATTTGTGCATTTTCAGATACAAATGGGAAATTCCATTTACATTTACAACAAATACAAGTCTAAACTTTAACCAAACCGATGCTAATATCATATGGATGGGACGAAACGGCAGTGAAGGTAAGCATAATGTACAATAAGGAGATTTCTAACATAGCGAATGAGTGAGTGAGTGAATGCATGTGTAAGTGAGTGAGTGAACGAGTGAGTGAGTGAGTAACTCAGTCAGTCAGTCAGTGATGCCAAGAGAGCAATTTGTCAGCTATATGATCGCAAGTACATGCTACATTTCGATGAAGTGATGATGATGATGTTCGCTGTTTATCATTTCAATACTGCAATGGCAGTCCGTTGGTAGACATTGTGCTCCACTCTAACACATTATCCTGCTTCCGAGCCAACCAGGTATTGCTCGTACTCGTGATGCGTGCTCAGTGAAAAAGCAGCAAATATTTATTCAAGTCTTTGGTTTGACCTGCGCGGGTTTCGAACCCTTTTTTTTTTAGCGCATTGAGTTTTAGAAATAACCGTATTGTCTGAATATTGCGATAACGAGGTCCGCTTGTATATGATAGAGGAGATATATAAATCATATTTTCTTATAATTGTCTAGTCGTTTTACCAATGGTCTTATCTGGAACATCAAATGAATGGTACATCGGAAATATAATGCAGTATGGATATTACAGAGTTAACTATCCTGAGGAAAATTGGAACAATCTGATCTACCAACTTAAAGCTGACCATAAGGTAAGAAAAGGAAAATTGACAATCATGAAAATTTATTTAAATTACAATTGAATAAACAAATAGAGCAGCTTAAAGCAGTCCATTTGGTAAGACATGGGGAATTAACAATCATGGAAATTGATTAAATTACAATTGAATAAACTGATATAGCAGCTTACAACTGACCATGAAATAAGAAAATGGTGATTAAAAATCATGAATTCTTTCTTAAATTACAATTGGAAAAACTAATACAGCAGCTTACAATTGACCATAAAGTAAGAAAAGGAAAATTAACAATCAGGGAAAGTATTTCGACAACAATTTAATAAACTAATCCAGCAGCTTAACAGTGACCATAGGGCAAGAATGGGGAGATAATTATTCAGACGAAACAGCTGTAAAAAATAACAATGGTAACTGAAAAGGATGATCAAAGGGAGATAACAACTTTTTTTTAATATAGATTTCATGTTTTGATCAGTATTGATATCTCAGCTTGCTGTAATTTACCACTCGAATAACTTCACAAATTAATCATATGACAATGGTGTTAGCCTATCAGAATCAGTGGTACATACTTTGTTACGATAACAATCCATGTTTAATGATTATATGTCACTAAAATTCGTCTGTTGTCCTGTAACAAATCCTTCCGTCAGAGGCCGATCAAGTCAAAGGAAAAAAGAATAGAATTGAATATGCTGCTGAGACTGTCCTGAGATCTTTACCCTTAACATACAAATATATGAACACTCACTTATCTGGCTTCACACAGGCTCTTCAATGATAAATGGCGGGGTTAAATTAGTTTTATGAGCCCAAACTAGTTTTGTATGCTTGATTTGTTGTTTGTACATTTTGTCTTGATGATTTTATCTGTTTGCTTATAATGCAACATAAGAAAATGTCATATTACGCTTGTTTTCAAATTGTAAATTTTACATTCCTCTGATATTTTGTTTTACAGATGATACATCCTATTAACAGGGCCCAGATCATCAATGATGCATGGAATTTAGCAAAGTAAGATTTGTATATGTCAGATTTGGATCGGATTACGAGTGTTTAACTCCACTTTGTACAGCATTTGAATGATATATCGTGGCAGACAGTTACATACTTAGTGAAAACCAATGCCCCTTGTAAACCACCATTCTTCCAAAAATAACATACGTTGTATCGAGTACACCTCGCCACTGTCTAAAATCGAACTCACAACTCTTAGCGGTAATACACACCGGTTAGATTGATCAGGTAGATGTTTGCCCAGCTAATATACGATTGATGGCATCGCTAGCCCTTACACATGTAGTTAATGCTACTAGATATTTAATTTAAATCACATATTAGAATAAAAGCTATATACAGAATTTATTAGGATTAAAATGGGAAAAAAAACATACCACACTACCGGGCCGGTTCTAAAGTCCAATAGACCTATCTTAGAGAGAAGCAAAATCGATAGCCCGAACACACAAATATATGACATGCTCACTTCCCTGGCTTAGTACAGGTACTTCAATGAAAGAAGAGTTTGAAGATACCATAGGGACAGTCAGAATCCATATATCGAAGAAAAACAGACAACACAATGGCCAACAGAAAAATTACAAAAGGACAAACAACGATCAACAAAACATATACATAAGGGTCACCAACTAGATTGACACAACGGGTGTCACAAGTGGAGCAGGAACTATTTGCCCTTCTGGTACGCCTGGGTTCGGCCCCTGATATTGGTGGGTTCGTGCTACTTTAGTTTTATGTGTAGTGTTCTATAGATCGTTGCTTGTCGTTTTGTTCTTTTTTTTCTCTAATTGTGTTGTCTGTCCTTCGGTTTACGGATTATAATTACCGCTTTGGTATCTTCAAATTCTCCTTGCCACCAGTAAGTAAGTATTCAATAGGATTACCCAAAAGTCGATATACATGTAGTTAACACTAGTTATGTTGTAGTTAACACTAGTTATTTTGTAGTTAACACTAGTTATTTTGCAGTTAATACTAGTTATTTTGTAGTTAACACTAGTTATTTTGTAGTTAGCACTAGTTATTTTGTAGTTGGCACTAGTTATTTTGTAGTTAGCACTAGTTATTTTGCAGTTAACTTTACTTATTTTGTAGTTAACACTAGTTATTTTGTAGTTAACACTAGTTATTTTGTAGTTAACACCAGTTATTTTGCAGTTATCACTGGTTATTTTGTAGTTAACACTAGTTCTGTTGTAGTTAACACATGTTATTTTGTAGTTAGCACTAGTTATTTTGCAGTTAGCACTAGTTATTTTGTAGTTAACACTAGTTATTTATTTTGTAGTTAACACTGGTTATTTTGTAGTTGACACTAATTATTTTTTTTCTACTTTTAGATCTGGTGATCTGAAGATGGACATTGCACTTCAGACTGTAGAATACTTAGCCAATGAAGACAATTACCTACCATATTCTGCTGCCCTCGATGAACTAGGATATGTAGATGACATGCTTGAAAGAACAGAACTATATGGGGCATTCTCTGTGAGTACACACAAATGGTTTTCCTATGTCAAAAATTACATGAGGCTTCCTTTCACTAGGAGGAAAGGTTTGTGTCTATAATATCAGTTTTTCTCCACCACTTTTATTGAAGTGAATGTTCGTTCCAAACCAGAAAAGTGAAAGGTAATGTGTTTGTGTGTTAGTTTGCCTTTTTCTACGATTTTTCTTTTGGAATTTGGAACTGTTCTGACAATGTGGTATTTTTTTTTTGCATTTTCATTTCATTGTTGTCTTTTTCTGGGAAAGTAATTATACTTCCATGTGTAAATTTGAAAGAAGATTATACCTATTCGATTATAGCCAAAATAGCATGTCTATAAACTTGTTCATTGTAGGAGGAAAGGGACTATTGATCCCCAGTGCTCTGTCTAAATTGTAAAATGCAAGGTATTGACACATTATTTTATGCACATAAAGCATTGTTTCTTATATCCTAAATATAGGGAGGTCAAGCCAAAAAGTGAAATGCTAAAAAAAATCATCCAATTATAGTTCAATATGACAGTTCATACAAAATGAGAAATTTTGATAAACAAATTATCAAAATCTGTTGAGCTGTTCAAAAGTTATGACCTTTTATGCGAGCAAAACAGGATAACTGTAAGACACTACAAAACCTTCAAGATTAGAGTATCCGAATGTATGGTATATATTTTTTTCGTGAACTGTTATATCTCATACAAAGCAATTATTTCCAAAAAGTTTTATCATTTTATAATTTAATAATCATATTCAAGATTATTATCATTGTTTATTTAATTGCATTTTTTTATAGAAATTTATGAAGACTACGTTTACAAAACCATTTGATAAGTTTGGCATGGACAATTCTGGAGCATCTCATCTAGAAACGTAAGTAATTAAAAACTGCAATCTACCCCAATGAAAGTTTTTATATTGTATTGACAAATTTGATCATACAAAATATATAAAGGTTAATGAATCAAAGTTATTTAAT
Source organism: Gigantidas platifrons (assembly GCA_002080005.1). NCBI lineage: Eukaryota > Metazoa > Mollusca > Bivalvia > Mytilida > Modiolidae > Gigantidas > Gigantidas platifrons. The sequence continues at coordinate 692,047 of MJUT01019132.1, read as the reverse complement.
AATCCTTTATACAGATACAGAAATCTTTAATGCTGAATATATATTTTGTTTATTATCTTACAGATATGTTCGGAGGTTCGTGGTCGGCCAGGCCTGTAAATATGGAAACATTGAATGTATTGGAAACGCTACAAAGTTATTCAAACAGTTAATGGACAACCCCCCTGATGCTGTCAATCCGTAAGTTGAATATAGACAAAAAAAAATGTACATTAACACCTAATAAGAAATGACAATCAGTAAGATGTTGTAGAAATAGACGAACGTGAGCGAGTGTTTAAGGCCAAGTGTGCACTTTGTCAGGTATATATTGACATTACAAGAATCAGTTAATTTTTTATGAGATATTCGCTCACAGAAACAAAAATACACCAGCAGATATGCCGCTCCACTCGGACACATCTTTTCTTATTTCTCTTACTCCAAACATTATTGGTGAATGGCATTGATTTCATAGGTAGAAGCAAACTATCATAGGATATTGGCCTCTGCGGTCCTCTGTGGATATATTTGTATTTTGAGAAGTACATTAGATTAATATTAGAGAAAATAAAGCGACATTTGGTACTATGTATACAATAATAGTTTACAGGCGGAAAGACGGTCGAACTCTGCCGATATACCGGGGGTGTGACCGGTTGCGTTGAAACGGTTACCGTATTTTCAGAGTAGATGTTGATGGCTGTAAACCTCCACAGTTTAAGGGGAACTACTAGGGCTATTGCCTGTACACAAAAACAATAAAAACAAAAACAATGTCACAAACTTTTTCTCCTACATAAATACCACATGACACAAAATATGTTTGTCCTTTGGACGCAGTCGATCACACTCTCGATATGTTGTCAGAGTTCGACCGTCTTTCCGATTTTGTTTTAAGAAGAGTTTGAAGATATACCAAAGGGGCAATCAGAATCCGTATATCGAAGAAGAACATACAACACAATGGCCAAAAGAAAAAGTACAAAAGGACAAACAACGATCTGCAAAACATACATATAACACTAAAAATCGAATAACACGAACCCCACTAAAAACCAGGGGTGAAATCAGGTGCTCCGGAAGGGTAAGCAGTTCCTGCTCCACTAGTGGCACTCGTAGTGTTAATTTACGTTCAATAACTTCAATTCTTTGGTTTTGTATATCAGCATTGTATTGTGATGTTTTTGTGCTCCTCCCTCTAATTACTATTTTACCATAATTTTTGTAATGCATTCATTTCAATTCTATAAATATTTTGTAACGTGCTGTAAGTTTCGTTTCGTTTTTTTTTTTTTCAGAGTAGATGTCAATCTTAGAAGTACTGTTTATTGTAATGCTATTCGAGATGGGGGTGTGGATGAGTGGGATTTCGCATATCAGAAATATAAAACATCCAATGTGGCTACAGAAAAAGCTGTTCTTTTGCTAGCACTGTCTTGCAGCAGAGACGTATGGGTTCTGAGCAGGTAAGACAGGACAAGCTAGAGAATTGTGAACAAGGATTGCTCGTAACCAGTGCCGGATTTAACTATAGGCTCGCTAGGCTGAAGCCTAGGGTCTCAAAATTTAGGGGGGCTCCGGCCAAGGTGTATAATATTTTTGACATTGTTATTGGACATTCACACTTATGTTGTCATAACATACTGTATTTTCTAAACAACCCTTCAGTAATTTTCCTTACACATTTGCACTCCATTTCAGAATATTGCAGAATTTTAAACACCCATTATCATATTCGCCTTTATTCCAGTCGTGAAAGTGGGAAATTAGGAGGGGCCTCACAAGTGGAATGGCCTAGGGCCTCTCTTTATCTAAATCCGGCACAGGTCGTAACTATAGTAACATAAAACAGTACTATGCAAAATGAAACGACAATCAACTCCTACACAATTTTGTAAGTGTAAGCAGGAATTAGTTTACCCTATTAATACTCTCAATAAAAGCTCATAATTGTCAAATTGTATACCCCCACTCGTAGAGAGGGGGCTATATTGCAATCCCTTGTCCGTCCGTTCACACTTTCGTAACAGATATCTCAGCTTTTACTGGAAGAAATGATTTTATATTTGATATATGGCTTTGGCATGGTGACTTGTACCGTGTCTCCCCTTTCCAGGTTTACCGTGCGACTTACAAATGAACGAGTGGAAGTATTCTTAGCATGACATAGCGCACAACACCTTGTTGTTCTGAAATATCTTCAGGCAAAAGGACTATTATATGGCATGATCGGACACAACAATGAAATGAACATCATTCATTTGTCTGTAGGCAATAAAAATAAATTGAAAGAGCATTCATTCGTTTAAACATCATGTACTTGTTTTCACTTTTTCAGCACAATAATAACGCTTTTGGTATATCCATGATTTTCGTATTCAATTTCGCTTCAACATTGTAGATATATGGCCCGGGTGGCTCAATGAGCTAGGTAGTTGGATTACCTAACAACTCATACAAGCCTATCACCAATATGGCGTGGGTTTGAGCCCGGATTTGTAAATGCCAAAAAGGTTGCTCTCAACTCGCAGCCGCAAGTGATAAAGTTTACCAGTTGCTTGTCCATGATCGGTGGTTCTCTCTGTGTACTCCAGCTTCTTCCACCACTGAAACAGGTCGCCATGAGATAGCTGAAATATTGCTGAAAGTGGTGTTTAACACCAAAAATCAAAATCAAATCAGTATTCAATCTCGCTTCAACATTGTTATTAATTTGTTTTTATTCCCTCATCGCTATGCATCAGGAGCATTGAATTTAGCACATGTTCGTACGTCTGTCTGTATGTAATGCATTTGGTGTCGTCTCAATAACTTATGTTCCCCTAACACTAGATTAACACGACGGGTGTTTATCCTTCCGGAGCACCCGAGTTCACTCCTGGTTTTAAGTGGGGTTCGTGTAGCTCGATCTTTAGTTTTATATGTATGTTTTGTTGATCGTTGTTTGTCCTTTTGTACTTTTTCTTTTGGCCATTATGTTGTCTGCAGGGGCGGATTCAAGAGGGGGGGGGGAGCACCCGTAAAATCGTGATTTTTCACACGAAATACCCCAAAAATTTTCGCGCCCCCCTAACTTGAAATCCTGGATCCGCCCCTGGTCTGTTCTTCTTCGATATACGGATTATGATTTTCCCTTTGGTATCTGCAAACTCTTCTTCCATTGTTTTTACATTTAGTAAAATTGTGCAAATCAATCATTAAGCAATTATCCATACATAAAATAAATGTGTATATTTTTTATATTCCAGATATCTCACATATACTCTAATCACCACCGAAATACGAAAACAGGATGCAGTTAGCACAATAGTATATATATCTAAAAATCCCATTGGACGATCATTGACATGGGATTTTGTACGAAGCAAATGGAATTTTATCTTCAATGAGTAAGTATTTGCAGGTTTTTTTTTAATACATAGTGTAAATTTCATTGGTTATCATAGAGTATATTTTAACTTCTATTTTCACGGTGACTGTCCCATCTAGTTGTGTAGAGTCGATAACTCAATCAATAAAATAAGAAAACTTCCTTAGTAATAGATAACCTAATTATATTGATTTGAATTTCAGTCTGTGAGTAAGATATTATCCTTCGTGATCACCATGGGTAGCTTCCAGCATTTCTGTTTAAAGTTTGCCAGTTTCGGGATGATGACAATTATCTATGTACCGGTATATAACAATCTTTGTAGTTATTTTTTTTCCATGGACTTGCAGATGCCACAAATAGCCCCGATACCTACCTCAAATGTTATGGCTTCCAGATACCGTCACATTTTGGTGTCAGGACAGGGATTTCCAACGCCATATGTAGTGGTCCTTTTGTGTTCATTGAATTCAATTAAGATGAGAGGTGATTGTTTGTTTTGGTTTTATTGATTTTGGTGGAATTAATAACCATCACTGTTTAAACTTTCCTTTCATACATATTCCAAATCATGCTTGGGAGCGTCATGGTCTTGATCGTAAAACTGACCGCCACTATATAACTGAAATATTATTGAAAATGGCGTTAAACACCATAACCTCTTTGGTTCCGAGGTTTCAGCAGTCAGTTTGCTATAGAAATTCACCCTTTCCTACCAAATAAGTCTGTTAGAATTTTTTTTTTTTTTGTCATCTTGTTTACTCAAAATAAAAGGAAAATATAGGAATCGTCGTATTTGTTCAAATGTTTCCATCAATCGTTTGAACCAATAAATACATTTAACCAACAAATTATTGCATTTTTATCTGACGAATGTTTGTTAAACATAAAGATACGTTTTGTCAAGTGTTCCATCATTATTCCTGACGGTACATAAAGTGTACATAACAGTATCTTTGTAATGGGTCATGTAAATACATATTTTATGCCATAAACTCAATATTTGACGTTGGTTGGTTAAAAAATTGATAAAGTGACAGTGTCTACGATTTTTCATAATTTTTAAGTTTGACAACAACTTGAAAATAAGATAGATAAATCAATAAAATGACCAAATAACCATCTCAGATAAACAGAAATATTTTTAATTAGATGTAATTAAACACATTACTCCTGATCGTCTGCTGTCCAAGCTCATGAATTATTCATGACCCCATTGACACAGATTTATCAAAACAAAGACATGCATGATGTCGTAAGCAGTTTATTTAACCTGTCTTTAGACTAAAATGTATAATTCATACATGTTTAATGATAAATTAGTCATACTTACCTATAAGAATTAGAATTAGCATAGCCCAGACACAAATTGCTTGCAAATCCATTTCCCCCGAAATATTTCGTGAAAACCACTTTTCGGTGTTTTTGGCTGTTTTAGATGAATTTTTACTCGCATCTATTCAAGTTTGGGAGATAAAATCAGATTTTAAAAATCTGACAAAATCGTAGACACTGCATGCTCATTTATGCCTTCCAACGTTATTTCTTAGGTGTCTAAGTTGATAATAAATCTTGTTCACGTCACGATATAGCTAACATAATGCTAAAGTTGGCATTAAACACCAATCAATCAATTAATCAATCAATCAACGTTATTCCTGCTTGTATTTGTTTCGGTTACAGCCGTGGAGCATTGAAATTAGAGAAATAATTTACTGGTATAACTGAAAGTTTTAATGCTCTTTATTATTGTCAATAACCTAGTATATAAGGTTCATCATGTTTTGTCAATGGTTCCCTTGTTATTCCTGCTTGTATTTCTTTCAGTTACAGCCGTGGAGCATTGAAATTAGAGAAATTATTTACTGGTATAACTGAAAGTTTTAACACTCTTTATGAAATACAACAGGTATTATAATATATGTTGTCTTACAGGAATGAAGTGTTGTGCTTTCGTGTGTTGGTGAAACCTCCACTGCCACTGTTGTTGTTATGTGTTGTTGTTGTGTTGAAATCGATTGCTTTGTCGCATTTATTTTGATGAATTTATTTTTGTTTGCTTGTAATGTACTCGTTTTACTTTTGTTTTAATGTATTAATGTATTAATTTTTATTTTTGCCTTTACTATATTTATTTTATTTTTGTTTTAATGTATTTATTTTATTTTTGTTTTAATATGCTTATTTTATTTTTATTTTTATATTCTTATTTTTGTTTTTAATGTAATGATTTTATTTTTGTTTTTAATGCATTTATATTATTTTTGCATTTATTGAATTGATTTTTATTTTTGTTTCTATTGTCGTAATATCGGACCGAATACATTACCAAATTTATAACGATCTGTTATTCTTCGACTACCAGTAAAATAACGTATTTTTCCGAATTAGACTGGTATCACACATCGTTTTCTTTTAATCTGGACCTTATTTTTAACAATAAAATGAATTGGATATGTCAACAAAGTAAAAGAAATAAACATTAGAGAAAACCGAAGGGGCAATCAAAAATGGACAATCCAGAGAAACTGGCAACATTGGGTACACAAGTCATAAGACGAAGTTAAATCCTGTTATCTAGTAAATACGTTAGAAAATACTGATGAGGCAATCAAAAATGGAGAATCCAATGGAGAAACTGGCAACATAAGATACACAAGACAAAGAAAAACAAAGAAAAAACACAACACAATATGTGTTGAACATCACTATACGTAAAAACATACAAATAATGTGAACGTCGTTTTATGCGGAAATCGTAAGGGTCATCACACCAAAGTATGCAGTTGCTGGTACCACCTCTGGATTTGGGATTCCAAACCCGTTGACAATTTGGGGATGAAGATAGCGTGATAACATGGTAAGTAACAACATATTGTAAACCCATAAAAAATCCCGGATAGGGAATGGTCCGTAATTCTTTGTCACTTTTTCGGTATTGCAAAGAAAATATTATGAGATTATAAAGCATGTCTGTTTGCATGACCTCTTGGCACGTTTTAATATTTATTATGTGTCGTATTTAACTGTGCATGTTTTCATTTTGAACTATTTACTAAATCACTAAAAACAAATGATGGCATCATACTTACTCAACGATTTATTGCAATTATCTCTATATGGACTTGAATTTCAGAGTTAGCATTTTACTCACGTGTGAAAAATACTTGCATTACCGCATCATTTCACTACGAGGAGATGTTTTTGCACCATAAAACTTGTTTAACCTCGCCACTTGTTATCGAAGTGTCTGTATCGATATCATCTTCGCTAGCCAAGGGTTACGATCCGCTCCTCTTCTCTCTACCCTTGGCAGATTAAGTCGGAATTTCGGATCCTCAAGGTTTATTTTTCTATTCGCTGCAGCTGTGGGTGGCTACGTCCAATCAAAATACGTCTAACAAAAGATCACGCAACGATCACATGTAGAGAAAGCAAATGTAAACAATGGCGACATGTGGAGAAAACTGTAGATTTTGTCATGAATCTTTGCCCCCCAAACACAGAAGAACAATATTTACAGAAACTTTTAAAGTATTTACTCAATTAACTGAAGTCTTAGGCTACATCCCTTTGAACTGGTAATAGTACAGCCGTTCTCATTGGTTGATAATGATGTAATGCAAATGGGCTGAACTTCTTAAATCCGCTAGAGGGCGATACGCGGGAATTACAAAATTCTGACTTAATCTGCCAAGGGTGGAGAGGAGAGGAGTGGATCGCAACCCTCGGCTAGCGAAGATGTAAAATGATCAGTCATTGCATACGTGTGTTAGGAGTATTGATTTTGGCTGTGTTTTTTATGGTTTTTCTATTCGATTTTGAACTGTTCGACAGTGTGGCATTTTGGTTTTTTTTAAGTATATAAATATTGAATTATATTGTTTGTTTGTTTGATGGTGTTTAACGCCACTTTCAACCATATTTCAGCTATATCGTGGCGGTCAGTTTTATTGGTGGAGGAAACCAGAAGACCCCAAGAAAACCACCGACCTTTCGCAAGTCACTGAAATACTTTATCACATAATGTTGTATACACCTCGCCCTGATCGAGATGCATACAAGATTGTACTTTCACCTTAATTACTCTTAATGGACATCGAATGCAACACTGCGTATATTTACAGACCGAAAACTTTTTTCAATTATGACTATTCATGAGCAGCATGTATGCCACAAATCATTCATTACATGGAAACAAATAGTAGGTTTTTTTTTAATTACATATTAACGATGCAACATTAATCTTTAATTAAAACATTTTTGTGGCCGTCCGAGACTTTCAAAGGCTTGTTATTCGACTATCCTGTTGAAAGACATTTTTTTCTAACAGGATAACAATGTAGATATACGTGAATCTGAACAAATGATGGAAATCATAGATAATTCGATAACAAATTAGCACAATAAATGTACTGCCTTACAAATGAATGACCTATACTTAGTTAATGGTACGTTTTATACACTCTTACAGATGGAACATTTTGTTGGTAGTTATCCAGATCTTGGCAGTGGAACTAGAGCGTTCTATCAAGCTATAGAGAAAACCAAGAGTAATACCAAATGGATGCAGAAGAACTTCGGAATCATAAAGTCATGGCTCAGAGGAAATGGGCACTGAGAAATTTCGGAAAAAATAACATGACATTGCATAATAAATGCAGAGGAGACTGTTTGTGTAGAATCGGGTGTTATCATAATAAATATATGCTATCATAACATATTTTGATAAACATTAAAACAAAAAAGAGAAATAACAAAATTTGCCCCTTTCTTTATTCAGGGTTGTGTTGGTAATACAGGTATATTAAAACAATAACGAAGAATGACAATGTTTCCCCTTACAGTAATTAAAACAATAATTGCTAATCTATTCAGGGTCGTTTTTTATACTTGTTTTTCCTTAAGCGCAGAATAATAACTATTGAAGGCATTGCCTTTCTGAAGAGTATTCCGATTCATTTATACAGTGCCGGATTTAGGACAAATGGGGCCCTGTACTAGTTATAAGTAATGAGGCCCCTGACTTGGGCCCTGAAGGAGGTAGACTGGGTAGGCCTACAGAGGTAGTCATGCATACATGCTCAGGAAATTTAGGAATAGTTAAAATATTATAAAATTGCACCACATAAGCAAATATCCATCATAAACATTTTTTTACGGCAGCAAGATGCCCCCTCCCCGCGGCCAATGGGGTCCTGTGCTTAAGCATACCTAGGCACAATGGTAAATACGGCACTGTATTTATACCACATACCTCAATTTTGAATAATACAGTCAATTATATTCAAAGTCATGCTTTGCATCTGTAAAAAGTGCCATATCACAGAATATATTGTGAGTCTTACTGCAATATTGATAAACCAAAACATATCTTATTCAGCCAATATTTGGCTAGACTTTCCTACAGGAAGGATTCAAGTAAATAGGTTAGAGATATGGGATGGTTATTGCCACATATCAACAATATTCCAGGTTTTTCGTGGTGGTCAGTTTTATTCCGAGAATTGATCCGGTGTACCTGGCGCAAACAACTGACCTGTCGATAATCACTGTTGAAGATAACTCCCCAACATATTTGTGACTGTTTCAGGCATAGAGTTCCAACGGCATATGGCAGGACCCGGGTGGCTCAATGAGTTAGGTAGTTGTAGGGCCCGGGTGGCTCAATGAGTTAGGTAGTTGCAGGGCCCGGGTGGTTCAGTGAGTTAGGTAGTTGTAGGGCCCGGGTGGCTCAATGAGTTAGGTAGTTGGATTACCTAACAACTCATACAAGCCCATCACCAATACGGCGTGGGTTTGAGCTTTGTAAATTGCAAAAAATGGTGCACTCGACTCGCAGCCGCAAGTGATAAAGTTTACCAGTTGCTTACCCATGGTTGGTGGTTTTCTCCGAGTACTCTGGCTTCTTCCACCATTAAAACTGGTCGCCATGATATAGCTGAAATATTGCTGAAAGCGGCGTTAAACACAAAAAAATCAACCAACGGCATATGTTGTTGTTTCACTTGTGTTCAATGATTTGAATTGAGAGGAGATTTTTCCTTCTGTTGACATTGGTGAATGAATATTGAAAATCACTGTTTAAAATTTCTGTTTATAACGTGAGTATGTCAAAGACATGGGGTTTCACGTGCCATTCATAATTGACCATATATAATGTATATCGAGCATACCTCGCTGTCTGGAGAATCGAATTAACAACTTTTGTGGTGAATATTAATCCAAGTATTATATTATTGTTACCATGGTTATCCGCAATAAAAGTAGGGTATTTTACTATTTTCTATTTCTACAGTGTTAATATGTATTATGTCAATATGTATTAAAAATACTAAAAATGTAAAATATGTTTTGTAAATAAAGACGCTCACATTTGTTTATTTGTTTATTTTGTAATTTAATATAACAATAATATTTCTTGACACTATCATACTGTGAATTTATTAAATTTCATTTTTTGTGGAAAAATTGTATTTTCGTTGATGCATAAATTTGTGGATGAGAAGCAAATACAAATTAAATACCTGTTGTGTCGATTTCACAAAAAGTCGTAAGTCTAAGATCAGTCGTAAGTGGGAATTTCAACCAATCAAAAGCTTGGAAATCAAACTTACGATAAAACTTACGATTAATCTTAGACTTACGACTTTTTGCGAAATCGACCCCTGATGTCTAGTATGATTTTTTTTGTCCTCGCCACTAAGTGGCCGGGACATATAGTGTTGCCCATGTCCGTAATTCCGAAATAAAACAGTTGATACCACTTTTTTTCGCTATGCTTTGAGATATTGACTTTATATTTGGTATGTGGGTGTATAATGATAAGTTTCAGATCAAGTGTACGTTTCGTTCTGGTCCAATGATTTTTGGCCGAGTTATGGCCCTTGGACTTTGACATTTGGCCAAATATTTAGTTGTCACCACTTTTTTTTCGCTATGCTTGGAGATATTGACTTGGTTTTTGGTATATGAGTGTATAATGATGAGTTACGGGTCAAGTTTACATTTCGTTCCGGTCCAATGATTTTTGGCCGAGTTATGGCCCTTGGACTTTGGCCAAATATTTAGTTGTCACCACTTTATTTCAGTATGATTTGAGATATTGACTCGATTTTTAGTATGAGAGTGTATAATCATAAGTTACAGATCAACTTTGAAATTTGCTCCGGTTGAATGATTTTTGGCAAACTTACAGCCATTGGGCTTTGAAATTTGGCCAAATATTTAGTTGTCACCACTTTTTTTTCACTATGATTTGAGATATTGACTTGATTTTTGGTATGCGAGTGTATAGTGATGAGTTACTGATCAAGTTTGAATTTCGTTCCGATTGAATGGTTTTGGGCTAATGTACGCACCTTGGACTTTTAACTTTGGCCAAATATTTAGTTGTCACCACTTTATTTCACAATGCTTTGAGATATTGACTTGATTTTTGATATTTGTAATTACAATGATGAGTTACAGATCAAGTTTAGCGTTAGCCAGTTGCTTGTGCGTGGTTGGTGGTTCTCTCCGGGTATTCCGGCTTCTTCCACCACTAAAACGGGTCGTCATGATATAACTGAAATATTGCTGAAAGTGGCGTTAAACACCAAAATCAATCAATTGAATCAAAGGATATTGCCATATTTAACTGTAGCTAGTTGAGAAAACGAGCACCGCCATTTGTTCATATGAGCATTAATAAACGAGTAAAGCGATTTCCGGTGAATTGAAATGTTTTGGTTAATTTGCAACATATTCATAAACTTATTATAGACGAGGTGTTGATAGAGAGCAACGAAATCGTTCGAGATCGACCGAAAGGTAAGTAATTGACAAAGGGAGGAAAGTCATATTTGCAATATTCATAATTTCAATTATTCAAGTCAGTTAATAAACGGAGAATGAAGATATTTTACTTGAGATGCATTTTCTCAAATTCCATTTATTTTTCAGATATGGAGGTGGGCTTTTTTCCTTTTCCAGACTAATAACTGGTCTGACATCGTCATTTAATACAGACTTTGATTTACAAATGGTAAGGAACTTACGAGTTTATTTCCTTTTTTAGCATGTTCCCTTTATTTTCAGATATGGTGGTGGTGCATTTTCCTTTTCTCGACTTATTACTGGTGTAACATCATCATTTAATACAAATTTTGATTTACAAATGGTAAGAAAATGTAGAGGTTGGGTTAGAACTCGTATTATCTATTGTTGATGAATAAGTGAGAGGGTGAATGTTGCTTAGCGCCAAACTGATTGAAACAACCGTCCGTGGATAGACATGTCACTCCACTATGACACTTTACACTGATTCAGAGCCAATCAGACGACACAAAGAAAGTTGACTAAAGAAAACACAATGATATACAAAACACTACACAGAAAACTTGAAGATTATTAAAAACTCTTTAAAAACCGGGGGTGTGCTTACATGCTCCGGAAGGGTTAGCAGTTCCTGCTCCACTAGTGACACCCGTCGTTATCTGTTGTTTACATTGTTTCAAAATCTGTTTTCTATTGCTCCTTATTCATTTATCTCAATAAGAAGTCGACTAGTATCATCGTAGGCCAATAGAAATTTCGCGGCAACATGACAATACCATGTTGTTAGCAACATATACAATATACGTACATTGTCGGTAAATATAAAATTCATTTGTACAAGCTTTAGAAACAGGCTGAATAGCGAGCCTTTGGCGAGCTTTTCAGGCCTGTTTCGCAGCGAGTACAAATTAATTAATTAATAGGTCTAGTGTCATTTCATCGTGGGTGTGAGTCAGTGAGAGCACCTGTATGACAGTTTGTATGATTGTGTGTCTTGTATTGTATATATTGTCGTACATCTTGTCATTTCATTATAGGTGTGTATTAGTGAGAGCACCTGTAAGAAAGTTTGTATGTTTGTGTGTCTTGCCCTGTATATATTGTCACACGTCTTATGTCATTTCATCATGGATGCATGTCAGTGAGAGCACCTGTAAGAAAGTTTGTATGTTTGTGTGTCTTGCCCTGTATATATTGTCACACGTCTTATGTCATTTCATCATGGATGCATGTCAGTGAGAGCACCTGTATGAAAGTTTGTATGTCTTGTCCTGTATATATTGTCGTACATCTTATGCTATTTCATCATGGGTGCGTGTCAGTGAGAGCATCTGTATGAAAGTTTGTATGTTTGTGTTTCTTGTCCTGTATATATTGTCGTACATCTTATGTTATTTCTTGATGGATGCGTGTCAGTGAGAGCATCTGAGTCTGTATGAAAGTTTGTATGTTTATATGTCTTGTACTGTATATATTGTCGCAAGTCTTATGTTGTTTCATTATATTTAAGCCTCTATATGTGGAAGAGAGCTACTTGTAGAAATATATAGTAAAGAATCGAAGGTGACATTATGTCCATGGACTGTAGCTACAGCGCCGTGCATTGAGATCTGGTGCTGTGCATATTTTCTATAATTTACTTTTTTTCACATTTTGCAGATAACAGATTTCGTAGCAGGACACCCAGATCTCGGTTCTGGAGCTAGAGCTTTCCAACAAGCCATTGAGAAAACTAAAAATAATATACAATGGATGAAATCTTATTACATGTCAATAGAAGCCTGGCTTAACAGGATACAGGGATGATCCAAGTTAAAAATATATACAGTAAAAACCTGTCTAAACCGAGCCCAGATTACATGTTCTTAATAGACAGGTATTCTGTTTATACAGGTTAAAGTAACAGAGTTCTTTCATTGGGACTTCGTTTTAAATTTTAAATTCAGTTTATATTAGACAGGTTTCGCTGTAATGTGAAAAAGGAAAGTTCCCTTATCATAGTCATGATGGTAAGCCTCTTGTTTTTGAAGACATATAAAAATACTATAGATATATATTTGGTTGACATAATTATATAAATTAGTTTTGTCAATTTTGTTTTTTAATTTCGATGATTAGAATCAGTATTGTACTTAATTGATGCGTGTCAAATCATTCAAGCATATCAAATCATTTAATCACATCAAATCATTCAAGCATAAAATGTTATTCATAGATTAATGAGAGAAATCATCGTCAATTTTCAAGTAAGTTTTCAAGTACTTATGAAAACAACCATTATATTTTCTAGTGCCATTTTTAATATTGATTTCTATTACTGTATTCCCGATCTCCCGTTCATCCTCTACCACCTATGGCTCATGCCATATGAAAACCGTAATTTCAGGTTTGTTCCGCAACTGATCCGTATTTAGTATTTTCCATATAACAAACTAAATTTTACTGTTAGCCGGGTTTACCGATTTGACTGGTCAATAAACCATTCATTGTCAATAACCCACGGATAATTGAGATCCATTCTACCTCTTGCCATTTTAATTCTCAACGAAATCCTTTTCTTTTCAAAACTTAGAGATTTGGTTGGCTGTAAACATTCCAGCTGGAACTAATCAAAATGGTTCATGAATAATTCATCATGCACTACGAGGAATTCTCTTTTAGTTGAGCCAGTGCCGGATTTACCTATTGACTCGATAGGCTGAAGCCTAGGGCCTCCGTCCAAGGTGCATAATATTTTTAACACTGTTATTTGACTTTCACATTTACAGTCATGATTTTCATCCGCTTTAAAGCACAATCAATTCATGGACAAATTATTCGGTTCAATAACTAGCATTATTTTATCATTATTTTTTAATCATTATCATTGTCATTTGAAATGACTTAATCTTTTATTATCACTCATAATTCAGCTTCAATAGATATTAAATAAAATAAAAACTCATGGCAACCGTCCTATTCTGTTCAAATTAAAGTTCTGTCAGTGTGTGAGAAATATTATTCTGTAGTGATTTATTTCCTTTTCTGTTCCAATCTACGTTTTTGGTTTATGGTGTTTAATGCCACTTTCAACAATATTTCAGTTATATCGTGGCGGTTAGTTTTATAGATGGAGGAAGCCGTAGAAAACCATCGAGCCGTCGCAAGTCACTGACAAACTTAATCACATAATGTTGTATCGAGTACACCACGCCTGAGCGGACTTCGAACTCACAACTTTAGTGGTGATAAGCACTGATTGCATAGGTAGTTGTAAATCAACTACCATACGATCACGACCACGACGACACCCTGTTCCAATCAAAGTTATATTAAGTATATCAGATATATTATACTGTAATGACTCATGTTAATTTCGCATAATACAATGTACTTGCTTTTTGTTCAATTTTTTTTTATCTCCCTTGATGATTATCATATACATTGTATATGGCTAGTATGTGTGTATATTATTCACATTTATTAGCTCACATTTTGACCAACCTGTGTGAGTATAATACACAAGAATGTTATACTGCTATCTTAATCAGAAATATTAAAAGTCAAAAGCATGGCTGCATATAATACAATGATTCTTGTTTAATGCCTGCATATAATATATGAATGTGCACGTTACACGACCAATGTCGGTAAACATGTACCATTTAATACATATATTCCCATTACACATTTATAAAGCAAATTCTACCAGGAAGTAAATAGTTTTATTATCTTTTAAGTTTGAAAATGTGGATATATTTAGAATGTACTTTGTAATTTTTTTTATATATATATATATTCAAAATGTACATCATATTATTTTTATATTGAATAATAAAATAAATGTATTTTATAAATTGTGTGTTTGTATTTACATATATCTCTGTAACTATATAATATGTCTAAACCAATAGGAATGCATTATATAATATGAGTGTTTAACACCACTTAAACTATATATCAGTTACATGTATACGGTAGCGGTCAATGTAATTGGTGAAGAAACCCGAAGAAAGCCATCTACTTGCCACAAGTCACTGCACAATTTGCTGCCAGTCTCTGTCAATCTTGCCACAAGTCACTGCACAATTTGCTGCCAGTCTCTGTCAAACTTGCCACAAGTCACTGCCAAACATGCCACAAGTCACTGCCAAACATGCCACAAGTCACTGCCAACTTGACACATGTCATTGTCAAACTTTCTACAAATCAGTTTCCCAGTACCCGGGTATACTGATTCTGATGAACAATTTTGGCTACATAATGAAACTATGGAGGATTATTGTGATCCAGAAGAATCCGAGAAAAAAAAAAACCCTTTCCCAAACATAAACGTTGCTATGCACACAGTTCGCAACTGGTAATAAAGGATGCTTTTGAGGAATGTGGACAAACTATTCAAAAAGTCATTGCCAAAGTTTCTAAGGTAGTCTCCCATGTCAGTTTTTGTCTCGGAAGTTCTCGAGGATGAAAACAGACTGCAAGCATGTAATATATGCTACTAGGTGGAATAGCCAAATGCACATAATCCGTTCAACTTTGAACATTCTGGATGAAAAATAAGCACCTAAATTCATCCCCGGATTTTAGTGGGGTTCGTGTTACTCGATCTTTAGTTTTATATGTGTTTTGTAGATCGTTATTTGTCCTCTTGTACTTTTTCTTTTGGCCATTGTGTTGTCTGTTCTTCTTAGATATACGGATTCTGATTACCTCCCTTGGTATCTTCAAACACTTCTTGCCACAAGACTCTGCCAAGCTTGCCACAAGTAACTACCAAACTTACTACAAGCCGCAAATTACTGCCAAAATTTATATACATGAAGTGGTATCGAATACACCTTGCTACAGATGAAAAAAGAACTGACAGCGTAAGTGGTGATCGGCTCTGATTGCCAGGACCTCCAAGATGTCCATATATAAAACATATACTTTATACAAAGCAGTGATAAACATAATCATTTAATGCAGCAAGGTGTTACTTGTTAAGTTGGAGATGAGATTCACATGCCCCTTCTTGGCTTTCCGGACCCCGGACCGATGTACCGGCTGAACACCGCTCTCATAGGCCCTACTGATTGCATAGGTAGAAAGGTTAGGATTACGATTAAGATTATGAGTAAGCATGAATATTCATGTCGTTTATTAATATATCAATAACTATTACAAACCTTATACCATACTTTCTTCCATTTTCTTCTCACTTTATTATATACAATTTTACATCACCTTATCTCACCTATCAATTACTTTAATCAAACTTACTCCGGCGAGGTGTACTCGACACAACATTATGTGATAAATTTTATCAGTGACTTGTGACAGGTCGGTGGTTTTCTCCGCTTTCCTCCACCAATAAAACTGACCCTCACGATATAACTGAAATATTGTTGAAAGTGGCGTTAAACACCATAACACTAACCCTAACCTTACCCAGACGAGATAACATAAAAAAAGCTCAAAGTATTAAAAGTTTGAAGGGATTTTCGGGAAGATAGACTACTAGGCTACTACTACAACACACTATAGTGAAACATGGGAAATAAGTTGATGTTGATGAAGACCAGATGACAAAAATCTTTTTATTTCTCTAATATATGCTCGAACTTTACAGGGGCGGATCCAGGATTTCAAGTTAGGGGGGGCGCACTTAAAAAATCGCGACGAGCGGAGGTAGGCGCGAAAATTTTGTGAGTATTTCGTGTGAAAAATCACGATTTTACGCAAAAAAAATCATATTTTTTTCCAATTTTAGGGGGGTGTGCGCGCCGGGTGCTTGAATCCGCCCCTGCTTTATTGAAGATCATAGAATTTTCGTTTATGCTAATTTTGTCGTTTCCAAAGAGTAATGTTTCTATATTTTGTGAGTTTCTCTTACGTTTCTAAAAAGACAATCTCTTCCGTTTTGGGATAATGGACATTCCATTATATAATCAATTGAATCTTTGATAGGTGCACCACATTGACATTTTCATTTGGACAAACAAATTCGTGAAGGCGACTATATAGTATTTCTGAAGAGATGACTTTAGCTAAGATTTTTATAACCCTGATTAAGGCAGGTCAGTGGTTTTCTCCGGGTCCTCCGGTTTCCTCCACCAATGAAGCTGTCCCCATGATATAACTGAAATATTGTTGATAGTGGTGTTAAACACCATAAACCATAACCGTAATCTGCATGAAGAAAATAGTTTATTCAGCGCCATGTTTCATATTCATATATTTCATATAAATATATACCCGGTATAACTTATATTTTCTCTTCTTCTTTTTTTTTTTTTTTTTTTTTTTGCATTTCGTATAACGACTAAATGAACAACAGCATATAGCTTTTCCAGAACGTCAATGGTAGTTTTATACCTGTTGACAGATGTTTTATACAACCGTCTTATACTTGACAAGTAGTAAGCCATTCCAATATGGAGGTCATTGAGTAGACATCCTACCCACACATACGAATATTGGTGATGATATTGAACGAGTGCGTCTGCTTAGAAACGAAATGCAGCACTCAAAGGATTTTACATTGGACGATGTTGATTGATTGATTGATTGATTGAACGCCACTTTCAGCAATATGTCAGCTATATCATGGCGACCAGCTTGAGTGGTGGAGGAAGCCGGAGTACCCGGAGAGAACCACCGATCATGGGCAAGCAACTGGTAAACTTTATCACTTGCGGCGTTTTCATCGGACTCTCAACGGTAACAAACCATCCGGTAAGCTGTACGTTGATAGATTTGAAGACATCAGGAAAATGGAAATCAATACGAAGGACGTTGGGGAGCTTGTAGCGCGATTTAAAGCAGATATTATAACAGTCATTTGAGGGTTCGTGTTTCAGTCTTTAACGCCACTGTCAGCAATATTTCAGTTTTTTGTTTTTTGTTTTTTTTTGCAAGTAAGTAAGTATGTAAGTAAACTTTATTTAAATTCGGCACATACATACATTTAACAAATAACATGAGCTAAATGAAGCTCTTAAACCCAACTAACCTATAAAGACGGTTAAGCCGGTTCCGCAGCTACTTATTTAAGAATAGCAGTAGATATTCAGGTTCAACAACTCTTTGTTTAAAAACATGTTACACTCGATCTCCTCGGGTGTGTCCGCACTCAACAATAACCTTGACCGTGATGAGGATGCTGATCGAGTGAGAAAATTTTCGAGTTGAATTTTTTTTTTTTAATTGCAAAAAAATGTTGACCATCATGTACAAATATCTATTTTTAAACCGAAAATGTGCCTCGAGTTATCTCGCTTTGTACGTTTTTTTTTTTTTTGTATTCATTTATTTAGAAACGTCCATGGTCTGGACAAAAACATGAATTTGTTCTCAGTCTAATAACATAAACCTTTCACAAAATAGATAACAACGACAAAAACCGATTGAAATATATCCTTGTTTTGGACGGGCACAAAAATGTGGCCATAGCTCTATACCCATTAGGTTTACTAGTAGAACGTATACTGTATTGTAGTAGTATGTGACAAAAACCACTAGCACTATGACCCAGTCTGGTAAAAATTGATTTGGGCTAGTAAAAATTGCATCAAATTTTCTAATCAAATCGAAGAAAATCTTCTAAAATTATACACCCACTCGTAGAGAGGGGGCTATATTGCAATCACCTTGTCATGTCCGTCAGTTAGTCCATCTGTCCATTCGTCCGTCCGTCCGTCCGTTTGTCGGTCCGTTCACACTTTCGTAAACAGATATCTCAGCTTCTACTGGAAGAAATGATTTTATATTTGATATATGGCTAAAGGCATGGTGACTTGTACCGTGTCTCCCCTTTCCAGGTTTACCGCACTTCTACTTCCTGTTGACAGTGCGACTTAGAATTTTTTCATGTTTGCCGTAATGAAAACTTTCGTAACAGTTATCTCAGCTTCTACAGGAAGAAATGATTTTATATTTGATATATGGCTTTGGCATGGTGACTTGTACTGTGTCTCCCCTTTTCAGGTTTACCGCACATCTACTTCCTGTTTACCGTGCGACTTACAAATGAACGAGTGGGGATATTCTTAGCACGACGTAGCGTGCACCATCTTGTTCTGTTCGAGCTAGTTTGGAAAAATGTTTTTGGTACAGACTGAATTTAGTATATTTCAAAGAAGTGAACGTGACGGCAATTCATTTCTTTTGAAAAGAGATGAGTAAAAATGCCCATAAATATATTCCCATTATTACTGCGTCTTATCTCCGCTGAACCAGTGGTGGAAAAATCTGTAATCCTCTAGAGGATTAAATTGTCTCGTGCCTTTCCCCGCATTAATTTCAAATTTTGAAATAAAGTTCGTGTTAAATAATGGGAGAAACAAATTCTCCTTCAGTTGCCCATGTGGGTTACGATATTTCTCCACTCTCGAGAGTTAAATTTAAAATGACGGCTTGTGGTTAAAATTTTAAATTTAACTCTCTTGAGTGGAGAAATATCGTAACCCACGGGCAACTGAAGGAGAATCTATATAAAATCTTTTTTTTTTTATTTCAGATATGATATTTAATTATCATTACTTTCGATGTCATGCAGCTATTTTAAATTCCAACCTTTAATATTGACAATTTAATAGATAAACTTTCTATAATTGTGTAACCTTGTTCTCTATGGGTTTAGATGTAATATGATACTGTTTTCGTAATACTATATATTCACAACGTTTAGCAACTTCGCACATAGGAGACTTGCCAGATACTGCATCGATGTTTTTTTTTGATTTGGGCATCAGCTCCAAATTATGCCCTTTTAGTATCAATTTAAGCAAATGCGGCTTGAAATAAGGCGAGTTTGATCAATTTAAGAATTGTATATATCTAATAACGGTGGTCATCTTGAATGGATATGGCTGGCGTTCAGAACAACCGGATCTATATATGTTAGAATGGAGACACCAAAAGACTATTTCTGTCACATTTGGTTCATACTCTTGGCACAATGGTTCCTGAGCTGAGAAATGAAAATTTGAAAAAGGTAACACGGACGTAAAGTGATGGAGAAATATAACCATGACCAATGTTGAATTTCAGATTGGCACGGTTTAGTGCTCATGGCGAGGTGTAATCGATACAACATTATGTGATAGAGTTTGTCAGTAGTTTTCTCCGGGTACTTCCGGTTTCCTCCAAAAATAAAACTGATATTACTGAAATATTGTTGAAAGTGTCGTTAAGTACCATTTCACCAACCACCATGAGCCACCTTGGAATTTAGATCTGTTTTGTAGTTTTCGAAAGATAGAGTTAACATGTTCGGCCAATCAATTTACATTATTAGCTATGCATTATATGTTATCGACCTTTCATTAAAATGGAGCTATTGTTCATAATTCAACTCATTTGTTGGGGAAAAATCAGCTTATAATATCGTGCCTGTATGCGTAGTTTAATTTACCCCCTTATGTTTTATTTCTAGTTACAGTAGCCATGTTGGGTAACTAATGGAATCATCGGATGAAAATGTGAAATTAAACACCATAAGAATGATGATTGATTGGTTGATGTTTAACGTCCAGCGAGCAATTTTTCAGCTATATTCAAGACGATTCATAAGAATGATATCAATTCTGAACAACGTTGGTTGAAAATGGCCCCGAGGTTTCAGAGAAGATTTTTACATACTTTACAACGGATGGACGGGCGATGACGGACGTCAAGTAACGGCAACAATGATGACCCTATATGGGTCAGGTGAACTAAAAAACAGACTCAACTATATATCATAATAACATACATGTGTTTTCTGTCTTAATTATTTCTGTTGAAGCGATAGGAAATATTTATACCACGGTTTTTTTTTTTTAAAGACATCTCGGTTCAACAGTCGAACGCGGAAAATCGTGGTATAAATGATTTGTAACATGAAGCCATACAACATCACATCTAGGACGTTGAGTAGTGGACATACTCGCACCGTTATCCCACCATATACAAATACCTATATCTTTCTCGCTTGTATTCAAGAGGATTGTGCATTGTAGTGAATAAATACCTTTATTTTCTCAACTGGACTATATATACAGGGGCGGATCCAGGATTTCAAGTTAGGGGGCGCACTTTAAAAATCGCGCCTAACGGAGGGAGGCACGAAAATTTTGGGGGTATTTCGTGTGAAAAATCACGATTTTACGCCAAAAAAAATCATATTTTTTCCAATTTTAGGGGGCGCCAGGTGCGCCCCCCCCCCCCATGAATCCGCCCCTGATATATATAGGGGCATATTATCCACTACAACGCACACTTGCCCAATCCTCTTGAATACAAGCGAGGAATATATAGGTATTTGTATATGGTGGGATAACGGTGCGAGTATGCCGAGTAGTGCACGACTCTCTGAGAGAAATAAAACTACAGCCCAGATTTAAAGTGTGCAATATCTGGTATATATCTGCTTGTATTATTTCATAGTTCTTATAAGCTGTTGCTTACATTCTGGTAAATAAACCATAAAACTATCAAAGGAAAAGAATGCATTCATATTACAATACATGTATGTACCCTATATTTAAGCCACGTGTTATTTTTTTTCAGCAACAGAAGGGAAACATCAATACTTTGCAGATAAGATAACTGAACTCCAATATCATCTCTATAGCCAATTATATCCCATAATGCAACAGGAAGTTAAAAATGCATACCCAACATATTGACGGGAAATGGCATGACGAGTTCATTATTGTTTAGGGTTACGAAAGCCAAATGCGATGGTCACTAGAATTATCACGGAGATGAAGACCTCGTAAGTTTATAACTTGTGTCTGATCCATTGTCTTTTTTTCTTTTTCTTTTTTCTTTTTTTTTGACAATAAAATATGTTGAAAGTAAAGTAATTATCAGATTATCAGAATTGAACCCACTCGTCACAACTCGGTCGATTTCGGATATGAGAGCAGCGGATTCACATGTGATTTGCCGATTGGGATCGACAAAGTTGTAGTCATGGTGACGGAAACACCTCCTTATAAATACCCAAGATGGTTGAATAATAAAAACATTTAGGGCCCCGGGTGGCTCAATGAGTTAGGTCGTTGGATCTAACAACTCATACAAGCCAGTATCACCAGTACGGCGTGGGTTCGCATCGGCTTTGTAAAGTACAAAAAACGGGTGCACTCGACTCGCAGCCGCAAGTGATAAAGTTTACCAGTTGCTTGCCCATGGTCGGTGGTTCTCTCCAGGTACTCCGGCTTCTTCCACCACTAAAACTGGTCGCTATGATATAGCTGAAATATTGCCGAAAGTGGCGTCGAACACCAAAAATCAGATTAATAAAAACATTTTATATCTTCTATTGTATAGCTAAGGTTGATTATTTCTCTGACATTGATAGCCTCTGTTTGGTGTAGGTTGTCGACATTTTTATTTCTTTTGCTTCCTGATAACTAGTCTTTATATTTGCCGGCTATGGCATTGATACGGTTGAAGCCAATGCGAATGAAATCTCTCACTTACTCCCCCATATGGATATGTTGAAGCGTGGGAGATCTAAAGAAACCCTATTTCAGGTCAGATGCGTTTCTGGTTAGACATTTTGTTTTCGTTACGTTTTATTTGCAATCGTAACTACTCTGCCATTCTCGCTACCCTGCAAATAACCTTGTATGCAGATAGGAGAAATTCTTCTTAAATTGTTTGCCGGAAGTTAATTATATATAAGCCGCACAAAAATATAGTCTACGAAAATCCAATATTGAAGACTTACTAAGTAAAACCTTTAATCATGCAAAACTATTTAAAACTTTAACTTTTATTCATGAAAATAATTGAAATATAGAAAATTGTTTAAAATATAACTTTATCAAACTTTCTTATAACTGACATGTGAAATGTAGTACGATTTATACGCCTAATGCATACGAGGTTATTTGCAGCGTAGCGAGAATGACCGAGTAGTTACGATTGGTTTTATTTTTGGAGGAAACCGGAAATGGGAATACCAGGAGACAACCACCGACCTGTCGCAAGTTACCACTGACAAACTTTATCACATAATGTTGTATGGAGTACATATCGTCATGAGTGGGATTCGAACTCGCAATGTTAGTGGTGATATGCACTGATTGCTAATGTTGTTGTACAACTACTATAGGGTGACGACCACGACACGGGCCCTGACAGTCAGTGATGTGATTGGTCAGTTTTTTCAGCCATATTGTTGTTGTTGTTAGTAGTTTCCTCCGTTGACTTCGGAGCACCCTGTATAGCATAGTGAAAACAAGACAAACTTTGACAAGATGATGATGAAGCGATTTGTACTAGATGATTGATTTGATTTTTGGTGCTTAACGCCACTTTCAGCAATATTTCAGCTATGTCATGGCGATTTTGTACTAGATTAAATCAAGGCAGTGTCTATTCTTACAACAATTTTCAACAAATTGTTGTAAGAATAGCCGCGAATCTTATTCTTACAACAAATGATATTACGGAATCCATTCGAATTTTATTTAAAATAGCGATCATATGTAGTTGCATTGGGTTCCGTTACGATTTGTAACTTTTTTCATATACATTGTAAATTATTATTTTATGAATACAGCCTTATAATAGACGTATTTTATATGATTTATGAATAAAATAATTAAATAAGTTAGTTGGATTTTGTTTTATTTAAATATTAAAGAGAAAGGGTAATTGGTGTTTAATCATGTCTAGTTGAACAATACTCACATATCACGTCATACTTAATCACAAAAAAGATATTACATTTGTGGAATGGACTTATTGTAACAATACGAAAACATATATAGAGACATAATGGATAGTGCTTTCAAAGACCAAACTCTTCACATCTTTAACGAATTACAGAATGCAATTCAAGAGTATGAGGAAAAGAACTGTGTTCAATTATATAAACGGACATCTAGAAACATTTTCTAGCATTTTAAATGATTTTTAGAAGCTTTTAAAAAAAAAAAAATTATCATGCTTTTTACGATGATCAAAATTGTATTTTATTGTTTTTATGTAATATTTTATTCTATGATGATAAATTATATGTTGTGCATATGAAGAAATGTATATAGATCCAAGGATGTATAATATATACGTCCTTGATAGATCTATATAATACAATAAATATACTATATGATTAATTACAACATTATCTTTTTTGTTGTAAGAATAGGCTCTAGATGCTATTCTTACAACATATTTAATCTACAGGTCATATTTATTCGTTTCTCATTATCTAATCCGTTTCCAACCAAAAGTTTATGAAAATGATGCCTTTAAACAGGTATTTCAGAAAAAAATTCTGAGGACAAATTTAGTTCGTGCTTTAAATCAACACACTCTCTTTGATTTTCATAGTACTAGCTTACTGAAACAATAGTCCACCGGTAGATGTCTCTCCACTCGGACACATTTTTCTGATTCTCAGCATAGTAGCCTTCGATCTTGCTCTTTAATGATGGGTGCTTAGCGGAGAATCAACAAATACTAATATCATATTCTTTAAATTGACCTGACTGGAGCTTGAATCTATGATCTATTGCACATGTGGTGATCATGACGCTAACCAAACATCACCGGTGTGGCTTTGGTTACTCAATGGAAATTTCAGTGTAAAGGGAGTGAGACGAGTTTTGCAAAGCGATAGATGTCCCTAACAGTTGTTTGGTCATCTTGCCTTTTGATAAAAATAATAGTTTTAGGTGACTCAGTTCTCCGTTATGCACTACTTCTAGCTAGACAATAATATAACTTCATGATTTTTTTTTATATTTCCTGTTTCACACATATAATAAACTAGAGCCTGTGTCGCTCAACTGTCATTTTGTTTTGATTGGTTTAACGTCACTTTCAATAATATCTTAGTTAAATAGTGGCATTCAGTTTTATTGGTGGAGGAAACCAGAGCATCCGAAGAAAAATACTGACCTGCCACAAGTCACTGACAAACTTAGTTGGCCAATCACAAAAAAAGAACTGATAATGGGGTATTGTTAGTTGTATGATCGTCACGAAATATGGAAATTTTGTACAGGATCTCTCATATATCATTCTTACAAAGTAACAATTCATTGTACCTCCTTGTTTCAGAGAAGATATTTTAAATTTCAGCCAATTAGAAACAAGAATTGCCAATGGCGACCCCATGTTTTTTGTCCAATCAGGATGAAATGAGGAACTCTTATAAAGGACCTTCAACAGATGCTTTCTGTAAAATGTTTCTTTGTTTGGCCAAGCGGTTTCACAGGAGAAGATTAAAATGTGAAAAGTTAACAGACAACGGAAGATGGATGCCAAGTGATGGCAAAAGCTCACATGGGTTTTCACCCTGATGGGGCTAAAAAACCTAACAGACAGACGTGTGCAATCCTATAGGGGAACCGTAGGGGCTTAATAAGACAGGCAACAATAAACAATATAACAACAATTATGAATGGATTATTTTAATCATGTATAGATGGCAATTTTTTTTTTCGAGGGGAGATAACTCCTAAAAGAATTACATCCATTTAAAGTAACAAGTTTTCAATACAAAAAGCACAGTTCGATAATAACAAAATAAAAATCTGTTCACAACTCAACTTATTAAATACATACAACTGTATACCTAAAAACAAACATCTGGGCACCAACTCTACATTGAAAAAAATTTAACGGGGTCTTCAGTTAAAAGATGTGTGTCACTTGTTATCTACTGCCGACTAAAAATGCGCCAGCCGTTAAATAGTATGGTTAGGCCTTAACTTGCAAAATTTGGATCTCAAAATAAAAATCTGACGGGGTCTTCCATTAGAAGATGTGCGTCACTTGTTCTACACTGCTGATAAAAAACTTGCCAGCTGTTAATAGTACCGTTACGCCGCAACTTGCAAAATTTGGATCTCAAAAAGCACCAGTATTAAAAATACCGTTAGGCTATAACTTGCAAAATTTGGATCTCAAAAAGCGCCAGCGTCAAAAATACCCTTATACCAATTAACTTGCAAAATTTGGATCTCAAAAAGCGCCAGCGTCAAAAATACCCTTATACCAATTAATTTGCAAAATTTGGATCTCAAAAAGTGCCAGCGTCAAAAATACCCTTATGCCAATTAACTTGCAAAATTTGGATCTCAAAAAGCGCCAGCGTTAAGAATACCATTATGCCATAACTTGCAAAATTTGGATCTCGACAATAAACCCTGATAGACCTATCTCTCTCACGGCAAGTTAAAAACAAGCTCAATTATCATGTTTGAAAGTCGTCCTATGCATTAGAGGTTCAAGTAAGCAACCGCAACGAAGAAGACGATGTTGCAGATTGCAGTAAAACAAAGTGATCCCATCGTGTGTTTTGTTCATGTTAAGTAGTTCACATTAATAATCTAGGCACCGATATTCTACATTTATAAGCTTTTAATAGACCTGTACACATTGCCACATAATACGATTGTTTATAAAGTCCACTGTATTTCACCATCATTCTCCATCATTGTTTCTTGTTTTTTTGGGGTCAAAATTGATTGATTGATTGATTGATTGGTGTTTAATGCCAACTAAAGCAATATTTTAGCTATGATCAACAGAAATCCTGATTTTTTTTCAACATAATTAAGATCAAAACAGCTTCTTCTTATAATATTTTTTAAGAGATAATCTAAATTTTTTGCAGAATATCACCCAAAAAAAAAATCCTGATTTTTCAATATTATTGGGGGGATTTTTTTTGTCAAAAGAAATCCTGATTTTTCAACAAACAACTTCTTCTTTTTTTCATCTGCCAAATAACCTTAAATTATGAAAATTATTTAATCACAAGAGAAAAGAGAATGACTGTACATACAACTGAAATCACTAGGTTAATTTATGAATAACATCTGACAATAGACTATTTTGGTACAGAAATCAATAATGAAAAACAAAGTACAAATTGTTGTAGAGTAGTCCCCCTTTACCATGTCACCCCTTCTGCAATGAACAAGTCAGGAAGGAGTTCATGAACTTTGTCAGTCCTGTCAGACATGACCAGTAAAATTTGGGAAGATTTTGCTGAGGACTGACATTTTTTTTTCCACCAAAACCACCAAACCCTTGTGCAATTTTGTGAACCCTAAAAAGTGAGGTACCCTCTCTTGAGGGAACAAGTTAATAACATTTTACTACCTCGGTGCATCTGAAATCAAGCTTGACAAGAGGGTTGGCCTTTGGTGGGAGGGGCCTTATATGTGGGAGACTACCATACTAATTTTTTCCGACAATAAATTTCTATACTTTTTTCAACATTTGAAGAAGAAAAAAGATGTTAGCTAATGAAAAATCTATGGCAAGCATATTTATCAAAAAATCTAAATAAAAGGATGGATCTTCTAGTCAAATAAATACAGATTTTTTTTTTCAAGACAACCTTTTATTGAAGATGTAAAATAAGCAGACATGAACAAATATTGCACTGACCTTTCACCGTAACATTCTGCAAACTATTATACCAAGATGCAACACAAATTGCTGCAAGTCCCTGCATATTAAAACAGCTTCGATTAGAAATTAATTTCTGCTATGTTTAATGCAAATTAAAAGCGTGCTACTGTTGACGGCATATTTTTCGCAAACTTTCTAAAAGAGCAACAGCGATGGATGAAAAGGATTACGGTCTTTTTTAGTACTAATTTTAGATTGCCTGAGAGTACGAGGTGTGAGTTAAGCGGCATAGATATGTGACGAAGGAAAATATTCAACATAGAAATGAGACGGAAAAAAATATTTGATATGTTGGGAGATACCAGATATGAAGAATTTACACAGTAAAAAAGCCAAATTCGTAAAATTTTGTAGTTTTCAAGTTATTTCTTGTCTTGCTAGTCTGACATGTACCAGACTCGTCTTTTCAAAAATAATAACATTGTAAAATTTCTATTTTGTTGCCAGACTCGTGTTTTCAACAACAAAAAATAACATTGCAAAATTTCTATTCTGTTGCCAGACTCGTCTTAAAAAAAAAAATAACATGGTAAAATTTCTGTTAACTGATACGGTGAGATTAAATTGCATACAAGATATTGTAATAATATATAAATTAAACGACTAAATATTTCGTAAATACTTATTTTTCGCAAGGTATGTTAATAAATACTAATAAAAGATATCCATTCAAGGATAATGAAACATTTACAAGGATTTTACGTAAAAATTGTGTTTATGATGAAAAGACATGATTAAATCGAAATATCCTCAGCATTTTTTTAATTTTTTTTTTTTTATTTATAAAGATGGCCTGCAGATCAAATTATTATGCCTTTGAAAAAAAAAACTCAGATCACTTTTATTTACATTTACTAAATGCCGGTAGAAACATCAATTCGTTTCAATTTTTAATATTTACGAATCCAGTGCTTTGCCCAAAAAGCATGAAAAAATATATGAAGAAGAAGTTTTTTTTTTTATATACAATAAATTACAATGTTGATTTTTTTTTAAATAAATTTAACTGTTTCCTGTAGATTTATATGACCGATCACAAGTTGTTTTTGTATTGTTGTTCTCTCTTTCCTGTAAAATTTAAATCGGGAATATCAATAAAATTTAATATCTTTTTAACGATTCGTTAGTAAATTTTTTGTCATTATCCCGAGTTTAAGCAATTACCACAAAAAAGTATTGGGTTCTGAAAATCTGCCTTGAATAATGACCAAACGCACTAGACAATACCAAAGAACGTAACCAAATGATTGATTGGTTTTTGCTTAACGTCTAGCGAGCAGCCACATATTCAAGACGATGACCAAATCATTGATTGATGTTTACTGAACATCCAACGAGCAGCATTTCAGCTGCATATTCAGGACGATAACCAAAATGACACACATAACGGTGGAATATCTCGACATCAATAACATTCGACCAATTGTTACTACTGGCAGTTAGTAAATGTATCCATTTCACTATCAAGCTAATATTTCCTCGACATAAAATTTTGCGTAATTTACAGTTAAAAACATTTTGCCATTGAATTAATCAGAATCCATTCTTATTACACAATAAAGATAAAGCTTACATCATTATTCTATAAATAGATCAGTTAGTTTTTTTTTTTTAATGTAATAATGTCTTTACATTAGTATTCTTTGATAAAAATTATTTTTTTTTTATTTTTATATATACATGGTAAATATCTGTTACGCCCAATTTCATTGGATGCAACAGACGAAGTTTTTTTATTTTTAAATATTGACTGGTTAAATATCACATGTGTCATTCTAAAAATAGCACACTATAAATGAAATCAGGGAAATCCCAGTTTTCCCCTTCAATGAAAGAATTCATTATTATGGTGACATAAATAACTTAAAAAAAACATTTCCATTCCATTCATAAATAAATATGAATTAACATAGTATATTACACAATTAAAGCAAGAAAGTTGATTGAAAGTTGAGTTATCTCCCTTACAGTACAAAAAAAAAAAATACATAAGAGTTGTCTCCCATAGAACACAATATAAGATGTCTGAATTCTCTTACAACTTTAAAATTGCAAATCTAATGGAATTTTTGGATTTCATTTCAAAGCTGTCAAGTTTTAGCAAAAATGTTCAAAATTGAGTTAGATGTCAACTCTGACATACTTCTTGAAAAATGTTCAGAATTTGTTTGTTTCATTATCACATATTGTCAAAAAACCACAAGGACCGAAACATTATTGTAAACAATTTAGATAAAAAAGTGGTCTAAACTTTTGCAATGTTAAGTCGGGAATCCAACATAGACTCGCTGTTTTTTTATGATCATACAGTTAAACAAAAAAAAGGTCTAAAATTTTTGCAATGTTAGTCGGAAATCCAACCTATAGACTTGCTGTTTTTTTAATGATCATTCAGTTTAACTGACAAAGATAAACACCCATGTTACGATGTCCTGTTTCCGGACATTAAATATTGTATATATAAATGCCACAGCAATGAACAGTATTGCACTATCACTCATACACTTAAATCAAATCAAACATATAGCAAGTGTTTTTATGCATCATATAAAAATTCTGGTTAAAGGTTACATTTCTTTCATCCTACCAACAAAATAAAGACAATTACAAAAAAATAACTAAAATTCTCACAGAAATCTTCTACAAAAAAATTGATTTCTCATTCTCGCTCATCCATTCATACAAACAATTTTTGTAGGAGGGGCTTAAAATTAGTGCTGGCTGTTTGATGACGGACTGACAGCTGTCACTCATTTTTCTTATGAGAGCGAAGTAATGAAGTAACTGCGTGTTCCTAAACTCAATCACAATTGGGGTTGTATTTTTTTTCTTGTCCTTTAGAAAAAATGAATAGAAACCCCAAGAAATTAAATCACTTTTAAATCAAGATTTCCAATGGAAATTTTTGAATGAAAGTCAATACCTCACAAAGTTCTGATTTCTGTAAAAATTAACAATTAGACTGTATACGATATATGTAGACATCAGTGGCAATATTTTCGAAGACAGTGGGGAAAAAAACCAGGCATATTAATATCATCAATAAATATTGCACATAAATTTTAATATGAATCCTGTTTATTCCACGTCTCTTTATTAACAAATTAAATACGAGTTCAATTTATAAAATTTGTGATTGACATAAGTTGAACTTTAAAATGATACATTTTGCAAAAATTCAGAAGATCAAAACTGGTGTGCAATAAATATTGCACACAAATTTGTGTGTAATAAATATTACATACAAATTTGTGTGCAATAAAAATTGCATACACAATTTGTGTGCAACAAATATTGCATTCAAACAACTTGTGTGCAATACATATTACAAGGGGATTACAAAGTCATTACATTAGAAAAAAAGTAATCGGTAAACCATATCATAAAAAGAACAATTTTACGAAGATACATTTATATTTGCCAGAAAATAAATTTAACAAGGTTCAAAGTTATTTTTTTTCTTTTTTTTGTATTTTGAAAAACAATTCATTCTTTGATTTCTTTGTTTAAGATGACATGTGATTTTAAAAGATGCCCAAAATTTGATACCATTCTTAAAATAAACATCCAGCACTAATTTTAGAGTAATACAACATGCTTACTTAAAACATCAGATTATGTTCGGTGGCCTTCAAAACTCTTTTGACAGTTTACAACTTTACAAAAAATATATATTTACAGGAATTTTCACTTTTGTAAAAAATCAATAGTAAATGCATCTGAATATTTCTTGAAATGAGAAACATTGGTTATTTTATCTTCCATTATAAAGATAGGCAAGGGAGAATTTAAAATGCAGCTCATTCAAGTATTAAAAGAACAAGGGAGACAACTTAATTATTATCTCCCTTGAACTAAATTGTGAATTTTAAATAATTTTTGAACTTTTCTATTGGTCAACGATAATGTGTATTCCATTTAATTAAACCTACTGTCCACAGAAAGTAAGGTATGTAAAATGACTTTTATGCAATGATCCTTCAGAAATTGCTATGAAGAAAGAATTTCATGTGTAATTCACCTTAATGAGAAATGGAATAGTCCAGACTTTTTAGTACATTTCAATAAAACTGTTAATTTAAGTCTTCAGCAATAGTGGTAATAATAATAATAATTGTATTATCTCCCTTGCCTAAACTTGATCAAAATTCAAAATTTAATCACAGTTTGGTAAATTACTGTTATATTTCCCACTTTCTTTTTGTCCTCTCTGAATAAACTATTATCTCATATTAACCAAATTAAACATTTCAATAAAAATTTCGCCTTTTCCAACAAAAGTGAAACTTGCTGTAAAATTGTTTTTTTTTATTCATAGAAAAAAAGGCAAAACTTCAACTCCTCTTTTTTGCCTTGCATATCTGTGAATATTATTTCCATGACAACTGAAAAGCGTAAAGAGATCTCGTGCGTACAACATACAAAACTAGAAACCGAAATTCACGAAATTCATGTATCAGGGGTACCTGTTAACCATCAATATCACAACAGTCAATGTTAACATATTCCTAAAAGTGCAAAAAAAATTATCATCAAGCCTCTGGTCGAAGATTTTTTCCTCTACGGGACAAAATTCTTTGTACCCAATTGTCTGAAAGAAATGTATGGAACTCGTCGTGTGCAAAGACCTTTTTAACAAGTGATTTATTTATAGTTGAGATAGAAACTGATAGAACTTTTAGTCTTCAAATTATCAAGATTAGAAACTTGTCTGAAATTTACTCAAATTAGAGCTGGTCCTAAATTTACTCAAATTAGAATTTGTCTTAAATTTACTCAAATTAGAACTGTGTCTTAGATTTACTCAAATTAGAATTTGTCTTAAATTTACTCAAATTAGAACTTCGTCTTAAATTTACTACAATTAAAACTTATCTTAAATTTACTAAGATTTTTTAACAACAAAATCAAAATACAAAAAAATAATTTCAATTTTGCATGATTGGTTTAAAAATTAAACTTGACTGGTTAAGAACATATTTTTTTTTTGGACATAATGAGGCTATTTTAATACATGGATCCTATTTGCAATAGAATAATATCTTTGCATTATTTACAGAGTGGATTCTGATATTTAGTCCTTAGAAAAAATTATTCGTTGAAGTAATTACGCTAGGGCTAAATACAAAAGAATAGGATTTAATTGTTTGCGAGTTGTAGTTCCTCCAATGGTATTGTTCCAAATACGTGCCAAAATCATGAAGAAAAATGTTTCCCGTGGGTCAATTTTTAAAATTTCAATTCCAAACCTGCCTTACATGTTTGATGGAATAATCCTAATCGATTATTAAACAAACTTTAAAACATTTTTTTTTTTACTTCACATCAATCTTTCAAAGTTTGCTAAATTTAGTTAAATTTAATTTAAATTTAATTTGATATCTATGAAAAACTTTATAAAAACTAAAGTCTACATTTAATCAAAGCAATCAATTGATCAATACATCTGTAATTGATTTCATTTGTAAAATATATAAACAGATAATGGTTGGGGTTAATATTTAGCACTAAGTTATTGCAATACCATACATTTCTCCCGCGTAAAATAAATAATGAAGAAGAAAAATGGTACAGTACTAGCAAGGTGATTCTGTTAAAATCACCCTGCCACCCTGCTGATTTTTCACACCACTGTCACAGTGTACTACAGCAAATGTGGGTGAAACACCAGCAAATTACATCCTGTAGAATGTATAGAATTACACTGAAAGGCTGGTGATTTTTAACAATGTTGTCAGTGTACCACTGAAAAAACCAGCCTGAAAAACTACATCCCGTAAAGACACTGACAAGGTCGTAAATACAGGTGCCATGTCTGAAAAAAAAAACAATCACCGTAGTTATATAGAGTGTTCCACTGTGATTCAGTCAATCTAGTGTTCCACCGAGATTCACTGATGCTGTTTTCCACTGTGATTCACTGAAGTCAGTGTTCCACTATGATTCACTGATACTGTGTTCCACTGATACCATGGCACAGTGTTATCCAACAAAAACATCTTACTAGTACTGTACGTCTAACAATGAATTTTGGTATTAGTCATTAGTCATGAAAATCCAATCATACATATTTTATAGATGTCTAAAACAATAGAATCTATATATTAAAATATACCTACATGTATTTTATGCACAAATTTTTGCATTCAGAAATAAACAACATAGACCAGTTGTCATAATTATATGATATCGAACCTAAATAAAAATTATCCATGTCAAAAAATGATTTTGTTGAACATTTCATATACATACTTACGTAAATAAAGAACAAATCGTTACAGAGTTTTATCCAACATAAATAAAAGTCCAATCTACGGCGTAGGACCGAAAAGTGATCCGACGGTTGGTCTGTTGGACGACCCCGTATGAAAATTCAGTCGTTAAATTATGTATTTGCAAAGAATTTTTTGTGTAAACCTGTCCCCTAGGAGAGAACATTTTAAAAGAGTCTGAATTTTCATACAAGGTTAAAACAACAAACAAACATACAAGAATCACTTAAAAGGGTACATTGCAGTTTTATGGACAAATTTTTTTTTTTTGTTATTTAACTTGACCATTATTAAAAGTGTTAAGAAAAGTCCACTTGCACAATCAATCACTTCGTCCATCATTTCACCAAAAAGCCGACAAAGAGAAAAGAACAATATTCCCATCCTGGTTGGCTGTCAGCATTCCCGGTCAGACAATTCCGCCGTCGTCCAGAAGAAAAAAAAATAACATTAGCAAAAATCCTTTTCTTCCGTCCAAAAGAACCACAACAACAGGACGACACCGCCCACCAAGATGTTCAACACATGTAGTTGCTAAGTGATGATGATGGTTGCCAATGACAACAAATGCATCTCCATGACAACAATTAAAACATACTATCTGTCATATAAATTATAGTATGTATTAGTCACTGAACTTAACCAAGGGCACTTTTTCACTTTTTTATGTTTTGGAACAAGTTTTTCGACCATAGGTCACTGGTCTAGAGAGGGTTTCACACTAGGTTATATTCCTTTAAATTCAGTTGGAGAATAGTATCCTTTACGGCTGCAAACACAAACCTAATATTTTCAGTATCTGGAAAAAAGAGAGAAAAAGTTGTGATATATTTTGACTTAATCTACAAAAATTACACAGTAGTCATACACTTATGAGGCCATCGCCATTGCAGCAAAAAAGTGGCCTTATTAGATAAATTTGAATTTGAATTTATATTTTTGGTGTTTAACACGACTTTCAGCAATATCATGGCAACCAATTTTTGTGGTGGAGGAAGCCGGAGTACCCGGAGAGAACAACCGACCCTGGACAGGCAACTGGTAAACTTTATCACTTGCGACTGCGAGTCGAGTGCACCCTTTTTTGTAATTTACAAAGCCGGGCGCGAACCCATGCCGTATCGGTGATAGGCTTGTAGGAGGAGAGGATATATATATATAGGCTAGCCCTGCTATCCAATCCTTTTCAGTACTTTTCTGAATAAAATATGTTTAAATTATAGGCTTGTATGAGCTGTTAGATCCAGCAACCTAACTCACTGAGCCACCCGGGCCCCTGCCTTTTTAGAGAAGTGGGCTATCTTCGGGCCCCTGCCTTTTTAGAGAAGTGGGCTATCTTTGGGCCCCTGCCTTTTTAGAGAAGTGGGCTATCTTCGGGCCCCTGCCTTTTTAGAGAAGTGGGCTATCTTCGGGCCCCTGCCTTTTTAGAGAAGTAGGCTATCTTCAGGAGGATAATTTAAACCAGTACCATACAATCATGTCCAAGATGGCCACCTAATTTCATGGGAAGTCACACTTTTATCAGGCCACCCACTCTGCAGTGAAATAGTGGCCTTACAAGTGGAGTAAGTGAATGATTGTTGTTTAATACCAACTCAGCAATTTTTCAGCTATATCATGGCAAGAACAAGTTAATTCTCAACGAGATGATGATGATGAGGTCCACTTTGCACTAAACCAACAGGCTTGAGTGGATTTTTATAGTGCTAGCTCACTGAAACAACAGTCTACGGATAGACATGTCACTCCACTCTGACACATTAGCCTGATTCCGAGCAAACCAGTCTTTGCTCTTTCTCCTTAATGTTGCATGCTTAGCAGAGAATCAACAAATACCAATTTTGACTTCGTCTACATACATTGGTCACATGATCTCACAGCCTGACAATTCCCGTGTCAACAAACTGACAATGGAAATTACTAGTTCAGACCTGATTTTACGAAGCCAATAAAAAAGCGGAAATCGGCAAAGCGGAAGTATTGAATATACTATAAAAAAGGAATCGTATGGTAAAAACGGTAAAATCCCGAATAAAAAAAGCGGAATTCCGCTATAAAGTGGAAAAAAATCAGGTCTGCTAGTTACTGTGAAGTCAAATACATTATGACATTATCAGGAAAAACAATTACGTCCGTTTTTAAGGTCTTGACAAACATTATCACTAGTATCACCTATCACTCATTGCTATGCTAGCAATAAAGTCTGTCTCGACCTTCATAATAGAGGATATTCTACTGTGAATTCATTTTTATTCGTGGTATACCAATTTTCGTGGGTGCCAGCAAACCATGAATTTAAATGTTCGACAAAAATGACCATTTGATTTCCGTTTGGCGGTAAGCAAGGGTTAGACTACACAAACGTTTGTAGCCATGTAGGTAATTCAACATTGCCACATGATGTAATTGTAATGCATGTTTTGTGAATCTAAAATAAATGTACCTGTGTGTCATTCTGTGATTGCTAAACATGTAAACTCTTGGAATAAATTGTTTATTGTTGTGACATTTATGAAATTATTTTGCGGTAATAACTTTCGGTATTTTTGTATTGTTTAATGAAGTGTTGATACAAATAAATACAAAACATTTTTGGTAAAATTTCAATTGATAATATTATTGTCGCCTTTTATGATTGCTGTGTAAACATTTTGATTGCCAATCATAAAGTTTATTGGTGATAATAATCAGATTAATGGTTGGTATACTGGTATCATATACATCCGGAGGTCAGGAGTTTAATTTGTTGACACATGATGTTTAACTGCTGTGACATAAAATTTCACACCTTTTTTCTTTACCGTTTAATGCAACTTTTTTATATGTATCATTTATGGCATGTCATGTTCCCGTAGAGTACAAAGAATTGTAATTTAAGTTTTGACTCCTAGTGTGAAGTTTAGCAAAAAACATACCTTTTTTGTGAAATATTAATTAAGAAACATATGTAAATGGTAGTCAAAATTATGTAATCAAATAATTATCAAAATTGTAACAAGCTGATAATGTACAACAATGATCCATATTTGTTTGGCGTACTTGTAAATTTACTTAAAATGAACACTTTACCGTAGAATTGCGACACGCAAAATCTACGAATTTGTAGTGAAAAACCACCAATTTAAGTATTTCAAAACCCAGTGTGTGAAACTAAATTTTGTGGTATTATAGACCAATTTTCTATTTTGCATAGACCTCACTGTACATTATATACACATTTTGAAAATTTGAAATAGACTAGCTTGATTTTACATAGACATTGTCTATAGGTCTACCGCTAATTTCGCACACTGAAAACATTTTTTTAATTTTTTGTAATCGCTATAACTTTCGAACCGTTCAAGATATTTACAGAAAGTAAAGTGTTATGTTATCAGTTTTTTAGCCTCTTTTATTTGGATATAAAATCACAGCATTTTGCTGTAGTTCATATTTTGACTGGCCATACCTATAATCGACAATCCACGAATTTAACTATCCCACGAAATGCCTTTTTTTGCCAATCCACGAAAATTGGTACCAACAAATTTAAATGAATTCACAGTCGGGTATTAAAACACAATAAAGGGTAATGCAGTGTTGCAGCAGAGCTGAACATTCAAGTACTGTTATTCTTAAAAGCAACACGTTTTCTATGATCTATAATGTCTGAAGTTGGTATGATGTTAAGATTACTCAGAATTACTTGTTATTTCTCTTTTTAATTAACATTTATTCACACAAGATCATAATTACACCCTTAAATATAGTTACATGGTTTTTGTAGTGTCCGTAACCATATTTTCTGTTCTGCAGTTTTTATTCTGTCTACAATTGTTCATATTTTGACTGATTATAACTACTCTGTGCATTTTACATCTTCAAACATCAAAATATCAATCTTTTGACAGTGTTTTCTAGAAGATTTTTTTACTGGTTACGGACCCTACAGATTTCTGATAGAATCATACCTTTTGGATAAAGCCTGATAATTTCTCCAATTGATGTCCGATTTTCATGAATTTGGTATCAAATTAATCCTGATTAATTTTTCTAAAGATTTATATTAAAATAGTTTTGTTGTTTTCCTATTTTGAACAGTAAATTTTAGTGTAAAAATAAACAAATTTTAAGTGCAACAGCATAACGCCTTATTTGTGCAAATTTTTCGGTACCCTTTTGCTTGTTACTCAAAAACTATGAGAGATATCTTCTTGAAATTTTGTATGCAACTTCTGTGTTTCACCATCTAAAACATGATATTAAAGTGATACCTTTAAATTTAATGGAAGTAGGTTAATATTGCACATAACACACTACTTTTGAGTATGAGCCCTATATTGTGTTGAGTATATGAATTTATAATTATTCAGCTACATGTGTATGATGATAGGAACAAGCTACATTCGATGAAATAATATTGATGTCCACTTTGTAATAGACTAACACTGTTAGTAAGATTTTTATAGTACTAGCTAGCTCACTGAACAGTATGGGTAGACATGTCGCTCCACTCTGATACATTATACTGGTTCCAGGGTGTCAAGTCACTTTTGACCAAAATTATATAGGAATATAGGATTTTTTTGGATGAAAATATAGGATAAATTTAAGGTACATTTAGCAAAAAATGTATGGCCTGCACCTCTCCTGTACCCACGTCTCACCTGCTTTTGACAAATGAAAAAAAACAACCAGTATCATTAAACTCCTATCGCTCTTTTTACAAAATAAATAAAAATCAGACAGTGAAAAGAAAAAGCAATATTTGTCTTTTTCAAACCAGATTGAAAATCAAAATAACATGCCTACACCTATAACCATTAAAAGGAGTAATTTGTAAATAATGTCTTCGAAATTATACGTAATATTTTTGTGAAAGAAAAAGGTAACTATTTAACTTTACAGTGTTTGTTGGAGCAAATGTTCTGTAGCAAGACATAAGATTTACATTTTTTCAATGACTCTTTCAAAAGATACATGTAGTAAATATAATAAACTGGGCTTGTCCGAAAGCCCTGAGAGTTAAATTGGTATCTTTTTTTATGCTATAAACCATTAAACATTGTATTATGTATTATCCTAAACCAAGGAACCGGTACAGAGAAGCAGACCACTATAAGAAGAGTTTAAAGATACCAAAGGAGTAATAAGAATCAAAGGAGGACAAACAACACATTGGCAAAAAGAACTAGAGGCTCAGTGGGATCTTCCTCTCAAATTTCGGTTCATTTGGCTACCCTGTTTCAGCAGAGAAGATATTTGTAGAAATCGACTAACCATAAACAATAATAGCCTATGGTAGCCATGTTTGTTAATTGATTGGGACGAATTGAGCAATCTTTATAGCAGAGTTCTTGAAATTTGTTGGTTTTATCGGTTTGGCTGACAAAAAATTGGCATGTCCGACATATTCCACATCTGTCGGCCCACTGGACCGGCAAAACATCCACCGGTATTCTAGGCCGACATTTCCGGTATTTGATTCATCTCCATATCCTAACCGTTCCGCATATTACGCATCCGGAAGTTATCTATTACTTCCGTTTTTCTTAATTTTAGGATGAAATATAGGAAATTTTAGGCAAATATAGGAAATATAGGAAAAATATAGGAATATAGGATCACTTGACACCCTGTGATTCTGAGCAAACCAGTCTTCGCTCTTATTTCTAAATGCTACCTACTCAGTGAAAAAGCAGCCAATACCAATTTTATCTCGGTGGTTTGTACCAAGCTTGACTCATACTCACAATCTATCACACTTGAGTTAAGGATATCTGTTGCACAAGTAAAATGAGTGTAAAATGGCTCATAGTCTGTACATGAGTGTAAAATGGCTCATATTCTGTACATAGAGTGTAAAATGGCTCATAGTCTGTACATGAGTGTAAAATGGCTCATAGTCTGTACATGAGTGTAAAACGGCTCATAGTCTGTACATGAGTGTAAAATGGCTCATAGTCTGTACATAGAATGTAAAATGGCTCATAGTCTGTACATGAGTGTAAAATGGCTCATAGTCTGTACATGAGTGTAAAACGGCTCATAGTCTGTACATATCTTAAACATTAAGTATACCTGTTGCACAAGTAAAATGAGTGTAAAATGGCTCATAGTCTGTACATGAGTGTAAAATGGCTCATAGTCTGTACATGAGTGTAAAATGGCTCATAGTCTATATATGAGTGTAAAATGGCTCATAGTCTGTACATGAGTGTAAAACGGCTCATAGTCTGTACATATCTTAAACATTAAGTATACCTGTTGCACAAGTAAAATGAGTGTAAAATGGCTCATAGTCTGTACATGAGTGTAAAATGGCTCAGTCTGTACATGAGTGTAAAATGGCTCATAGTCTGTACATATTTTAAACATTAAGTTTACCTGTTGCACAAGTAAAATGAGAATATATGATCTTGTCTGGATCAGGATTTAAATCAACAAACATCCTTAAAATAAACTCTCGTGCTGCCTGTGCATCCTTCTTTGGACCTGCAAGTAAAAATAGAATACAAAAATTCAAACATAGCAATGAAAACTGTCTTGAATCCAACTCATGACTATAGTGGTGAAAAGCACCGCTTGAATTGGTAGACATTGGCCTACAAAAATCTGAAATGTCAACATCTAAAATTATCAAAGTATTGCAGACTTTCATTTTATCCTTTGAAATAATATTTTTTAAATATCCAGATGAAAATGTAAATGGTACAGGATTTATAAATAGATATATGAAAAGGAATCTTTTAAACGGTCCATTGTATAATTACCATGGCATTTTTCACTAGATGCACGGAAATCATTTAAAGCTAACAGGAGTTGATCGATTGCCCAAATACACATTTTTGTTTGAACAAAAAGGCATTTAAAAAATGTTGTACTTGGGTCTCATTTTTGATGTCTTATCTCTGTTTTGTTCATCTTATATTCTATATTTGTAAAACGAAGTCTCCACTGACATGTAAATACTGTCAAAATTTTTATGTCACACAAAGTTTTCAAACAAATTATCACACATATGTCCCCAGGCAATTTTTGCTTTGTTTTTGTTTTGTTTTGTTTTTTTTTAAAATTAAAAACCGTACATCAACAACTTCTTTCTCAAGAAAATATTAAATAATAACACTTATGAAATAGTATACAATTATTGCCTCCATAAGAAGGGAAACAACCTCTTGAAGGTTGATAACTGCTTTTCTCCTCATATGAAGGCAATAACTGTTTTAGACAACAAAATAATTTCCATTATAGAAAATACATCAGCAAATTTCCAGTAAAACATCCGAATTGTCTTATTACTTTCATATAGTAAAATATTACCTAATGTAAAATATTTACCTTTTTTTTGTGTTTTTGTCGTACAATATATGTAGGTGTTTTTTTTTATTATGAAATAATTATTTTAAATTTTTTGGGGATTAGGGGCTTTAGTGTTTAACGCCACTTTCAACAATATTTCAGTTATATCATGGCGGTCAGTTTTATTGGTGGAGGAAACCCGAGTACCCGGAGAAAACCACAGACCTGTCGCAAGTCACTGACAAACTTTATCACATAATGTTGTATTGAGTACACCTCATCTGAGCGGGATTCAAACTCACAATGTTAGTGGTGATAGGCATTGATTGTATAGGTAGTTGTAAATCAAACTACCATACAATTACCACCATGACGGCCCTAAAAATGAGGGAGGTCTTTTTTAATAATCATAAGATTATGAAATAATTATCTTTTAATTTTATTTGGCCAGTAAAATAACGCTGAAAATTGTGTAGGTTTTTTAATCACTACTGAAGGTGTTCCACGTTTCAATTGTAAATTTTGTTGTTATTTTGTAAGTTTCAATTATTTAATTACCATGGAAACCTACATTGTATTGGTGTCAACGAAAATTAAAACAGTGAATTCATGACCCTCCCAAACTAATTGATCATGTCCTACATAATAAATTACATGTAAAAATACATCGTAAATCGGTGAAGCATGACCACCCACACGAACCGTGTACATCACATTATGATGTCACATTGTAATTTAAATGATGTAAATAATATCGTAGTGATTACTGAAAATTCTCACAATTTTTTTGCTATGTTTTTGTTAAATTAAGATATATGTAACATAAAACAAATATGTAATGCTTCGGTACTAGATATATTTATATTTATGTTTGAGGGGGGGGGGGGGATTATGAAGTAACTCCACTTTCAACAATATCTCAGTTATATCGTGGCGGTATGCTTTATTGGTGCAGGAAAATTGAGTACACTGAGAAAACCACAGACATGTCGTGTCCCAAATCACTGACAAACTTGATCACATGTTATATCAAGTATACACTCCAACCATGTCCAACCATGAACGGAATTTCAACTCACAATTTAAGTGGTGATAGGCACTGATTGCACAGGTAGTTGTAAATCAAACTACCATACGATCCCGACTATGGCAGCCCCTTACTGGGGTATTCTAGTTAAACAGACATATTAAATAGATGCCAGTGAAACACTGAGATTTCCAAGTGAGAGAAAAACTGGTATCTCATTAAATTACACACATAAAGTTAGAGTTAATTGAGAAATAAGACAAGTCAAGTTCTGATATGCGAATTATAAAGCATTTAGGAAAAATGAAGAAATCACCCTTGCCAGTCAAACACCCCCCCACTCTCAATCCCCCTTCCCTAATAAATAGAAAGCATTTTATTAAACATGTTGCAAGATAAGAAATGAAGCAAACTAGTGGCATGTTGTTATTTTTTTAAGTGTATACGGTAATCGCTCGTGTATAATATACATTGTTGTATAATGCACATCCCTTCCATGGGGTTAGGGTTAAGGTCATGGTGTTTACTGCCACCTTCAACAATATTTCAGTTATATTGTGGCTGTCAATTTTATTGGAGGAGGAAACTGGAGTATCCGGGGAAAACCACCAACATACCGCAAGTCACTGAAAAAATTTATCACATAATGTTGTATCGCGTGTACACCTCGCTTGAGCGGGATTCGAACTCACAACCTTCCATGGGCCTTCTTCATACCTGCCAGTAATTGAAGAATATATATTTCCCCTATTCTTCGCGTGTTTAGCCAGTTGGTGGTTAAATGTTTGTATTATCCTTAATCACCACAATGGATACATTTCTGTGGGTGAATTCCTTCCAATTTCCTTATAAAGATGGATTGATTTTATTTTTATTTTATTTTTGTTGTTTAACACCATTTTCAGCAATATTTCAGCTATATCATGGCGACCAGTTCTAGTGGTGGAAGAAGCCGGAGTACCCGGAAAGAACCACCGACCATGGGCAAGCAACTGGTAAACTTTATCACTTGCGGCTGCGAGTCGAGTGCATCCTTTAGATGGGAATTAACTTTAATATATTTTTTACGTTTTGGTCATAGGAGAAACAGATTCTCCTTCTGCAACCACAGGATTACGATACCGACACTCTTGAGAGTTAAAATTTGAAAATTTTAAAAGCTCGACCTGTAGAGAAATATCGTCATTAACTTGCATTAGGAGAATCTATATTTCTACTTTTTGGGGTTATGTTAGGGATATTATGGTACCTGGAGAAAACCACCGCCATGTTGCAAGTGACTGACAAACATTATCACATTATGCTATATCGAGTACACATCACCATGAACCGGGTTCGAACTCACAACTTTAGTGGTGATAGGCACTGATTGCACGGTTAGTTGTAAATCCAACTACCATGCGATCACGACCACGACAGCCCCCTTCTGAGCAAAAATGAGTACATAATACACAAATGATCACAGTATACACAAGATGTTTTTGAAGCAAGAAATATTTCCAAATTTAAGATATATTTTATTAGTAATACTGGCTACCGCAAGAAAAGGAAATGCTGCATTCTGGGAAATCTAATGTTGGAACTTGGGACACTGAAACGTTCATTTCTCCCACAAAATCATTTAACGGACAGGACAGTTAACCAAAAAAGCTTTAAAGAATAGGAGCTAGGGACACTGAAACGTTCAATTCTCCCACATTTAACGGACAGGACAGTTTGCCAAATAAGCTTTAAAGAACAGGAACTAGGGACACTAAAACGTTGAATTCTCCCACAAAATCATTTCACGGACAGGACAGTTAGCCAAAAAAGCTTTAAAGAATAGGAGCTAGGGACACTGAAACGTTCAATTCTCCCACATTCAACAGAGAGGACAGTTTGCCAAATAAGCTTTAAAGAACAGGAACTAGGGACACTAAAACGTTCAATTCTCCCATAAAATCATTTCACGGACAGGACAGTTTGCCAAATAAGCTTTAAAGAATAATTCTACAAATCATATCAATACATACCATATACTGCTAGGGAAATACATACATGTACTAAAGTATCTGATCTGATTTCATTTGTATATATATATTACGCTTATATTTTGATTGACTGATTTATGATTTATTGTGTTTAATGCCACTTTCAGCAATATTTCAGCTATATTTTGAATGTGTAATTGTTGTTCAATGCCAAATGAGCAATTTTTCAGCCATATCATGGCGGGAACAAGTTATATTCGATGAGATGATGATGTCCGTTTCACACTAGACCATCATGCTTAGTTGGATTTTTATAGTGTTAGCTAACTGAAACAACAGTCCGCGGGTAGACACGTCACTTCAATCAGGACACATTATTCTGATTCCGAGCCAACCAGTCTTTACACTTAGCAGAAAACAGCAAATACCAATTCTATTGTCTATGATGAGAACAAGTTAATTTTCAACGAAATGATAATGAGGTCCGCTTTGTACTAGACCGACATGCTTA
Source organism: Gigantidas platifrons (assembly GCA_002080005.1). NCBI lineage: Eukaryota > Metazoa > Mollusca > Bivalvia > Mytilida > Modiolidae > Gigantidas > Gigantidas platifrons. The sequence continues at coordinate 647,421 of MJUT01019132.1, read as the reverse complement.
GTTGGATTTTTCTAGAGCTAGCTCAACTAGAACTGTCCGCATAGCGGGACTAATACCCACCGCTTCACTCTGACTGTGTCCAAGATTATTGAAAACTAAGTCTACACGGAAAATATATTATTTGTCAAATTATAATATTTAATCACATTCAACAAAAATAAAAACGTCATAGCATAAAAACTGTAAGAGGAGTTGCACGGACAAACCATGTACCCTTT
>MJUT01019132.1:629200-646494 GCA_002080005.1 Gigantidas platifrons | reverse complement strand
GTAAAAATGCACAAAAATCAAAATCCTTACCACATGCACATCTTTGATATATGTACAAATGATCTGCAAAATAAAAACTTCCTAGCAGAAAAACTGTAGGAGGAGTTGCACGGACAAACAATGTACCCTCTATGCGGACAGACTGACAGACAGACAGGGTGAAACCTATATAACCCCCCAAACTTTGTTTGCGGGGGGTATAATGACATAACAGTACGCAGATAGACATGTCGCCCCACTCTGACACATGATCCTGATTCTGTGCCAGTCAGTCTTTCTTCTTACTCCTTAATACTGCGTACTTATTGGAGAAGCAGCAAATACCAATTTTACTCTTTGGTTTGATTCAACAGGGACTCACTCGAACCCTCGATCTACAAAATGAGACCGATCTTTCTTATTTACATGTATAGTGAGATTTCGACACATTTCGCTAGTCCTGTCGCCCGTGGCAAGTTAAATTTCTGAAGGACTAGTTAACTCCTTTACCTCGGTAGTCCGCTGCGCGAGTAAAAAGTTGACTGTTGATACATACTTTTTTAGTGTTTCAAATTTTTGGTTGAAAGTTGATCGATTTCCGGCCTTTGCTGAAGAAGGATTACTGCATTCTTAGTAGGACTAGAACTTTATTTTCATACTAGACCTTTGGACTAGTACGCTTTGAAAGTTAATGTCAAACCCTGGTAGTCTGACCCTATGGTACAGATTGTTCTATTATACTGTGTATTCACTTACTATTTCAGCCAATTTTCCCCACCATTTTTAAAATTTAACTATCACTGTACCATAGGACTCTGATATACTTCAAATACTAAACATAGACCCTATGTTACCGTGGGTTCTATGATACTGTGCATTCACATGTTATTTGAGCCAATTTTTGCCACCATTTTTTAAATCTAATTGCCATGGTACCATAGGACCCCGATATACTTCAAATACTAAACATATACAGTCAAAACTGCCAATGTGGTCACCTCTATTAAGAAGTCACCTGTATTAAAAGGTCACCTTTATCTTGTCCTGTCATAGAAAATTGCATATTAATTGAACCAGTTTTATAAGTCCACTTTTTCTTTGTCCCAAAGGTGACCTCTTAATACAGGTATGACTGTACATATGTGTGGATTACATTTGTCTTGAGTTTTTTTAAGAGGCCACCTGTCTTATGAGACCACTTTTTCTTTGTCCCAACGGTGACCTCTTAATACAGGTCTTACTGTACTTACCATCAAATTCAGGAAAATAATCTACCAGATGAGAGAGCATAATTTTCTCTTCGAGGAGATCTTTCTTGTTCAAAAACAGGATTACTGATGAGTTTTGGAACCATGGGTATGTGATAATCGTCCTAAACAATGCTTTAGATTCTTCCATACGATTCTGAAATCAAGACAATGATTAATACAATGTACATGAACTTAAAAACAACAAACTGTACCTACAGTACAGTCAGAGACATAGTGTGATATGTGATAATCGTCTTAAGCAATGCTTTAGATTCTTCTATACTATTCTGAAATCAATCAATCAATTGAATTTAGACAATGATCAATACAATGTACCTGTACATGAATTTAAAAACATTGAAAAAATACAATGTACATGAATTTAAAAACATCGAAAAAATACAATGTACATGAATTTAAAAACATTGAAAAAATACAATGTACCGGTACATGAATTTAAAAACATTGAAAAAATACAATGTACATGAATTTAAAAACATCGAAAAAATACAATGTACAGTTGACTCTCGTTATCTTGAATTCGATGGGACCATGGAAAAAAACCGATTCAACCGTAGTTCGACTCAAGAGGAGCTACGAAAACCGAAGTGTAGTTTGTTTAATGACGGAAGGGAGACAACTTTTTGAAGAGCTAACACTAGCATCGCATGTCCCGATTTTCAGAACGATTTAAAACTTATTCGAGCTTTTTGTTGCCGTTTTTTTTTCTCTCTTAAATTCTTTGAATTTTGTGGAACAACTGATAACTTCTAGATATCTTTTTTGTGTATATGATTATATTTTTCAGCTGATGAATTGTCATTAAACTTCACCCGTCATGACGTATTTTTCTTTGTGCAATATTTATAATAAATTGTGTGTTTTTATGATTCAATAAAATTTCCCCTTTTATGACAACTGTTAATTAAGAGTAACATTTTTTTAAATCTCTCAAAATTGAGAAATTATACATCTTCTTTAATCAAAATTAATTTCCGTTGTGTACTTTTCATAATCATTGATGTATGCCGACCCAAGCGCACTTATAATATTATGAATCGATAATTTTTGATTGTACACATCTAACTTGTGTCATAATACCAAGCCAATTCAAATATTACCACTAGTTAATTTGACAGATTGTGAAATAAACATGTGAAATAGCCCAAGGTAAAAATGTCAAAGCCAATTACCGGATGTTTCACCTGTGATCCGATTTTAATCCCAAGGTAATATACACATGTTTTGACAGGTAAATTCGACTTAACGAATGTAAATAATATGGCTTTCTACATCTCTGGACCAAAACTTTTATTCGAGACAACCGAAACTTCTACTCATCCGAATTCGACTCAACAGGAGTCAAATTACATATATTTATACACAACGAAGTTCGGGACTTCGATAAAAATTGGACTCAACCCGAAATTCGAGTTAACCGAGTTCGAGTCAATGAGAGTCAACTGTACATGAATTTAAAAACATCGAAAAAATACAATGTACATGAATTTAAAAACATCAAACTGTACTTATTTTCTGAGGTGCGTTATGGTCGTGATCATACGGAAGTTGGATTTACAACTACTTATGCAATGACTGCCTATCACCACTAAATTTGTGAATTCGAACCCCGTTCATGGCAAGATTACAACAATATGTGATAAAGCTTGTCAGTGACTTGTGACAGGTCGGTGGTTTTCTCCGGTTTCCTCCACCAATAAAACTGACTGCCATGATATAGCCGAAATATTGTTGAAAGTGGAGTTAAACATCATTAACCAAACCAAACCCATTGTCAGTGTGCGTAATTAATGCTGATTGGATAGCCCATGGACAGTAAAAAAATTATTGGACCAGCCCTTGAAGTGACTATTTGAATTTACTGGTCCATATGAAATTTTTGAATTTATTTTTACATAGTTCTAAATAATAACTGAAAAATTTACTGGTCCGAACTAAGTTTTACTGGTCTTGGACCGGAGGACCGGTGTTCCTCGTTAAGACTGTTGGACCAGTAGAAATGTCAAGAGCACAAGTCTGACTGGCTGGTAGAATATCTTATGGAAATAAATAGAAATATTGGAATCACTTCCAACTGGTTTTATTAAAATCTTGCCTGTGTGTTTTTCTTTTACAATGGCTTGTCAAAAGTCGTTTTTCGTGTATTTTTCACATACCACCACAATTTAAAGTTTCTTTAACAATAGCTATACACTTTGGTAAATATATACAGCAGGCAGTCATTACAATAAGCAGGTATGTGTGCTTTTAATTCCCCAAAAATAACCCCCCCCCCCTCCCCAAAAAAATAACATCACAATTGTCAAAATTAAATTGATATACCAATACAGTAAAACCTGTCAAAACCAAACCCTGAATAAACCAGAATCCTGAATAAAATAAACTTTTAATAAAGTCCCCATGTAGATTAATGGTGCTTAATGCCACTTTCAACAATTTTTCAGTTCTATCGCAATGGTAAGTTTTATTGGTGAAGGAAATCAGTGTACCTGGAGAGAACCACAGACCTGTCGCAAGTCACTGTCAAACTCTATCACATAATGTTGTAACGAGTACAAAGCGCCGGAGGGGGATTCGAACTCACAACATCAGTGGTGATGGGCACTGATTGCATAGGTAGTTGTAAATCTAACTACCACGTGATCATGACCATGACGGCCCCCAAGCCCCAATGTAGGAAATCTTTGCGAATTTAACCTGTATTACCCGAACACATGTCTATTACAAACACAAAATGCTAGTCCCAAGGATGTTTGGCATAGCCACGTTTCACTGAATATCATAAAACATCTTATTTTAATCAGGGTGGATTTGGGTTTATGGTGTTTAACCCCACTTTCAACAATATTTTAGTTATATCGTGGCGGTCTTTTATTGGTGGAGGAAACCAGAGTATCCGGAGAAAACCGGCATGACAGTTTGCAATTCACTTCAGGACAAACTTCATTTTAATCAGATTTGTAAAATGTAAGCCAAACCCACAATTTCGTTGTTTTTTTTTGCAGATTGTCAAATGACCATGAATACATACCTCATTGTCTGATTCTACCAAGACTTGGTCATATTCACTTAAGGCGACTAGGAACATGATGGACGTGACATTTTCAAAACAATGGATCCATTTACGTCTTTCCGACCTCTGGCCCCCTACATCAACCATTCTGAAATAAATAAAGCATAAAATGACTATCTAATTGTATACTTGGTCTTTCCGACCTCTGGCCCCCTACATCAACAATTCTGAAACAATCAATGCATAGACTTACGATCTATTTGTATACAGTCAAACCTGTATATAAAGGCCACTCAAGGGAACCTGAACATGTGTCCCTTATGAACAGTTGCCCTTTATATCTATTAATATATTTGTATATTGTCAACTACTGGGTCAAAATCATGAGATATATTCACTTGCAACATATCTTGTACTCGAATAAACAGCCCAGTTGAATTTTCTAACCTTGTGCATTCATGGATAAAACTCAACAATTGTCCAATATCCAACTGAAATTTGGGCCATGCACATGAATATTTTTAGACAGTATTTTTAGTGGTGGAGGAAGCCCGAGTACCCAGAGAGAACCACCGATCCTTGGCAAGCAACTGGCAAACTTTATCACTTGCGGCTGCGAGTCGAGTGCACCCTTTTTTGTAATTTACAAAGCTGGGCGCGAGCCCACCCCATATTGGTGATAGGCTTGTACGAGTTTTTAGATCCAACGACCTAACTCATTGACCCACCCGGGCCGAGAGGGGAAATATAAGAGATGTACTGCTGCAGCCTTCTAACACATGTCCAATACAACAGTCCCCTTCATATAAGGACACTCCTCTGATCAGGACAGATTTTTGACACATAAAGATGGCAATATACAGTTAAACCTAACCATGCAGTCACCTCTATTAAGCAGTCCCCTGTATTAAAAGGTCACCTTTTTCTTGTCCTGTCTTAGAAAATTTCATATGAATTTAACCTCTTTTAAGAGGTCACCTGTTTTACAAGACCACATTTTCTTTCTCCCTTAGGTGACCTCTTAATACAGGATTGACTGTAATACTAGATTGTCTGCCTAAAGACCACCCATCTATTAAGGGCATTTTTTCATTGCAGAAAGTGGGGGGGCTTATATTTATCTTTAAAAAAGTCAATATACCTGATATTTAACATGTACATTTGTATAAATTTTGTTCAGTATCTAATGCTATTTCTAATTTCTTCTATTTCTTGCCAATTCATGATCAGTGAAAACTAGGTTCAGTTTTAATATTTATCTTTTAATAATGTCAATATACATGATATTTAACATGTATAAATGTTGCTTTGTATCTAATGCTATTGCTAAATTCTTCTATTTCTTGGCAATTCAGTTTTAATATACAAGGGAAAAAAAATATTGCTGTAAATTGATCTAGCTTAGGATATTGTATTTCATTAAACATCTACCTAGGATTAATGAACTGATCCATTACCAACATAAATCTGGGATGATTCAGGTTTGAAAACAACGCAACTAAAAATCAATGATAAATAGCTTAAACCATCTACATTCCTTTCAAAAGGGTCTCTTTTTGACCTGTTATGACTAAGTCCTGTAACTTTCAGAATTTTGTTTTCAAGGGAAAATTACTGAAATCTGTTAAATAAGTGGGAAAAATATCATCCTTCATAAAGGTACTTGGTTTTGACTAGAAAATGACCAAGTCACAACCTGTCCTACCCCTCCAATTTAATGGAATAGTCTTACAGTGTCAGTTGAAATCTTGTTCATCAATATGTTTGTAATTACAATTTTATTATCATCTCTCATTCTTTTTTTGATATTGGATATATTAATCAAAGAGTTTTATAAACACTGATCAACTACATATCACATGAAAGGCTAGCATAACAAAATCAAACGATCACATGATACACAACAATTGGAGGTCACATGATACTCTAAAGAATTATCCTTAGCTACAGCAAGAGAATGTTTATATTGGATGCAAGTTTTGTTTTCGCCACTTTAATAATATATGAAATCAGTGCTTAATGTAAGAAATCCATCTGACAAATTACTTAAATATATAGATGGGTTAAAGTTATGGTGTTTAATGCCACTTCCAACTATGTTTCAGTTATATCGTGGCAGTCAGTTTTATTGACGGAGGAAACCAGAGTACCCGGAGAAAACCAAGAACCTGCCCCAAGTCAATGACAATCTAGATAAATTGCTTAATATATTTTGTTAGTCTAAGACCAAAACAAAATAATTACCTGCGCTTTCGCTAAGACTAACCGACCGAAATTTACAGTGCCTATCCTAATGTATGGAGATGCACTGTTAAAAGTCAGACCATTGTCCTGCTTTAAAGTATATATTAAATATAACTACCCGTGTTTCCATATCACTCCAATCGGACACATTATCCTGATTCTAAGCTAAACAGTTTGCTCTTGCTCCTTACTGGTGCGTGATTAGCAGAGAAGCAACAAATCCTCAGTCTATAATCTTTGTGTTTGTCCAGACCGGGGACCGAACCCACGCTATCTACCGCACTAGAGACAAGCACGCCACAGATATAAACAGATCTTACTTAAATATGATACCATCAAGTACAAATATTAAAGTCTTTGGTTTGCCCTCACCCTCACCGGGACTCGTACCCACGTTATCTACCACACTAGAGACAACCATGCCACAGATATAAACAGACCTTACCTAAATACAATACCATCAAGTACAAATATTAAAGTCTTTGGTTTGCCCTGACCAGGACTTGTACCCACGTTATCTACCGCACTAGAGACAACCATGCCACAGATATAAACAGACCTTACCTAAATATGATACTATCAAGTACAAATATTAAAGGCTTTGGTTTGCCCTGACCAGGACTCGTACCCACGTTATCTACCACACTATCTAGAGACAAGCATGCCACAGATATAAACAGACCTTACCTAAATACAATACCATCAAGTACAAATATTAAAGGCTTTGGTTTGACTTGACCGGGACTCGTACCCACGTTATCTACCGCACTAGAGACAAGCACGCCACAGATATAAACAGACCTTACCTAAATACAATACCATCAAGTACAAATATTAAAGTCTTTGGTTTGCCCTGACCAGGACTCGTACCCTAGTTATCTACCGCACTATCTAGAGACAAGCATGCCACAGATATAAACAGATCTTACCTAAATATGATACTATCAAGATCAAAAGGATATTCTATAATTCCTGTTGTAGGAACTCTCACTCGTAAGATGTCCTGTAACGTAGGCAGATAATTGGGTGTTGTTATTCTGTCAACATCATCCAAGTAACTGTAAAAAAAAAAAAATCAAAATTTGTATTATTTATTACAGTAAAATCTGTCTAAACTGAACCTCTTTGGGACTGAAGAATATGTTCAGCTTAGACAGGGGATTGGTTTAGACAGGTTCAAATAACATAGACATTTAGTAGATGGGACTGTAAAGTCTGTGTGGTTTATACACGTTTTTGGTTTACTCAGGGTTCAGTAAATGGGACTGTAAAGTCTGTTTGGTTTATGTAGGTTTTCGGTTTACTCGGGGTTCAGTAAATGGGACTGTAAAGTCTGTCTGGTTTATGGTGTTCATGCCACTTTCAACAATATTTCAGTTACGTCGTGGCGGTCAGTTTTATTGGTGTACCCATAGAAAACCACCGACAAACTCACTGACAAATTTTATCACATAATGTTGTATCAAGTACACCTCGCCATGAACGGGGTTCGAACTCCAAACTTTAGTGACAATAAGCACCAATTGCACAGATAGTTATAAATCCAACTGCCATACGATCATGACCAGGACAGACCCTTCAATGATTTGAGATCAGAGGTGATTTATTTTCAACATTTGAAAACTAAAACCCAGTGCAGATTTACTATAATTTTTTGTCTGACTGCCTACTTACTATTTGTCGAGTCTGTGACCGGTAATAGTTCTGTAATTTTTCGTTTTACGGCCTACTTACTACTTGACAGAGTCTGTGAGCAGTCATCTTCGCTAGCCAAGGGCTACGATCCGCTCTACTCATCTTCACCCTTGGCATCGTAAGACGTATTTTCGTAATACCCGCGCACTGCCACCTGCTGGATTTGGACAGTTACGCCCCTTGTAATGATGTCATTTTCAGCCAATCGACGCGAGGCTTTCATTTGCTTTCGTTTGAATGCCCTGAAAATTGACTCGAGATTATAATATGGCTGATTTTCAAGCGAAGATTTGTGAAAAATTTAATTTAAACTCATTGACAGACAATAAGAGCAAATCTATAATGGCTATTACAGACGGAAAAGATGTCTTTGTTGGCACGTCGTAAAGCGTGTTCTGATTGGTTGCTGCTACCACTAGCTGCATTACATATAAACTGTCACCGTGTGACCTCGAAAATCTGCCTAACGATGCCAAGGGTGAAGATGAGTAGAGCGGATCGTAACCCTTGGCTAGCAAAGATGGTGAGCAGCAGTTGTACTATAATTTTTTGTCTAAACAGCCTACTTACTACTTGGCTGAGTCTGTGAGCTGGTACTCTCTTCTTCTGTCGTAGCACTCTTGTATACCATTGTCTGCCCATAAACTCTTGATGGCATCAATAAATTGCTCGTCAAAAGTCGTAACTGTTTCATAGTCAACTTGTCTTATCATGCCACCATTTTCCTGAAAAAATGCAAAAAATGACTTCCATGATTTCCCGTAAAATTAACATGTACAAAATTACATACAATGATATGAACATGCCATGCATATTAGGTCAAGGAAATACATATAGGTTTCTCTTGACATTGTTCAAAAAATATAGTGTACATTACAGTCAGAGAAATAGCATGATAAATCACTATATATGTAAAAATACCACTTTTCTTGGTGATACTGATATATCTTTTGGTCAGTTTAATCTATTTACAATGTACTTACTTTCTTGTGCATTTTGGGCGATAGCAATTAACGCTCTAAATACTAAAGAAGATATATTAAACAGAAAAAAAGATATTTCACTATCACTAAGATGGGTGATACGTCTATCACAGTGATTTATCACGTTATGTCTCCGACTGTACTGTAGGTTAAAATATGTGTTTCTGTTAAAAGTCTTAATATTATTATATCCTTAATTAGGTAGGTAGGTAGGGAATAAACATAATGTGTTCTGTAGCCCAAGGGCCCTAAATCTTGTCTGGAGTCCTCAAATTACAGGCAGTCATCCAGTTGGCTACTGAAATATTTAATATTTCATGTAAAATGCAAGCCTGGGCTCTCAATTTTAATTGCAAATGAGAAATTTGTTTATGACTCTGAAATTCATAGTCATGATATTTATCCAATTAGCACTTTCACTTTTGACTTATAATGGTAATTTAAGCACTGTATTTTAAGTAAAAAGAATTGATTAATCTTCTGTTTATTAAGGTACTAAGATATTTTGTTACTGCTGATATCATCGTTATAGTTAAATAGGGATAAGGAATCTTCTGTCAAACATCAACATAAAAAGATATGATATACATGTATAAACAACAGACCATTTGCACATTTTCGACTTTGATTCTAATATTATATGTTTTTCTGGGAGTTATTTCCCTTTAAGGGGTACCATACACTACAGGGAAATAACTCTTCAAAATCAGTTGAACGTTTTGATCATATGATGTCTGTAGGCAGATTTCAAGCATCTCAGTGATTAAAACCACAGAGAGAAAAGCTGCTATGTGGCTAGTGAATTTATAAATCTGAGTCTGTTGGTTGGAATTTGTTAAAATTTTGATATTTATTACAGTAGATATATTCAAACACACTGCCAAAAAAAATAAGAAAATTAAACGAGCAGATCAAATTTTACCTGATGTGTATGGTATTACCTTAAGTTCTTTAAAAAGGTCCCCTTTCATGAAAGTTCAATGATAATAACATAGTTTTTTCCCATAATCTAATCAAAAATTCTAATGTGATTTTTTTTTATTTTTACATTTGTACTATAAAATAATACTCTGATTTTATGCAAGATTGAAGTATCTGTAAAATGTAAGAAAATCACTGAAATTTGTTGTCTTTTCGTTACTCTTGCCACACCAGGTAAAATTTTGCCAGTCACAAGGGAAATAATTTATACATGAAAAACGTATAATTTTAGAATCAAATTTAGGAACGTGCAAAAGGTCTAGTAATAATGAGCATGAACTTTTATATTTTTTTACCGATAAAAAATAAGCCATCAACAGTAAAAACTTCATATTATGCAAGAAAATGAATAATAAAAAAAAATTCTAAAAATTTCTGCTGTGTGCAAAACCTTTGTTAATGTGCATTTATATACTATTGCTTTAAAATATCAGAACCAGGTGAGATTCAAAACCTCCAATTAAACCATAATTTTTATTTGTTATTTAAAGAAATGTTAGGCCTATTCGCCAATAACACGAAACACAGGCAAATTACATGTACAGTATATTATACAGAAATACACAGGGGCCATCAAGGCAATGACAATGATTGCATGGTAGATGGATTTACAACTATCTATGCAATCAGTGCCTATCACCACTGATGTTGTGAATTCGAATCTTGATCAGGTCAAGGGTGTACAATATTATGTGATAAAGCTTGTCAGTGACTTGCGACAGGTCGGTGGTTTCCTCTACCAATAGAACTGACCGCCACGATATACATTGTAACTGAAATATACACAATCAAACAAACATAGAAAATACACTGAAATGGTCGTAAATATACGTGTTATAGCTGAAAAACACCTGCACGCCTAGTTTGTCACTGATCATCAGCGAAACACTAGGCTTGCAGAGTAATGTTGGACTAGTGTTTTCTTACAATAACACTGTGGTAGTACTGTACATTCATACAAGAATATGCAAAAAATAAATAAATTTCGGGAGTCTGCTAGAAAGGATATCTACTAATATATTCCTATCAATACAGTCAAACCTGGATTAAGAGGTCACCCATGGGACAGAGTAGTAGTTGTCTTTTAAGACAGGTGACCTCTTAAAAGAGGTTCAATTCATATAAAATTTTCTATGATAGGACAAGAAAAGGGTGACCTTTTAATACAGGTGACTGCTTAAAAGAGGTGACCTTATGAGAAGGTTTGACTGTATTTATAAAAAATAATGCTTCTAAAAAGAATAAAATGGGATATCAGAACTAATTTACCATATACATGTACAGATTGAATTATACCTGTAACAAACTATATAACAAAATTTCATACCTGTAAATGCAGGTAAATATTACATGACAATATACAGGCAGAAAAAGATTTACAGACATGTTGTTGGACAAGAAGGGATGGAAATACAGATACAAAAACATTAACAGTAAATGTAGATGTAGATGTAAAAACATTAATATTAAATGTAGATGTAGATGTAAAACCGTTAACAGTAAATGTAGATGTAGATGTAAAAACATTAACAGTAAATGTAGATGTAGAAGTGAAAACATTAACAGTAAATGTAGATGTCAAAACATTAACAGTAAATGTAGATGTAGAAGTAAAAACATTAACAGTAAATGTAGATGTAGATGTAAAACTGTTAACAGTAAATGTAGATGTAGATGTAAAAACATTAACAGTAAATGTAGATGTAGATGTAAAAACATTAAAAGTAAATGTAGATGTAGATGTAAAAACATTAACAGTAAATGTAGATGTAGAAGTAAAAAATAAAAACATTTTCAGTAAAGGTAGAAGTAGAAATGTCAACAGTAAATGTTGATGTAAAAACTGTATCTGAGATAGTTTTTACATCAACATTTACTGTTGACATTTCTACACTATCTGTTCATGTTCATATAGAAACTTTTAACAGTAAATGTAGATGTAGAACTATTAACAGTAAATGTAGAAACATTAACTGTCCATGTTGATGTAAAACATTAACAGTAAATGTAAATATATTAACAGAAAATGTAAATGTAGAATCATTTATAACAGTAAATGTAAATCTACATGTAGAAATATTTACAGTAAATGTACATATAGAAATATTAATGGAAAAACATAGCAGGATTTACTTACCATATTCAAATAAAATAAATTTTGCTATGTAGGCATAATAATTATTCAGATACACTGCACATAAAGATATTGAAATTTTATTACAAAGATGACCACAAGTATACTACATGTACTACACTTGTTGTATTACACACGTACATTGTAGGTACTTTCTATTATGATTTTGGTTTTTTAAAACTTGTTAATAAAGCATAAATGGTATGTAATGTAAAAATCAAGAGAAAAAGCTGTTACCATAGTAACTATATTTAATAAACTAAAAGTCCATATCTTTGCACTTAAGTTTATGATTTTGCAGATAAAAAGAAACCAATTCACTGTGAATTCATTAAATTTTCGATCATATTAATTTTCATCAATAGATGAAATTTGAGAAGTAAATATACTTTGACATTTCAATTGACAGTTTGATCATATTTCTTTTTTTTCTTCTTTTTTTACTAATTTATTTGAATATGTAATTTGAAAGTTGCATTTTATGGCACATGAAATAATTTTGTAGCTTTTTAATACCCCAAATAAAAAAACACAAACAAAAAACCATTATTGATTGATTGATTGTAGTTTAATGCAAATTTAGCAGTATTTCAGGTATATCATGGCCAAAAAAAACCCAATATTGATTGATTGATTGGTGTTTAACGCCAACCTTAGCAGTATATTCAGGTATATCGTGGAAAAAATAACTAATAAATATTCATGAATTCACAGTAGGCTAGTCCAGAAAATATATAGTTTTCAGACATTATTTTAAGGAATAAAAATTCTATATAAGTTGGAACGAAAGAAAGATGTAAATTCGCATATATATCTTGGAATTCTACAAATGTGCACAATATTTTTAATCAGGCTAAAAAGGAAAAATATGTATGTGCTGTGTTATAAGTTCAGATCACTTTTGTTTGGTAAGCCTTCTCTTTTTGCCCTGTACTATGGATACTCAAGAACGTGTGTACTCTAGTCCAATCCTCATGATCACCATCGTCCCGTCCCCCCTCTGGCCCAAGAACAGTAAAACTTTGTTCGGACCAGTAAATTTTCCAGGTTTTCTTTGGAACAATATAACAATAACTTCCAAGAATTTGATTCAGACCAGTAAATTCAAATTTTCATTTCAAAGTCTGATTAAGAACGAACTTACAATGTATTTAACGTCCGTGATTAGAAAAGTTATCCTCAAAATATAGGAATATTCTACATGAACTTAAAAATAATATCTCCCGAAAAAATGTCATGTTTAGGAAATGGTAATTCAAATTGGGCGTGTCCCAAAATTGAATACATGTACAAACATATCAGTATAGTAATTGTTTGCCTGTTTCCAATATACTATTCTGGTTTGAAAGGAGAATTTGGTTTCATTTAATCAAAATTGTATCTATATTCAATTGGGCCAGAAATTGTGTTGATTGGTGAAGGGAGAAAATTCAATATTTTTAATATGGTCATCCTGAAAAGGTTTTGCATTTTCAACATACATATATATATGTAGATACTAAATATATTCAACAGAAACATTTTTTTCACTGACAGACAAGGGAGACAATTAAATTGTCTCCCTTGGTACAATAATGAGACCGCTTTCCATTTTCTTTTTACCGAGTCCTAATTTTATCAATTTCTATTAAAACTCTTATTTTAAATCCTGATTATTTTTGCCAATTTTTGTCAATTTCCCTTTTCAAACATTTCTTTTAAAAATTCAAAATTTTCGCCATTTTTTCCCCTTCCAATATTGGACCAGTGTACACAAATCCTCAACTATCACATTATACAAGGAATGCAAAGGTAAAAAGGCCTGTGTAAAGCAAACTATGGTTGTGAGATATTGGCCCATGGTGTTATCGGCCCAGCAGAAATAAAGGGTTAGTCACACGTTTACCTGAGTCGTTTTTTTATCTGCAACAATATGTATTTTTTTCTGTAATAAAGCACACTTATTCATTTATTTGTAAGATACTACACATACCGTAATGACCTATGTATAATGCACTAGATTTTACATAGATTCTTTATTTTGCAGGAAGGGTGCGCATTATAAATAAGAACAATATGTTTCACTCTTTATTCAGATGGGGGAATCACATTTTTCTGCTGATTTTATGCAACAATAATGACAGCACACATTTTTCTGCAACAATAATGATGGTACACATTTTTCTGCAGATTTTATACAACCCTAATGACAATACACATTTTTCTGCAGATTTTATACAACCCTAATGACGGTACACATTTTTCTGCAGATTTTATACAACCCTAATGACGGTACACATTTTTCTGCACCTACACATGCACATTTCTCTGTCCTTGCAGAGAATTTACGAAACTTGTCAGTCCTGTCAGAAATGACCGGCAAAATTTGGGCAGATTTTTCCTTAAGGACTAACACAAGAATGGTATTTTACAATAGAAAATTAATGAGGACTGACATTTTTTCCACCTTTGTCACGATTATTTTATTTCTCAGAAATATCCAGAGATCATGTTAACCTTCATTCAGTTAGGATAATGTATATGTACGTGTACACAGATGCACGACTGAGTGGCGATTTATTCAGCTGAACATTAGAGCACATGGCAAATCAGTGTATGCAAAAATTCCTGACCTCAGCATACTTCTACCTTCTATTTTCTTCATGTAATTAAAATACACTCATCTGATTTAATTTTATATAACCACCTGTCCTTTCCTTTTATTTTGTAATAAAACTACATTTAAACAAAATTAATTTATTGCATATACATTGTATAACAATCGTCATGAGTTTGGAAGAAATTTTATGACATGCAAACTGTATCCAGGCTTTTCAATAAGGGGCGGTGCCAGGTAATTTTACCCGCCTAAATGGTCTTTGGTACCTCCTGATTTTAAAGCATGTTGCATAAGATATTCATGAAAATTGTTCAAATTTAATAAAAAAGAACCGCCTGTAAATAGTCATTAGTGAAGTCCTGGTAGACTTGAAAAATATTGAAAGCCCTGTGTATCTGCATGGCAGACTTTCTTACCGCTACAAGCAATAGAAAATAATTCATACAAGGTCAATATAAAGTGCAAGACGAATACACAATATGGATGTTACTACACAAGAAGACATTTTATCAACATTTAATGAAAAGGCATAAAACAGGCATATTATGTCCAAACAAAAAAAACATATACATCACACACAAATAGATACCAAATGAAGCATAACAATATTAAGATTGATTGATTGTTTTATTGTGTTTAATGCCACTTTCAGCAATATTTCAGCTATATCATGGCGACTAGTTTTAGTGGTGGAAGAAGCCGGAGTACCCGTAGAGAACCACCGACCATGGGCAAGCAACTGGTAAACTTTATCACTTGCGACAGCGAGTCAAGTGCACCCTTTTTTGTAATTTACAAAGTCGGGCGTGAAACCACACCATATTGGTGGTAGGCTTGTACGAGTTGTTAGGTAAACCAACTACCTAACTCATTGAGCCACCCGGGCCCTCTCTCTATATAGGTAGCCCAAAATGTAGCCATCTGCATTGTCACTCTAAATGTAACTTTAAATATGGCCCCAAGTCTTGTTTTCTTATAGTACTCTAAAACATTACAAAATAAAGAATCCAGATATCGTTTGTACTCCAAATGGGAAGTCAATTTTTTTTATGACTGCAAGGTATTGTGAGATGTAAGGCAAGGATCATCTTTCCCACCGCCACCACGCCACCCCCAATTTCTATTATCATAACAGAAAAGTACTGTACAAGCAGGGTAGGGAATGTTTTTGATAACCTCATTTTGTTCCACATTTTATATTGACATATTTATTTCAAAAACAAGCAAAAATACATATATATATATATATATATATATATACAATTTTTGTTTTTTATACTCCTTGAGGTAGTTTAAAAGGCATTATATCATAATCAACAGTACAATATATGTATAGATTTTTCCCTTATCAAAGCAAACAAGGTTTGCAACCGCGTTCTCTAATCAAAGCTTTTCTCAGAAATAACAAATTAGAGATATTTTTTCCCCCATTACTTCACTATAATTTCTGCTAATGAGACTCCTTTTAATCAATGAAGTTTTCCCAGTGAAATGTAATCCACACATGTGTATGTACATGTACAGCTAAACATGTATTAAGAGGAAACCTTTGTGACAAAGAAAAAGTGGCCTTACAAGACAGGTGACCTCTTAAAAAAGGTTCAATTCATATGAAATTTTTTATGACAGCACAAGAAAATGGTGACCTTTTAATACAGGTGACTGCTTAGTAGAGGTGACTATATATATATATACAAAACACAGACTTCTTTGATAATGAGTTTTATGGAGACGTCAGGAAATTCGGTACACTACAGTACTGACACTGCACTTCATGGATGAAGTAATACAGTACTGTCCAGGTGATTTTTACACTTTACACTTGACGGATGAAGTCATACAGTACTAACCAGATGATAATAAATCATGCATAAACTGAAGGTATGATAGGTAAGATGTGAAGCGCATCATTAGACATGATCGTAACCATTGAACGGTAAAAGATGTGAATGCAAAGACTAAGGGTAATAGGGATACTGGTATATGGTACTAACAAAGTATTTCTGTTGAAAATCACCCTGTCAGGCTTGTAAATTTCCACAGTGTACCACTGAGAAAGTGGGTGAAACATCAACAAATTACACCCTGTATAGTAATATTACTAATACACTGACACGTGACATGTCAGAAAAACACTAATATAGTGATTCACTGATGTTAGACCACTGTGTTTTCTAGAAATACACTAACATAGTTCTAACATAGTATTACATTATGATTCACTGATGTCAGACCACTGTGTTTTCTAGAAATACACTGACCAGTGATATGTCAGAAAAGCACTAATATAGTTCTAACACAGCATTACATTATGATTCACTGATGTCAGACCACTGTGTTTTCTAGAAATACACTGACAAGTGCTATGTCAGAAAAGCACTAATAGAGTTCTAAC
>MJUT01019132.1:598707-611543 GCA_002080005.1 Gigantidas platifrons | reverse complement strand
TCGAAAAATGATCGCTATCGATCTTGACCTAGATATTCATGAGATACACTTACATACCAAACCTAGTTTCAATCTGACTATTTGTTCCCAAGTTATCATCTGGAAACCAAATATTTAGCAATTTTGAGGTATAAAAAGGGGCACAACTCTAGTAAAAATTGTCGAAAAATTGTCATTATCGAACTTGACCTAGATATTCATAAGATACACTTACATGCCACACCTAGCTTCAATTTGACTTTTCATTCACAAGTTATCATCTGGAAACCAATTCGGGACACACGGACAAAGTATAAAAAGGGATGTAACTCTGGTAAGATTTATCGAAAAATGATCGCTATCGATCTTGACCTAGATATTCATGAGATACACTTACATACCAAACCTAGTTTCAATCTGACTATTTGTTCCCAAGTTATCATCTGGAAACCAAATATTTAGCAATTTTGAGGTATAAAAAGGGGCACAACTCTAGTAAAAATAGTCGAAAAATTGTCATTATCGAACTTGACCTAGATATTCATAAGATACACTTACATACCAAACCTAGCTTCAATCTGACTTTTCATTCACAAGTTATCATCTGGAAACCAAAAAGCACATGGACGGACGGACGACACCTATTTCTATAGTCCCCTTCGACGAAGCGTCGGGGGACAAAAAATCCTACCCACCGATCCTAATTTTGAAGACCATGCAATCGGAAACACACATATTTTTTTTTTGCCTTATTATAAGCCAAAAAAATAACCAATCTTGAATGGCATGGTGTTAATTTCTGTCAATTTTACAATACTTTGACCACAGTGCAAGGGTTATTAACACCTGACCACTTTTTAAAAGAAAGGTCAGTCTGTTTTCTGGAACATGAACTTTTTTGTACTCCTGTAAATAGAAGTGTTTGCATACAGATTATTTTTTTCACATTTTTATTTTTAAGGCAAAGAATGAACTTATTGGCGTGTTTACACAGTACATTTTTGTACCGCACATGTAATCTTATTTCCGATTGGTCTAGCTTCAAGTAAATATCCAATAATATTGCTACTTAAATCTTAACCTTTTACATGTTTGTTGAACGATTATGCACCTTCCAAATATGTAGGAAATTTTACACACGCCGTACACGGATAAATTTACGACATGTACCAGTCAAACAGATCTTGTTGTTAATGTGTACTAATCATTATGCCAGTCTGCACCACAAACTACTAGCCCTAACAATAGGGCTCACGTTGGAGGGCGACTAGGGCGAAGAAGTCGCCTTGTGCAGGTTGACTTCGCTTTCTCGTTGGTCAAAAGCGCCATAAGTCCAAGCCACCTTGTAATTTTGACGAGTCGCCCTATGTCGTCTGCGTCATTTATGAAAATGTTGATGTCGTGTTTACTGAAATCTATCGTATCCGTTCAGTATTTTGAACGTGATTTTCTATGCTCCAGCCAAGAAAAAATTGGTGCAGGCTAGTAAAAATTACATAAAATTTGCTAACTCATAAATAGAAAACATTCTTCTAAAATGCTGTTCTGGCTAGTATGTCAAAATGTTTTTGGCACAGCCTGCAAGGTTTCAGATTACAATATACTATCGGTCATCGGACATTGGCCGAAAATAAATCAAAATGACTGAATATTTTTTGGTCAAGCTGACATAATTATGACCGATTATTCTTGCTGACTTGTGCCAAATTGACCGATGGAATTTTAATACAATCAGACCAGCAGCTATGTTTTTAGTCTGGATCGTGTTTACGGCGGCAGCTAAAGTTATTACATGTACTTCCCGTGGTAAATGTATTTTGTCTGTTTTAAGTCCGGTTATTCCCAATACTATAAATAAAATTTCCTTGTTTTCAACAATTACGTCCAATTTCCTTGGTTACAGTACAAAGCTCAAGGCCAATTATAGTGCGTGTTATAAACGTATGTTGACCGGTTCCCTAAATAAATTGAACGCGTGTTAGCAAGCACCGATACTGAAGGGAACAAGTTGAATTTGAAGTCGGCGGTCATGTCCGTAAACAAAAAAATAAAACTCTTCGGAGGAGGCTAATACATTTTTGTTTAGTGGTAACAGATTAGGACAATCATACACTGAAGTTGAATTTAACAAACATACATGTAACAAATTTAACCAACTAGTGTGTTGTACAAAAAATCTTTTGATCAGTGCTCTGTATTTCCCCCATTTCATTTTCTGTTGTGAATTCCTGGTTTGTGAGGGAGTCAGTATAAAAAATGTACAAATTAATTTCTTCGAAATTTACAACTTTTTTGTTTGACCTGGTAAAAAGAACTTGGTTTCTTAAAAAGATTTGAACACTGGCAGAGACCCACAGAATGCAGGATTTGGGGTCTACTTTTTCAAAATTGTCACCCCTCCCCACCCTTAGGTTTGGATCACTTTGTGATCTTCAATTTGTCTGCCTGACAACACAAAATTACATAGGACAAATTGTCTGATAGTGATAGAAATTGTCTTATAATGGACAGTTGTCCTGTGCTTGTAAAATTGTAGCAGAAACCCTGGCCTGTTATGCCTGCATACTACATGTAGTACTACTACTAGTAAAGAATTGATACAACTTATGAGTGTTCATCAAATTTGATATGCAGCCATTGCAGGTACAGAACTTATCTGGATCTCTTTGACCGAAACTTACATGTATACAAAAAAAAAGAATCGTTGGGAATCATTAGGAATCGTTACTTTTGGTCGTGACTCTTAAAATTTTATCATGCAAGGTACACTGGTCAAAATGCCGTCGAAGTAGTCAGGTTTGTCTATGTACTTGGTATGTAAAATTAAAGAAATGTATCAAATTGAAATAAAACTGAACTGTGACCCTTATATAAAATTCTAACAGTATGGCATAGTAGACCATTACATTTTGAGATTGACCCTTGCCGACTGACACCACTTTTTTAGCAGGACAGTGATCAGTGGGATATTACGGGCAGCATTCAATGTGCAATAATCAAGCTTTATTCCATTCAATAAATCTTTCATTTGAATTAAAAATCCATCATTTGTCTTTTCGTCTACGCCAACTCCTTTCAAATTTTATGCTGATTCAGCTCAACAAAGATCATTTTAATACTATTTGTATTTTTGACCAAGTAGCCAAGAATCCAGTCCCATTTCCACAAACACTTTCGATCTTTTAGTATTTAACGCCCCAATGAAATAAATTAATGAAAAACAAATATTTTTAAAGAATTCTGGTACATGTATTTTTAACTGCTTGCAAAGTGAGAAATCAACACTCAAGTGTTAGTTTCCATTCTTTCACAAAACTGAAAGTGTCAAAATTATGTTAACCTGTCTTGATATTCATCTAAGAAGGAAAAATATTGGGTTTCCTCGATTTCAAATTTGTAGCTTGTAAAGGTCTGTTTACATTGACTTTCACTTAGGTTAAAACCATCAGGAGATATCGTTTATTTGTAGTAGAAAAATAACGTCATTTGATGGAAAAAAAACAGCTCATTGATGATTTACTAAAAGGGACAGCAGACGATTATTAAAATACATGTATGCAGTCTTTGCCTCAATTTTTTCACCTTGTACTTGCCCGAAAGCCAAATTTAGAGATTTTTTCTTTTTATTGAAACAAATTATTTAACAATTCTCACTCCTCCGAATCCAGTTTTACTTTAACCGGGCTGCGTGCACGTGGGTTAGCGCGAAGACTGCATATCATGACCATGAAGAAAGATGAAGAACTACACCTTCTGAGTCAGTGCATTGCATGATACAATGCCAACTATGTGAAAAAATGAATATCTTTCAAAAAATTTATAACATCGGAGTATAATATAATGAATTGCAATAAATGACGTATAAATAGCGGTATGAATTAAACAAAATTCATATTTTAATCTGATATCAAGCTGTGAGCTATCTATTCTATGAACTGGGCTCAAAGATCATTTGTAAAATTCTTTATTTATGGGGCATCCGATTTAGACAATCATGATTAATCATTGAATCACACACAGAAATGTGTCTGCATGATAAAAACCCGACATATCAACTCGTAAAAGCTTATGTCACCGGTATTTTAACAAGATGAAATCGTAATGTATTCAAGAGATGGCAAATCAAAATGGCGACAAAAATAATATGCCGATAAATGTTTACAAAACAAATGCATTGACTTTAAATATCATGACAGGCACGTAGTTCATGAATCCATGAACCAGTGTCACGAAAGAATTGTCCGATCGCGGTCAAAACATTGAAAATGACACGAAAAACAAAATTATAGCATAAACATAATTATTCAAGATGGCGGAACTTGTATCAACCTCAACATCAAAGGATGCGGCGAATTGTTTGGCGATGTTTTTGTTTGGTTATGACAACTGCACGACTTACCCAATAATAAAAGTTTTAATTCCCTTCTTGCATCTCTTTTGTCTTTCCGTAGCTGTTTTTCGATTTCCTGATTTATACGTTTTTGTTCCTTAGCCTCTTCACTCAAGCAGCACGCCATTTTCATTTCAACTTAGCCCTACTATTATGCAGGCCGAGCTTTCTCCCTCTCCTGTCCGACCTTTATCAGGCCCGGGGGTTAATCGTTACCCCGAGTCATCCAAAACATGAGAAATTCGGTTGCTCTAAAGTCGTGAAAACGTCACCAGTAGCGAGTTGTTTATGTCAACGACTCCCCTCGATCTATTTGCTTTTCTAAGGGTGTGGTACAAGACATCTACCGAAAGCCTCCGAAAAGACGTAATCGGTACGATTGAAAACGTCAATATAATAATTTTGCGATGAATTTGATGTGTAAGAAATATTGATTTTTATTTATTTGTTCATTTAATCTTATTAAGGATTATTATCAATCAAAACAACGCCCAGTTTAAGCCAGGTGTACGACAGATATTGGTTGTAAGTCAATTTAATGGAACAGCCAACAGCCAAGTCGCGATTGCTTGTGAGTATTATGGGATGTGAACCGTTTTGAGGCTTTCTCGTTGCATAAAAAATGAGCCGGTTTCATTCACAGAAATTTTATCGTAATTTATGAATTACAGGGTCGAATATATTGACACAAATATTTTGCAATAGATAAATTTTAATTTTATTGAATGAATTGTTTCGTATTTTATGATAAATGCAGATTTAAAGACTTGAAAACAGGATTTTAATAAAATAATTAAA
Organism: Gigantidas platifrons; assembly: GCA_002080005.1. NCBI lineage: Eukaryota > Metazoa > Mollusca > Bivalvia > Mytilida > Modiolidae > Gigantidas > Gigantidas platifrons. The sequence continues at coordinate 606,376 of MJUT01019132.1, read as the reverse complement.
AATAAATGGATATGCGGAAGAATAAAACACAGTTCATCACATGCGAATAAATAGATTTATTTTTTAATTTGTATCTGTAAATTGTTTGTTTTTTGGGGTTTTTTTTAATTATTAAAGCTGAAATATTAGTTTGTTTGATTTTTATTTTTCGTAAAATGTATTTTAGTTATTACAAATTATTAAATTTATTAATTTATTTCTTTTAAATTATTTATACTTGTCCACGGAGCTGAGAGCTACTAAACCCGAACTTAGGAATGAAGTTGGTTGGACCAATGTATAAAGTCATTAAGGAAAATGTGACCAGTCGGAAACTGACTCATTGGTCATGGGTGTCTCCGACGACGTCCGCGTTCGGCATTGCTAATGAATTCCCAAAATTTTGGTTTCTGTAATATCTGAATATATAGCCGTTTTAGGGAGCTATAGCGAACCATGCCTACGCCCACCCCCTGACGAAAAATGTTCAAAATTGGACAATAAAATAATGCACACTACAGAGTAAATAAAGTTACTAATTTATTGGTTAAAATTGACACTGAATCTCAAAAAGGGGGAGGGGCAAAAACATTTCATTTACAGAGTATTGTGCAGGAACTCTACGTGTCATGCTGACGTTTTTAAGCCATCGCACTGTTAATTCTGTAATCGCAAAATCTGATTTATATTATTGTCTAGTTGTAATGATCAAATACCGCATTATTATTTATGCAGTACTGGTAATTATAATCATGTATGCAATCGAATATTTTATTTTATTTATGTAATCGAATAAGTATTTTTGCAGAACTGCAAATTTAACATTTATATGCATTCGCAATAATACCATGGGGAAGTAGGTGGATCTCTCTCTCTCTCTCTCTCTCTCTCTCTCTCTCTCCATGAGCAGGATTCGAACTCACAACGTTATCGGTGATATACACCTTATATAAAGCAGTCAATCCAAAACCACTGTAGTTTGAAAAAAAATGTTGTTATATCCTGTAAATCTACAATATTTCATTTTTTATTAAAAAAAATAAAGTTTGAAAATAATAAAGAAATAAGCAGAAACCGAAAATCGAAGGAAAGAAAAAGAAAAAGGACATACAGACAAGCAATGATCTACAAAACACTGCACAGAAAACTAAATATTAAGCATCCGTGACGACTCCCCACCCCACCCCACACCCCAAACAACAACAAAAAACGGTAGTGTACTCAGGTGTTCCGGGAAGGCAAACAGTTCATACTGCATCAGTGACACACAGTGCCTCCGAGAGAAATTTTGCAAGGCGGAACAAGACTTTTGGGGCCCCGGAGATAGACTGACACTTTTCTCAAAAATGAGGATTGGAGGTCTTATAAAACCACAATGTAAATTATCAACAATCAGAATTCAGAAGTCTAAGTAATTTTTTTTTACAATATTATTTTTCTTACTAAACTAAAAATAGTTGAAAATACCCCACAAAAAAGGACAAAATCAAGCTGAAACATCTATGGCTGACGCTATGGGGCACTTCAGATATTGACAGGCCCCGGACCAATGTACCGACTGAACCCCCCCTCTCTCTCATAGGCCCTGTTGACACTAGTTGTGTTACTGTTAAACGACACAAACTTCTTCTAATATGGAAATCGTCTTGGACACCAGCACGGGGCGGATACAGGGGGGGACGCCCCCCTAAAATAAAATAAAAAATTGACACTAGTATACGTAAATAAATACAAATACACCATAAATAACGATATAACGGATGGATAAAATATTTAAAATTAAATTAATAAAATTGTGTATAAAGTAACTATTTTACATAGAGTTATCGTTCTTGGACGTATTTCAAAATTACACTATTTAATCGTAATTATATACGAAACGGGGATCGGAAAAAGGAGACAGGATAACTAAAATAAAATTACAGGGCAACAACAATCATTTTTTTTTTATTATTTTGGATAACGATCGACGAAAGACTTATGGGTGACTTTTTAAGGTTTTAGATTTTGCTGGAAAATATGGGTTTTTTTGGGGGGGGTTTTTGTGTGTTTAGGAATCATACTGCTGTGTTCGTGGTAAATAACGTTAAATAGTTTATCTTGCAATGTTGTGTTGTAACTATGAAAATACCATTCTACTACTGTGCCACTGTTGTAAAATTAGCAAGAAAATCATGGCCAACTTAAATGATTTGATTTGATTTTTTGTGTTTAACGCAACTTTTAGCAATATTTCAGCTTTATTATAGCGACCAGTTTTAGTGGTGGAAGAATCCGGAGTACCCGGAGAGAACCACCGACCATGGGCAAGCAACTGGTAAGCTTTAACACTTGCGGCTGCGAGTCGACTGCACCCATTTTTGTAATTTACAAAGCCGGGCGCCAACCCATGCCGTATTGGTGATAGGCTTGTATGAGTTGTTAGGTAATCCAACTACCCAACTCATTGAGCCACCCGGACCCTACAACTACCTAACTCATTGAGCCACCCGGGCCCTCCAACTTAAATGAGTTTAGTTCTAACTAAATATAATTTTTCTATATAATGAGGTCAGTGGTTTTCTCCGGATACCTCGGTTTCCTCCACCAATAAAACTGACCATCAGGATAAAACTGAAATATTGTTGAAAGTGGCGTTAAACACCATAACCCATACCCTCTACAGAAGGAGATGAATCCTACAGCCAATTTCTCCGTGTCACAATATGTTACAAAATAAAAATGATTCCTCTATGATGAGATAAGTGCAATGCCAATAAACTCCATGTCTCTAAGAGGGGAATATGATGTTTAACGCCATGCACTTTCAACAATATTTCAGTTGTATCGTGACGGTCAGTTTCATTGGTTAAGGAAACCGGAGAAAACCACCGACCTGCCGCAAGTCACTGACAAACTTATCACATAATGTTGTATCGAGTACACGTCGCCATGAGCGGGATCCAAACAGTACACGTCGCCATGAGCGGGATCCAAACTCACATAGGCAGTTGTAAGTTCAACTACCATATGATCACGCCCACACGACACCCTCTGTCTATAAAATAATTGAAATATACACACATAACCCCTTTTCACATATCTTAGTCCCTGGGTCAATATACAGGTAAGTGTTATTTACCTTGTATACACAAATTATCTCTTCATTTAATGAGGTTGAATCAAGAAATTACAATTAAAAAAGAAAAGGTTTGATAATTTTATGTAATTTCAGACGAACAAATTCTTTTTTCTTTAAAAAAAAAGAACAAGTTACATGATATTAAGAACAAATATCACAATTAATAACATACACAATAATGTACATGCCAAGATTTTATTTGATTTGATTTTTTGTGCTTAACGCCACTTTCAGCAATATTTCAGCTATCATGGCGATCAGTTTTTGTGGTGGAAGAAGCCGGAGTACCCGGAGAGAACCACCGACCATGGGCAAGCAACTGGTATAGTATCTTTATCACTTGCGGCTACGAGTCGAGTGCACCCTTTCAATGTAATTTACAAAGCCGGACGCGAACTCACACCGTATTAGTGATAGGCTTGTATGAGTTGTTAGGTAATCCAACTACCTAACTCATTGAGCCACCCGGGGCCTCACATGCCAAGATGGTACACATATAAAAATAAAGAAAAGAAGATAAATTTAGAGATGGATGATTAATCAGGGGGACCAAATTCAGAATTTATTTTTGTAATAAGCTTGCGATTGGAATAATTAACCAAATTTTATTATATTTTTTTCTTTATATTTTTTGCATAAATAAAATCTTATCATTTCCAATGACTGTGGGCATCTAAATGTGTAAAATGTGTTCGTATTACGTATTCCTAACCCACAGTGTAACATTAAAAAGCCCACAGTCATTGGAAATGATAAGATTATATTTATGCAAAAAAATGTAAATTGGAACGAGACATGACTTTGTGTGGTGATAATTGGTTGTACGAAGAAGCTTCTTTGAAAAAATCAGGGTCGTCCTTGCTGAATTCAGCGAGAACACAATGATCTCAATGTTTACGCAACATCAAAATCAAGCTTAAGTGTAAAAAAATGATATTTCCGTTCAACAGATATGTTTTAAATTTTCCTGGCGTATAAAGGTATTATATCAGCGGGTGTCTGTAATTTTTTGTCTTCATTAGCAATGTTTACTACCACATATAAACATAAAAACTTACATTGAACCTTTCCGATTTTGACAGTTGATGATCGGAAACGGTAACGTGCCCACAAACTTTACGTAAACACGTCATTTGCGTCCCAGAGGTACCCATACTGTGGTATTCGATTAACAGTTGTTAGACAGTGACAGTGTTATTTGGCAGCTGTATGTCATAAATTCAGATGAAAAACATTGAGAATATCCGAAGTTACTCCCGCGAAAAAACATTGCAGAAGACGTTGGAAAGTCATCATGTCACTTCACAATTGGCTGAAGACAGGGTCTTTAAAACGAAAATTAGATGATGGTAACTTTCAAAACATCAGTGTGGATTTGCATATATGTACTAGTATTCCATGTTATGAATGAAATACCACATTTACCAGATTCCCAGAAAAAATATGTCTAGAAAATCCAACTAACTGGCAATATCTAGAATAACGCTCAAACAGGTCTGAGGAGGTACAATATGCAGTAAACAGTTATATTTCTGACTTTTTAAAGGCATTTTCAATTTAGAATTTAGTCTAAGAATTACAAAAAGGCGTCAGCGTCGGGGATTCGCCCTGGACCCTCTTTACCCTCTGCCCCCAAACCCCCGCTGCAGACCCCCCTTTGCCTCATTTTATTCAGACCCGGCCTACGGCCGTGACGCCACTTTCAGCAATATTTCAGCTATATCATGGCTACCAGTTTTATTGGTGGAAGAAGCCGGAGAGAACCACCGACCCCTTGGCAAGCAACTGGTAAACGTTATCACTTGTGGGTGCGAGTCGAGTGTACCCTTTTTTGTAATTTACAAGGCCGGGTGCGAACCCACGTCGTATTGGTGATAGGTGGGTAATTCAACTACCTAACTCACTGGGCCATCCGGGCCCTTGAAAAATTCAAAGATGAAAATTTGCGGCTAGCAATATCTAAGTCTATATACAGTCAAACCTGTATTAAGAGGTCACCTTTGGGACAAATAAAAAGTGGCCTTTTAAGACAGGTGTCCTCTTAAAAGAGGTTCAATTCATATGAAATCTTCTATGAAAGGACAAGAAAAATGTGACCTTTTAATACAGGTGACTGCTTAATAGAGGTGACCACATAGGCAGGTTTGACTGTACTTATTTATTTTAATCCCAAAACTGATGGCTGATTTTACTGTCTATAGGTCTCCTTTGGAACAGCATTTTTTTTTCATGACTGATTTCTATCTTTAGCTGCTTAAAGGGGCCGTCGTGATCGTGATCGTTTAGTAGTTGGATATACAACTACCTATGTAATTAGTGCCTATCACCACTAACGTTGTGACTTCGAAACCCGTTCACCTCGAGGTGTACTCGATACAACATTATGTAATAAAGTTTGTCAGTGACGGATTGAACAGACTATGAAATTTGTTTAGGGAGGGTTATGCCGTTTAACTCCACCTTCAACAATATTTAAGCTATATCGTCGCGGTCGGTTTTATTGGTGGAGGAAACCGGAGTACCTGGTTAAAACCACAGACCTGTCGCAAGTCATTGACAAATTTTATCACATAATGTTGTATCGAGTAAACTTCGCCTGAACGCAATTCGAACTCACAACGTCAGTGGTGATAGGCACTGATTGTACAAGTAGTTGTAAATCCAACTAACATACCGCACGATCTCGACCACGACGGCCCTACAGATAATGCAATATGCGATTTTTCTTGGCGATATAGCATTCATCGTCGGTAGCCCACAGTAGTGCGATTCGTTCGTCTCGTCTCAGTTTGGTAGGAACTTTGTTTTTCTATGAAAAATTGATTGGACCGATTGACTGTAAAACAATTCGTCGGAACCAATACAAATGCTTTAAAATGAATTATGGCTAATTCCTGGAAACGAGGTTTCCATCATCAATTCATTTTACCCACGGGTGATGAGTAACTCGAATAATACTGCGTCTCTATCGGCACCATCGTTAGATGATCGACCAGCGTGAACATAATATATAATAACGATATGATTATTCGGGTTCGGTGATGAGTAGAGTATCGAAGTATAATCAGCCGTGGATTACCGACGATGGGTCTGGGTGTTGTTTTCCTTTTCCTTTTTTAGAGCCCATGTTTCATGTCTTACAGAATAAGTATAAAGAAATCATCAGTATTACTTTTTATTCGCAACCCCGCCCCTCCCCCGCACCCTCCTCTTCTCTTGTAGAAAACGTTCATCTTAATTCATATTTTTATATCTATCTGTATGGGAGTGAACTTATATAAAATAAGTTCTGGGTCGGGTTTTAATTTTCGCTTATTGCAAAAATGCATTCCGTTTGCGGTTTAAATGCGAAAGCTTAAGAACCATTTTCCATATTCCATTTTGTATTCTGTTAAGACAAAGTTATAGCTATTTTTATATCATGAAGATTCAATTTCAAAAAAATTAATTAGTGAAATATTCCTTTTTATTCGTCTATAATCTTTAAGAAAACGTTCATTTTATATATTTCAAAGATCAGTGTTGTCTTTGAAATATTATAAACACGGATGGTTTGCTACGTCACACGCACAGATACATTAACATCGCCTCGAGGTAGGTTTATGCAGTTGTACAATTTAAAAAAGGAAACTAACAAAACCAAGTAGTTCACCGAAGGGCCCACATGTCAGACTTCATTGTTAGCATACATTCATTGCGTGGAAACCCGTCAGTTTTGCAAACACTTCTGTACGTACAGTTAAGATTCCGGGCAAGAATACCGTTCACACAAAACCCATTCTACTGTACAGAAGTGTTTGCAAAACTGACGGTTTCCACGCAATGAATGTATGCTAACAATGAAGTCTAATGATGTGGGCCCTTCGGTGAACTACTTGGTTTTATTAGTTTTCCTTTCTTAAAATTAAATTGTACAACTGCATAAACCTACCTCGAGGCGATGTTCAAGTATCCGTGCGTGTGACGTAGCAAACCACCCGTGTATAAAGGGCTGTCCTATAATACGTACTGATTTTTTTCCTTCGATTCTACAGAGCCATTTGTGTTTTAGCTCTCTAAAGAAGCAAAAAACTTGCACTGCCTTACCATATATTTTGAATGTTTGGGTTGTATTCGAAGGCGTATGTTTCCATAGAATATTTATTGTATAACTAATTGATATCAATTTGGGGGGGGGCATTGTGGTCGTATATCAGTTGGATTTACAACTACCTGTGCAATCAGTTGTGACTTCGAACCCCGTTCATGGCGAGGTGTACTCAATACAACATTATATCTATTTGTGATACTGTTTTGTCAGCTGCTTGCGACACGTCTGTGGTTTTCTCCGGTTTCCTCCACCTATAAAACTGACCACCGCACGATATAACTGAAATATTGTTGAAAGTGGCGTTAAATATCAGAAACCAAACTAAACCAAAACAATCATTGTTTTCTCCTCAATTAAATGACCTTTTATTGTTTAGTGTAATAAGTGATGTCAGTATTTCGACTTTTCGCACTAATTAGCTTTCAAATCGAAAATATCGAAAGTCGAAATGCAGACGCGGATCGAGGATTTCAAGTTAG
>MJUT01019132.1:578685-593114 GCA_002080005.1 Gigantidas platifrons | reverse complement strand
TTTTATTGAAATACATTCACTAGGTATGTTTTCCCAGTTATGATGGTTGGTTTATGATGTTTATCGCCGGAATGGAAATGACTAGAAAATATCGTATTTCCCAGTTATTTCACAACTATGAAGAAGACGATCGTATGACCGAGGGGACATAACTCGTCAGTCAATTTTTCCGATAATGAATATTAACACTGCGAACCATATCATTTATACTACAAATTTTAAATTTAAGGGTTACGGTTATGGTCCGATATAGCTGAAATAGTCTTATTTAGTTTTTTGACGGCGACTTTCTCAATGAGAAATATTATTGAAAGTGGCGTTAAATACCAAAACCATGACCTTAACCCTTAAATTTAAAATTTGTAGTATAAATGATATATTAGTTCGCAGTGTTAATATCGTGGTGGTCCGTTTTATTGGGGAGGAAACCGGAGTATCCAGTTTTGTTTGTGTAATTAAGAACATGTTACAGTATGAAAAATTCTAATGGAATGAGAACCCAAACTGGGGTATTTTTTTCTCTCTCAATATGTCTATATTTGATAACCAGAGACGTATTTAGACATTTCCATCAGGAATTAAAGACAAAGTCTGATTTCAAAACAATTAGTTTTAAGAAAAATAAAAAGATACCGAAGCTTAATTCAAAGCGAAATTACAAAGCATTGTAAAAAGAAAAATGGCAAGGACGAAAATGGAAATGTTATGTTAAATCACTTTTTTTTACCAGTCTATAGCTTAGTAAAAAAAGTGGGGTGTTGCCCACTCCTGGACCCAGAGGAAGGCGGTCTGGCCCCCTTTTTGAGCTATAGGTTATATACTGGCAAAATGTAATTTAACAGAATATTTCCAAATTCGTCCTTGTCATTTTTTTTACCATGTTTTGTAATTTCGCTTTGAATTACGACTCGGTATGTTTTGATTTTTAAAAACAAAAATATTTTGAAATCCGATTTTTCTCTTTTAAAAAAAGGTCCCATTATGGAAATGTCTGTATCCTCCACTGATAACTGTCTCAAATTGTGGAATTACATGTATTATTACGGTTATAAAATTTATATTTTGCATCTTTCGAGCCAAGATATTTTTTCTACGAAATCTGTCGAAAAAAATTAACACAAAATATAGTCCCTACCCGAAAGTTAATTCTAATGTAGTTGTTTAATATTCCCGGTTTGTAATTTGACAATGCTGTGTTTTTCACGGTATCAATTATTCCACGGTTTAATATCATGAGATATTTTTAGAATTTTAGCCGATTACCGCTTACGTCATCTTGTCAGTAATTTGGCAATACATATGATTACATTAGAATGGAGATAACTGTATTGTATTTGAAAATTTCACGGCATCAATTGTCGATTTCATAGTCGCAAATATCCGTTTAATGACTCCGCTAACGCGTCGTTAGTAAACTCAATTTGCCACCATCAAAGCTTCAATTGATGCCGTGAAATTTTCAAATACAATACAGTTATCTCTTAAATGGTCACTCCCTACTAAGACTATAATACAACAATAATTTAGGTCAAAATCATCAACGGAGATTTATCTTTTTTCCCCTTACATATCTTACCATCATATATGTCGTCATCTTCTATTTGTGGAGTTTCTTGATCATGCGCATCACCAGACGAACCACTATGTTTATTATCTGGGTAGTTGTGGCACTCTGGGAAACCAGACGGTGGGTCTGGATGATGTGGAAAGGATTCATTGATCATGATCGTCATGCCGTCGTTAGCGTGAAGTTCATTGTGGCAATGTAACAACCAAACCCCAGGGTTATTGGCAACAAACCTGACTACTGCGTATCCCTCACTTGGAACAATAATCGTGTCTTTACGTACTGCCTTTTGTAATTCCAGACCGGGTATGTTGCCGCCTAGCCAAGACGAGTCGCTCCATGTGGCATCAGTGCAATAGCTGTTTTTTCTACGGGTATCACCCCTACAATCGATATCTCCATTTCCAGCAACCAGTTGGCCAGTTTGGTTGTCATATGAACCGTAACCTATTTTTAGCACATAGAAGGTATGACCGTGCAAATGAATTGAGTGGGCAAATCCTTTACCTACTCCCATGTTAGTAAAAATTAGCTGAATGACGTCACCATGGTCTATGCTGAGTGAATGTGTACATTCGCAAACCCTTTGCTCTCCACAATCTTGCGGATTGCATGGTTCAATGGAAGCATTCGGATCAGCTAGTATTGCTCCTGTTGGAAAAACAAACCTACGGCCATTAACGGAACTCAAATATAACTTGTATCCGGGGAATGCAAAATTCAGGAAATATTCTTTGAATTTACCGGAAGTTACCCCGGGTACTGGGTCATTGTCTGATTTAAGCTTTAGTTGGTCAGGTTGTAAGCATTCTGTAAAGCTATCATCGGGATAATACTTGTATAGGCAATTCACCACCAAGCATTTTTGATCACGTGTACAGTTTCTGGGATTAGTGGACGGATCTTCGTCTGGTGCTCCTGAATAACGGAGAATTGCCTCTGTCGTATGGTTCCGGTCCGATTCTAAAGTTATGCCCCTTATCCAATAATTTCCAATTGATTTGTCAGCAGTTAAAACAAAGTCATACCTTTCTCCAACATTTATGATAAATGAATCGGCCACCTGCGGTTCAATATCGTACCCATCAGTGGCAATTAACGTCATCACGTGATCGTCGACTGATATAGACCATGGGAGCTCAGTTCCGGCACCAATCACGCGGAACCGGTACTCGTTTCCTTGGCTAACGATATAAGTTTCCAACGGAGCCTCATTATGAATATTGGTAATTGGGTCACGGAATCGTCCTCGTCCATTGATAAGACCCGAATGTATTTTAACATTAAATATTTGTCCGTCTAGTGTTTTTGTATCCATGTATTTCTGTCGATTATCGAACGCACCAAATGAAACTCTTGCTTCATCCATATAAGGACCCCAATTGTGATTCCATTCTTGTATGGCTATACTATATTCTTCCATTTCAAGAGGTTTTTTTTCTCGTATAATAAAGGCACCATATAGTCCCTTTGACCTTTGACTTACAATGTGTGAATGATACCAATAAGTTCCCTTGTGTGTAACTTTAAATTCATAAACAAATGTCTGACCGGTCAATATTGGACATTGCGTAATAAATGGTGCTCCGTCCATATAAGGAGAACCTTCCATCGGTACGCCGTGCCAATGTATCGTAACTTGCTCCGCCTTGAGTTTGTTCGTAACTCGGACTCTAACTGTCTGTCCCTCATAGACGATTATTGTTGGTCCCGGCATCGTGCCATTAGCCACGACCAATAACCTTGGAGTTTCCCAACCGTCAGCGGTTATGACGTTTTCCGTGGATATTGGCATTGCGCTTGACACGTTCGTGACGTCATATTTATACAGGTTTCCACTTTTGGAGAACACAGCTTCTTCTGAAAATGGATATTTTTCCGGTAACGTGTGCATCATTGTCATACGATGGATTATTTCCAAGGAAGTTTCACAAATATTTTCCGACATCTCGCATTCATAGCCAACGGTGTCGTGTATAAACAAAACCACTAAAACACTGATGGCACATGTTGTGAACATGATGGTGAATGAAAAATACTCAACTCATCGAATTCGACCGACATATATATGTGTGGCAAACAACCTTGTACATGTAATTTATTATTTTATTTCGCTCCAATAGCCATGATTTTATTTTGTATGAAATGCGCAGTCATTTGGTGAATGGGATGAACAAATCTGTACAATTCAAATTTCATTGTGGTTAATCATGTTTTGTAGTAGAAAATTTAAAAACTGGGTTGATGATGTCATGTACACGAGCTGGTATGTGGGTGTTTTTTTTTTACATTTCAAAAGAAATATATTAATTCGGGAAATTAGCAATTTAAAAACACATAAAATACAGGGTGACATTGGAAATTTCAAATAAATGCCGACCCCCTAAGAGAAGATCTGAAAACGGGAATGTCAAACATGTGAGATGCCATACTTTCCTAATAAAAAAAAAATAAGTTCACATTGGACTCCATTACAGCGTGCATGATATTTATAGCTGTGTCATGGCGAGAATAAGAAGTTACTTTTTGATGAAATGCTGATATATTTGTTTTGCACTAAGCAAAGATGCCGCATTGGATGTTTTTTTTTATTGTGCTAAGAGAGTAACCATTTAACTTAAGAGGGGAAAAAGGGGGAGGGGGCTATATATATATGCATTGTATTTCTAATTTTCAGTCGACAAATTTTATTGAAAATATGTCTTGACTTGACAGATGCAAAACTTAAATAATCTGACGATGTAGTTTTCAAATATAAATTTTGATAATATTTGAAGAAAAATTACTGTTTTTTCACGTTCATAAAAATAACCTGATGTAATGTTTCAAAATATTTTTGGCTCCGATTAAAGATAGATACCCGCCCCCCAAAAATATTAAGTTAAATAGTCGGTCTCTAACTCAAAGAAACTGGTGTCTCGCCTAAGTTGGACACATTATCCTAACGGTTTAACTCGAAGCCAAACAATCTTACTCTTAGCCAAACCAACGGCTTTACTTTAAGCCAAACGGCCTTACACGTATAGCCAAACGGTCTAACTCTAAGCAAAACGGCTTTACTCTAAGCCAAACGGTCCTCGTCTTAAGTCAAACGATCTTATTCTAAGCCAAACGGTCTTACTCTAAGCCAAAAGTTTTACTCTAAGTCAAACGGTCTTACTCTAAGTCGTACAGTTGGACACATTATCCTAACGGTTTCACTCTAAGCCAAACAATGTTGCTCTAAGCCAAAAAATCTTACTCAAAGCCAAACGGCGCCTTACTCAAAGCCAAACGGCCTTACTCTAAGGCAAACGACCTTACTTTAAGCCAAACGGCCTTACTCTAAGGCAAACGGCCTTACTTTAAGCCAAACGGCCTTACTCTAAGGCAAACGGCTTTACTTTAAGCCAAACGGCCTTACTCATAGCCAAACGGCCTAACTCTAAGCCAAACGGTTTTACTCTAAGCTAAATGGTCCTCCTCTTAAGCGAAACGATCTTACTCTAAGCCAAGCGATCTTACTCTAAGCCAAGCGATCTTACTCTAAGCCAAGCATTTTTACTCTAAGTCAAACGGTTTTACTCTAGGTCAAACGGTCTTACTCCAAGTCGTACTGGAGTGTCTTCAACTCTAAGTCAAACGGTCTTACTCTAAGTCGTACGGTCTAAATCTAAGCCAAACGGTCTTACTCATAGCCAAACGGTCTTACTCTAAGTAAAACGGTCTAACTCTAAACCAAACGGCCTTACTCTAAGCCAAATGATCTTACTCGAAGCCAAACGATATTACTCTAAGCCAAACGACCTTCCCCGAAGCCAAACGGTCTTTCTCCAAGACAAACCGTCTTACTCTAAGCCAAACGGTCTTACTCTAAGCCAAACGATATTACTCTAAGCCAAACTGTCTTACTCTAAGCCAAGCGATCTTACTCTAAGCCAATCAGTTTTACTCTAAGTCAAACGGTGTTACTCTAGGTCAAACGGTCTTACTCCAAGTCGTACTGTCTTTAACTCTAAGTCAAACGGTCTTACTCTAAATCGTACGGTCTAAATCTAAGCCAAACGGTCTTACTCATAGCCAAACGGTCTTACTCTAAGTAAAACGGTCTAACTCTAAACCAAACGGCCTTACTCTAAGCCAAATGATCTTACTCGAAGCCAAACGATATTACTCTAAGACAAACGACCTTCCTCGAAGCCAAACGGTCTTTCTCCAAGACAAACCGTTTTACTCTTAAGCCAAACGGTCTTACTCTAAGCTAGCTGCGGAACCGTAGCCCTTGATGGTCCTTTTTTTTTTGGCGGACCATAGGGCTACGGATTTTCCCTATGCAAAAACTTGCGGAATTTGCGACCTTTGACACCATAGTATAATACACAAATCGGATGCCGGAGAAGTCTTGTTCTGTTACGACTTTTACATAACTTGTACTTTCGTGAATGGAACCTGTATTTATTGGTTGTAAAAATGCAAGAAGTGTGTAATATATCCGCCTTTTTCAGGAATAAAGTCCGAAAAATGAATAAAGAAAGTCTGATCGGCAAACGAAAGTACAAATTATGTAAAAGCCGTAACAGAACAAGACTTCTTCGGTATCCGATTTGCGTATTATACGATGGTGTCAAGATGGCGTCCAGAGTAGGAGGGATTAAGCTGTAATCAGATATTTGTTGTAATAAATAGAAGGATTTTAATAATTTTGCATAAATAATAATGTAGAGTGATAGAAAAATATTTGAGGAAACGAAACATACATATTTGGCTAAGCACACTTGGCGTCCGATCGCCAGAAACCCCTGAAAAGGTGCGACTCAATCGAGGTCGCAAATTCCGCAAGTTTTTGCATAGGGGAAATCCGTAGCCCTATATTCCGCCAAAAAAAAAAAAGGGACCATAAAGGGCTACGGTTCCGCAGCTAACTCTAAGCCAAACGATATTACTCTAAGCCAAACGGTCTTACTCTAAGCCAAAAGGTATTACTCTAAGCCAAACGGTCTTACTCTAAGCCACACGATATTACTCTAAGCCAAAAGGTATTATTCTAAGTAAAACGGTCTTACTCTAAGTCGTACGGTCTTACTTAGACCTCACTTGGAATATGGCAGTGTGGTTTGGTCAGTCATAAAAATTAAAAAAGAGGCATTACTAATAGAAAATGTACAAAGGAGAGCCACTAGACTTGCTATATAGATACAACAGTTGAGCTATGGAGATATATTAAGAAACTTGGGCCTTCCAACTCTTCAATAGAGAAGGATTAGAGCTGACCTATATAGCTAGTTGACACGTACAAAATCATCAACAATGTCGACAAGGTAGACTGTACCAGCATATTTCCAATCAGAAAAACAAATACTAGAGGTCATAAACATAAAATATTAAAAAACAAAAAACAAAACAAAAACAAAAAAACACAGTAAAACAAATACTAGTAGGAGGAAATACAGTTTTTCACAGAGTTGTAGACCATTGGAATTCATTACCAGATAAAGTAGTTGAAGCCAGTAGTGTAAATAGTTTTAAAAGTTCACTAAATAAACATTGGAGAGACTATCCGTTGAAATTTGTTCCTGACTTTTATGGACCGGAAGCTGGGATAAGCGGAAACTCACTTGAGATGGATCATATAGAGACTGAGCCTATAATAGATCTCGACGACAGGAACAAGGAACAGGAACAGGAACTAAGTAAAACGGTCTTACTCTAAGTAAAGCGGTCTTACTCTAAGTAAAGTGGTCTTACTCTATGTCGTACGGTCTTACTCTAAGTCGTACGGTCTTACTCTAAGGCCACGCCAAATTAATGCCTCGTTCGTCTGATTCGCCGCGTGTATTTTGATGTCGACAAGAAAAAAATACTTTTTATTTTTCGCCGCGTCAATTGCGGAACCGCCCGCGTCCAATCCAAAATTTTGAATTAAAAATTTCAGTCACTTGTACGTTTGACAGAAAGGTGCCTAAATAGCGTAAAGAAACATTAAATATCGGTGAAAAATGAAGTAGCGAAACACAAAATACAAAATGGGCAAGATTTTTTGTTATTTCCGTCGTGTCTCACAGACAACCAAAGACACTAATTAACAATACAGCGTTGGAAGTAGACGATATGGACTCTACATTTATAGAACTATACGAATTAGTAAAAAGCAGACCCCAATGTCAACAGATTTTACAGGAATACAGTTACATGCCATCGTCAAAATCCAAATCACAGAACAAACGCAGGCACCCGCTAGTATTGAACTTAGTGTCCCCAAACATGAAAATCTGCACATGTGAAGACCTAATTGCAAATTTATACAATTCCATATTTCTTCCAAAGAGTCAATCCCCAAAACGTCATCCTGTGATCCCCATAAACCAAACAATCAGGAAATGGTATTGATGACTGTCTATACATTATCGGCCAAACAGCTTATTTGTTTTTTCACTAATATTATTGAGTCTTCTGTTTAAATTGCATTAATATTTGACCAGTAAAAAGTGGAAATTCAGTGTTCTCCAATGCTACCATGATACTATATTTTGTAGCATAGTTCTATATTTTTTCATAGTCATATTTGAACTTTTAAATTTCTGGGGAGAACACTGGACATTCAAGTATTACACACCATGAAGTTATTATATACTTGGAATAATGACTTTTTATATATACATGCATATACAACTTCTAGTCAGGATGACTTTTTTTTATTATATACAAGTTTTTATTATTCCAAGATGGAAATATTTTGTTACTTTTTTTTTACATCTGTTTTTTTTTTCACAAATAAAAGATATGCTCTTGGAATATCTGTGTTTTATTTGCTAAAATATATCAATAGTGCATCAAATAATCTAAGTACACTATGGGCTTCCTGTATCATATTGTACACTCAAGTGCCAAGATGAAGTAGATGAAGTAAGCCTTTCCTGTTTAACAAAAGACATTGACTTCAATCATGACAATTATGCCTGCATTTCTATGTAACTTTAGGATCCTGCAATTAAAGAAAACTACATGCCTTAATCTATGAGACTTGTATCCACAAAATTCTAATCGCTCGCTCAATTTTTTTTATCTTTGGCCAGATTTTTTTTTTTTTAAATTAAAAAAAAATATCGCTCGCTTGTTGAAAAATGCTTCCCCTCCAAAAAACCCAAATTTGAAAAACAAAATAAATAAAAAAATTCGCTCGCTCGCTACCATATTTTTCGTATGGTTGTCCGAAGAACTAGAAATTAATTTGGAGTGGCCTAAGCAAAACGGTATTACTCTAATCCAAACGGTCTTACTCAAAGCCAAACATTATTACTCGTAGCCAAACGGTCTTTCTCCAAGACAAACGATCTTACTCTAAGCCAAACGGCCTTACTCGTAGCCAAACGGTCTTTCTCCAAGACAAACGGTCTAACTCTAAGCCAAACGGTCTTACTCTAAGCCAAACGGTCTTACTCTAAGCCAAACATTATTACTCTAAGCCAAACGACCTTCCTCGAAGCAAAACGGTATTACTCTAAACCAAACGGTCTAACTCTAAGCCAAACGGTCTTACTCTAAGCCAAACGGTATTACTCTAAGCCAAACGACCCTCCTCGAAGCCAAACGGCCTTACTCGTAGCCAAACGGTCTTTCTCCAAGACAAACGGTCTAACTCTAAGCCAAACGGTATTACTCTAAGCCAAACGGTCTTACTCTAAGCCAAACGGTCTTTCTCAAAGCCAAACGGTATTACTCTAAGTAAAACGGTCTTACTCTAAGTAAAACGGTCTAACTTTAAGCATGTCATGTAAATATTATTTGCATAAAGAAAAAAAAAACTTGATGTCGGGTTTATTAGATATATGCATACATGTACATCTAATATGCTTCATCAGTAGTGTGTATTTAATTTTCAGGGTCAAAGTACATGTATGTCAAATTACTATAAATAGAAAAGGTTGTGCAACGATTGAGACTAATGTATATTTTATGGCGAAGTTGCATGAATAATACATGATCATACAAATGTTGTTTACACTGCAATAAAATCAGTGCATTTACTACCTACATGTATATATATATAAAGGTGGACGTAAACCCTTGATAAGCTACACCATTCTCTATTCAGAGGTTTTGTTCCTGCTACGCTCCACCCCATCTCTGTCAACGCTCATTTTACAAGATTTTTGTAAAATTTAGAAACAGTAAACAAATGTACTTTAAAATTGTTTAATAAAGATGAAAATAAATCACTCATTTCAAATCAATTCTCTCTTAAAAATTACTCCCCCCCCCACACTTCTTGGACAACTATTTTGCGGAGGTAAAAATTAAAAACGATAGCAAATCATTTTTAGCAGAGAATTGATTTGAAATGAGTGATTTATTTTCATCTTTGTAGTGTGAACGACAACTCTGGATAGAGAATGAAGCTACACCTCTACTGTATGACGTTTTGCCATTTTGGGTCCAATGCTATAGTCTTTGGTTTTACCTAGCTGGGGCTTGAAGCTACAGTCCACCACACGCTAACCATAACACCATAAATACAGTTGGGAACTGCACAGTACAATAATCATTGATATACATGTACATGTATCTATACCAATATATATAAGTTACCTGAAAAAAATCCGCTTCATTTTTAAGCTGATTCTAATCATATTTCATTTTCTACTCAAAGCAAACCAAATACCAGAGACATTGCAATTTATCCGAAACCCGAACCCACAATCTACAAAGGCGGATCCCGGATTTCAAGTTAGGGGAAGAGGGCGCACTTTAAAAAAAAATCGCGCCGAGCGGAGGGAGGCGCGAAAATTTTGGGGGTACTTCGTGTGAAAAATCACGATTTTACGCAAAAAAATCATATTTTTTCCAATTTCAGAGGGCGGGGGTGCTATACCACACGCCAACCATTACACCACATACGGCTGTGAACTGTACAGTATATATAGGAAGCAGTGGTATATTTAAACAATATAAGCTACCGAAGAAAAAATCAGCTTCATTTTTAAGCTGAATCTAATCATATTTCATTTTCCACTGAGATCAAATCAAATACCATGCACAGACATTACAAATTACACTACTTATAAAGTATATATCGCCACATAATCGGATGACGTATGCCACCTACTTTTATGCATTAATCGGATGACGTATGTCACAGAAACGTCGACAATGATGCATATACAATTGTTATTGATTTGATATAGATACAATAGGTAATTTTACAAATTATACATGTAACGATAAGTAATTATGGAGATATTGTATAGTATATCATCATTAAAGTAGCTGTGAACTAATCCTATTACGTAGTGTCTGTTCTAGTATTTACGTCATGCTAAATACAATCAAAGCTGCATGAACAGGTGTAGGATTAAATGGTGTCCGCCGTGAAATATTGTCCTCTGTAATTGTTTTCTATGATAAAGTCCGAGGACGGAATAAAGCACAGAGGTGACTTCTTTTGGTCTGTTGGGGATTTTTCATTTGAAAAAGATACAATCGGACACATTTTCACAGGACAATATTATGGCTTACAGAGGTCATCTTCAGAACCAAGAAAAAGTGGCCTTATAAGACAGGTGACCTCTTAATAGAGGCTCAATTCATATGAAATGTTCTATGACAAGACAAGAAAAATGTGACCTCTTAATACAGGTGACTGCTTAATAGAGGTGACTGCATGGGCAGGATTGACTGTACTAGATACCTGTCATATAATTGATTGAGACATAAATTAATCTATTGAAATTTTCAATTTTCAATTTTGTTTCTTCAGATATTTATGTTTATGTGTATTACACTGAGAATTTTGCAAAATTACTTCAAGAAATGTATTCTAAAAATTGTGTTTTAAAAGGACACACGAAATACAATACACATATTGAAATTAGATATACATATTTTTTATAAGTCACCTGTCTTATAAGGCCACTTTTTTATTTCACACGAAATACAATATACATATTGAAATTAGATATACATATTTTCAATATACATATTGAAATTAGATATACATATTTTTTTCCTTTTAATATACCCGAAGCTTGCGTCGTGACCGTGATTGCATGATAGTTGGATTTACAACTACAGGTCTATGCAATCAGTGCCTATCACCACTAATTTTGTGCGATCGAATTCCACTCGGGCGAGGTGTACACGATACAGCATTATGTGATGAAGTTTGTCAGTGACTTGCGACAGGTCGTTGGTTGTCTCGGTTCTCCGGTTTCCTCCACCAATAAAACTGACCGCCGCGATATACTTGAAATATTGTTGAAAGTGGCGTTAAGCGCCATAAAACCAAACCAAGCGAAGTTTGTTATACAGTGGCATATCAAGGATGTGGCAGGTAGGGCACGTGTCTTTTGTGTCACTTGAAGGGGGCGCAACTGCAAGGATTTTGTTAACCTTTTAGTGCCTAACGTTCCCATATGGGAACGCCCTAACACAATTTTAAGAATACATTACCAGGGTATGGCAGGTAGGGCACTTGCCCTTGGCACTACTGGGAGGGGTGCCACTGCAAGGTTTTTGCTAACCTTTTATAGCGCCTTACGTTCCCATATGGGAACGCCTTTTAAAACACAATTTTTAGAATACATTTCTTGAAGTAATTTTGCAAAATTCTCAGTGTAATACACATAAACATAAATATCTGGAGAAACTATTATTATCATTAAAGTTTAATGTAAACTGTAATTTCAGTGTTTGCCATGAGCGCTATTTTCCGTAGATGTTCTATACGCCCTTGAGCTTGTAATAGAGATCTACAGCAGCTAATGTTGGATGACTTGGCGGAATCATGGAATAAAATACAAAGTCAGACGCTTTAAAATAGAAATGGAACTACACGTACTTTTGAAATTTCAACTTATTTGACTAAAAATGTAGTTTTATTAGCTCTGTATAGTTGTCCTTTACTCCCTACGATCTATTTATAGTAACAGCAGCCATTGGATGAGTTAATTAAAGAGTGTGTGTTTGTTGTGTTACGCCAATACAGCAATTTTTCAGCTATATCATGGCGAGAACAAGTTAATTTTAAATAAGATGAAGATGATGGGGTCCGCTTTGTACTAGACCAGCATGCTGATTTGGATTTTCATACTAGCTCACTGAAACAATAGTCCGCGGATAAACATATGTCGCCCCACTCGGACATATTATCCTAATTCCGAGTCAACCAGTTTTCACTCTTTCTCCTTAATGCGGCGTGCTTACCGGAAAAAGCAACAAATACCATGTAATTCCATAGTCTTTGGTTTGGTCCGATCGGGGCTCGAACCCACGATCTACCGCACTCGAGGCGAGCCCGCTAATCATTACGCCACAGATGCGGTTCTCATTGGATGAGAAGACAAAGTAAGATTGATGCATCCTAATTTTGGGTCATTTCCCAATGGTTTCAGACGAGATTATTAAAATGTAGGTGTAAACGGACAGACGACGGATGTCAAATGAAATTAAATACTCTTCCACTTATGAAGGCAGATGCCCTTTTATATACAGTCGCGCTGTAATGTTTTATATAGAGTTAGGATAATGGTGTTTAACGCCACTTCCAACGATATTTCAGTTTTATCGTGGCGGTCAGTTTTATTGGTGGACGAAACCAGAGTACCCGGAGAAAACCACACATGTCACTGACAAAATGTATCACATAATGTCCTATCGACTCTAGTACACCTCGCCATGAACAGGGTTCGAACTCACAACTTAAGTGGTGATAGGCACTAATGGCACAGGTAGTTGTAAATCCAACTACCATACGATCACGACCACGACGACCCTTTCAAACATTGACCCTAACACAAATTCTTTTTTTTTAAATATATTTATCATAAAATGTGTATTAATTTAACCGAAACACTCAAAGTGTTCTGAACATTGAAACACATACGTTTTTTTTTAACAACTTTAGATGAAAATCCGTATTGACACGAAAAGTTTGCTGAACCAGTGGAAATTACCTTTGTTTCAGAAAATAAAATAATCTGATTTCATTTGGGATATTAAAGGACGAAGTCATTTTAACTGTAGGCTGTACGATTTTCCCTCCTTTCTCCTCTGTATCTATTCATAGCCAAATATCTTTTCACCGGAAGTTTTAAAAATATATCAATTGATATTTAGAAACGCAAAAGAAATATATTTCAATGAAATATTCCCAATTCTTTAATTATTTACTCTATGCATAAAATCGATATAAACTTGAAATAAAATTCTAATAAAAAAAATCTCTTTCTACGAGACCGTCTCGACGGAAGAGCGGCGTATATGTAGGTAAAATGAACGGAACAGCAATAACAAATCTGCTACACAATTCATTCAAAATAAAAGATAATAACCAGTAGGGATCATCGTATTATTGAAATTTCATTGAAGGATTTGCATTTGACCAGTTGATCGTTATTTCCTGTATTTTCGTGTTGTTTTAGTGTGGCTGTAATAAAAAAAAATGGCGTAGTTACACTGTAAATAAAAAAAAAGGGGGAGGGTCTTAAATGGAATATCTTTGTTAGCAGACGAATATCTTCTAACTCGCCGATGTAATTCTTCGCTCACAACTTTCTTGATTTTGTAAGTGGTTTTTTTGTCAACCTAAACTTCATATTTTGATCATGAGTAGACTGGTGACCAAAGCAGAGCATTCCTATACTGATATTTTAAAGGGTTCCATAGCACACACTCAAAATAAAATTCAAAACTAAAAGAACCCTACCCATGAAAAACCTGAGCCTGCAACAGTCCTACCCAACAATTTAGACACTGAAACTTAAACCTCCGGCTCTACCCCTAAGGAAATTTATGTTGAAATTATTAAGATGAGTTCTCCTTCGTAAAATATAACCCCATACCCATCACTTGGGGACAGGAACATTTTTTTGGTGTATATTTTTTTTTT
>MJUT01019132.1:500721-518628 GCA_002080005.1 Gigantidas platifrons | reverse complement strand
GAGTGCCTGTGGTCGTATGGGGATAGAGAAGTCCCTGTAGGCAGTAAGGGGGGGACAGAGATCAACTTTGCAAAAACGGTAACATTATTACAGCTGTTCTACCCTTTTAACGTTCACAATGGTTTACATTTCGTATTTAAACAACATCCTGTTATGTTTATTCCCTTTCCAACACGATAAGACACACTAAAATTGTGTGTTAATTGTTTTATTTACAACAATTTTTAGTTAGTGGACATAATTATTCATCACCTGTGATTTTTTCCTATATATACTGAAGGGAAAAAGAAGCATTTAGGTGATTTAATATTATTTATTCGAATGTTTTTTTTAATATTAATTTTTAATCAACAAGTTTTTAAAATTTCATTAGATTTTGATCAATAATTCATGAGTATTTGAAACCAATTTAACAGTAGATACGATAACGTAACCCTCATTCCGCTTGTGCTCCATTTAGGATTACGATTCGATCCCATTCAACGTATGGGAGCAGCGCCCGGAGTGATTCACACCGGGCGGTTTTTTGTCCTAATTCCGTTGTAAGTGGTTGGAAAAATTAACGGGGGTGAAAGATAAATATATTTAGGTACACCTTGAGGTGTTTTAGTAAATGCTGCATCAATCCATGGTAGACTTATCCATCTGAACATTTGAATGCATGAAATCTTCTTTCTATCCGACATTTTGTTTACAAGTTGCTATTTCACGTTTACATGCCTCGTTTTGGAGATATCCTTATTTAGATGTCGGTTGTAAACATCGTAGTAAAAGTTTTCCATATTTGGCATTCAGATCCACATATATGGATACGAAATCGACCGTGAAGGTAGAAACAGGTATTGTAACACTTATTTCGTATCACCATTACTTAAAAATTGTAGGGAATAATAAGTTATTACCAGATACAAAATGTATGCAAAAAGAAAGTTGAAATATTCACGGAATGAAAATTTTAATTTGCTCCCATACGTTGAATGGGATCGAGTCGTAACCCTAAACGGAGCACAAGCGGAATGAGGGTTACGTTATCGTATCTAATTTAACAGTACCCCCAAATATGTTAAAGTGAAATCGATTAACTCGTCAATATCTCTCCTGTGCATGGAGTTCATCAGAGCATTTATCCTTCTCATGGGGATATTATCCCACTCTTTCAACAAGACAGCCTTTAATTTGTCGCGAGTAGCGGGGGCATTCCGACGCCCCCTTACTCTCCTGTCCAGTTCGTTCCACAGATGTTCGATTGGGGACAAATCTGGACTGTACGGATGCCAATCGAGTGGGTTAATGTTATGATTGGCGAGAAAATCTTGACAAACTCTGGCTACATGGGACCGGGCGTTATCCTGCTGGAAAATTAGGTGATGCTGTTGCACAAATGGAACTGCAACCGGCCGGAGAATTTCATCCCTATATTTTACGTCTGTTAAATTACCGGCTATCACAATCAACGGCGACTTTAAAAAGTGAACCGCGACTCATCTGTGAAAAAGACCCGTCTCCATTGCCTCATTGGAAATTGTCTGGGACCATGTGCCGCCAACCAAGCCATACGACGCGCGCGACGTGCACGAGTGAGAGGAAAACCAATGTAAGGTCGACGAGCTCGCAGACCAAGCTCGTGCAATCGGTTTCTCACAGTTTTTGGGTGAATGTGGCGATTATGATTGCCTACCGTAGTTAAAGCGGTTTCAGTGGCAGTAACGTGGCGATTTCTTTGTGTCACATGATACCTTTCACGGTTGAGTAACTTTTAGTGCACACTGACCAAGCTACTCGTCTGCCCAGTTTTCGTAATTTTACGTCACGCAGTTAAAAGATAGGAGCAAATTATGTTACCCTGCGTTTCTTTTTCCCTTCAGTAATATGAAACCACAATTTAAACAAAAAACGTTATGTCATTTCTTATCCAATTTCAATAAAATTTTCACCAATATTATTTAGTTTTATTGTTTATTTGGACATAATCTGCAGTTTTAAAGAATCAGCAAGGTAAATTTTAATGTAATAGTTAATACTTAAGTATATGGAATTGTGACACAAAAAATTAAAGTTTGTGATTAAACCATTGATCATTTTAAAAATGCACCTAAAATATGTCCAAATAAACAGTAAAACTGTACATGTATAATATTCTGTGTTTTAATGGTGAAAATTTCGTTTGAAATTGTATAAGAAATGAGTTAAAAAATAATAATTTAAAAACGTGGTTTTAAGTGACGAATAATGATGTTCACTAACTGCATTTCATAGTCAACATCATCATTTTGGTTTTATATCTGGTATCATGTTATCATCCAAGTACATTATCTTTTAGATTTGTAAAATTGCAAATTGTAATGTTATTAAAATACTTAAATACAATGTATTATGGAAGTCTTCATTGGAAATCTTTGTAACTCTAACAGCCAAGGGCAGTAAGAACTACTGATATACATGTACATATGGAACTTTCTTTAATAGTAAACTTTTGAATTTCATACAAAAATCTTAATATTATCCAGTGACAGGATTGAATCGAAGTTACAGCTATTTTATGGTCACTTTGTACCTGATATCAGTTGATCAATATCTTTTAAATATGTTAAGGCTATTGGCTAAACTGCTTCTGTTTATCGTCCCCCTCGCTTTTGGGGTATTGTCCTTAAGAGGTGTTCCTGTCCGTTTTTTAGTATTCGGATGAATTGCAGTTCGTATGCGCTTTGGCTTATGAGGCCACAGGCTGGGTCTTTTTCGGGTCATTGTATCATCTGGAAAAAAGAGAGAGAATTTAATTTAAAATGATATGTTAAAATTGTTTTATTTGGTGTGACAAAATATCATATTCCTGACTGAGCAGCTTTTTGTAACAGCAGTTGTACTCTCTCTCTCTCTCTCTCTCTCTCTCTCTCTCTCTCTCTCTCTCTCTCTCTCTCTCTAGGACGTCATTTGAGGGTGGAGTTGAGTCACGGGGTTAGTTCAGTCACTGGGTATTACTTGCGTTTGAAGTCAGGTATATGCAACAGTGTGCAGTCTCTAATTTAGTTTTTCAAAAGGATCTAGTATCATACGCGACTTTAATCAGCATCGATATTGGTGTCAAACCACTAATTCACCAATCAGAGCTTAAGTAGTCCCTTTTCAAGAAAAAAGTTCCTTTCACTTTGTAGTATTGTGAAAACTACTGAATGGAATGGACTAATTAAAATTGACAATTGAAGTTAAATATATAGGGACTATTTCGAGCCCAAATTTGATGGACTTAGTTGTATTTTAATACCTCTATGGAGGATTTGATGCATGACCTATAAATACTGAATTTCTTGGGGATGACCGAGCTATTTTTAGAGTAGGTGCTTTCCGTAGCATGGCATTTCACTGCAAGATTTTAAACATGCCCTGATATTTTGACAGAACGTAGAGGAATCATGTACGTTTCAGAAAATATATGGTCTTGGAAAGGTTAAACTTAAGATAAAATGACCAGGTAAGCTCGAAAAAACACAAATTTAGTAGAAAACCTTAAAGAAAATAATTAGTGGTTTTACACCTATTGCGGACTTCATATTTGACGTCAAATGTAAATATGAGCCAGTGTCTTATCTTACTCCATGGAAAAACGAACCCAACTCCACCCTATCAAAACGATCTAAATGGAAGACAACATGATATCTTTACGGTGAAATAAGTTGTTGTCGTAAATGAAACAACACAAAAGTTCAGTGTGTCCTGGGACTAATAAACAAATTATTCTATTAGTCCCAGGTGTGTCTTATCGTGTTGGAAAGGGAATACACATAAGAGGATGTAGTTTTAATGCTAAATGATGAAAATTTTACTGAAATTACACAGGCAATATTCATACAATCTTATGTTACTTTTTCCTTATTTTAACTTGTTCGTGTCAATATTCATACAATCTTATCTTATTTTAACTTGTTCGTGTCAATATTCATACAATCTTATGTTAACATGCGATTGTATGAATAAGATTGTATGAATATTGACACGAACAAGTTAAAATAAGGAAAAAGAGATGAAATAATAAAGAAATAAAGAAATTTTATTGAAAATAAATTTGTAAACAGAAAGTTAGAAAAAAAGGGGTGGTAAGTCCGTGCTATGAGCATCTGTGTGAAATTGGATAAGATTGTGGTTTCATAAGAAATATATAGGAACAAATCACAGGTGACAAATAATTATGTCCACTACCTGAAAATTGTTGTAAATAAAACAATTAACACACAATTTTAGTGTGTCTTATCGTGTTGGAAAGGGAATACACATAACAGGATGTAGTTTAAATACTAAATGTAAACCATTGTGAACGTTAAAAGGGTAGAACAGCTGCAATAAATTTACAATTTTTTTGCAAATTTGATCTCTGTCCCCTCTTACTGGCTACACGGACTTCTCTGTCCCCATACGTCACATCGTAATTTTGTGCCGAAAAAGATTATTGACACATTATGCTGCCGTAATGAATATAAATCATTATTGCCCCCGTTTTGGACACACTATATGACAACAGTGACCACTGTGTAATGCTGCATGTAAGGCGTAACCGTACAGAAAACACCGGTGAATTCCGATTTTGAGGACCGTCCCCACATTGTGTTTGAGTGTTTGACTATTTCCAGGACAACTTGCGCATGCAAAATGGGTTCAATATCTTCCTGAATGATCACAGCTGTTCCGCTGGATATATTTTTACACTTACCCAATTACTGAACTCAAGAAATTTGCAAAATTATACCAACTAACCTCGCTCTCGTCGCGTCGGATCTCTGTCCCCGGACTATGTTCATCTCCGTCCCCGAATGTGGCATTGGACACGGTACGGTGGTTTAAATAATATCTAAAACTTATACTAAAAATCCTTGCAAAAACACACGATCTTTTTAACTTTACCGGCGAAATATTTTTTTTTCACATTTGTTTTTATTATAATTCATCGTAAAAAAACAATATCTTTTAAAGATCAACATCAAAAACCATGTGTCCAAGCTCATACACAATTGTTTATCATATATAATTAGCTCACATCTAATTGTCATTGTTTACCTATTCGACGTTGATTGGCAATCAACATGTATTAATCACCACGTGATTATCTTTGTAGAGGCGCGTGCCGACAAAAATGCAAATATCGTCGTTAATTTTAAACTTTTTATTGTAAAAATTGACTATATGAGATTTTTTTAAACTGACAATTCATTTGCAACCTTTTTTGTGCACATAGGACGTCTCTATTATGTCCTTAGTGCACCTTTATTGTTCTTAGTGCACTAAGGAGGTCCTTTGCGGTATTTCTACGGACCCTAATTCGACCAGTAAAAATGACAACAAAAATGTAGCATTATACGATTTTGGCTATCCCGTTAAACAAAAACTACATTTTTTTTTTCACAGGAACAAAACCTTTATTAACAATTAAAAAAAAAAAAAATTATTATGCATCCCGCTTTCGGCTATCCTTTTCAACTCCTAAACGATTATTTCGTGTTCCAAAATCTTTGTTAGCATCGAGCATAGGAATATAATTTTCTAAATCTTCACTTTCGCTGCAAGAATGCTTAATGTTTTGAACCGATTTTTTTTAATGGAATAATTTTAATAGTGAATTTCACATTTTAATGTAAAAGTTACTTTAAATAATTCATCTGAATATTTGTTTTCAGATAAACTAATGAATTCAATGCTTACCTAAAAAATGCATTTTACATGTTATATCAGTACAATATATGAACAGAGACATATTATTTTATATGTTAACGGGTTATCGAAAGCAAGGATTTATATAAATCCTTGTCGAAAGCTAGATCATAATTAATTTAAATTACAGATTCTAGTAATCGAACCTGATTATGACTGAGAAAATATAGGTACCAGTCGACAAATTAATTACAGAGTTATCGAACCTAATTATGACCGTAATAGTTGCATATGTGATAGACTTGTATGAGTTGTTAGGTAATCCAACTACCTAACTCATTGAGCCACCCGGGCCCTTATGTCTAATGGAGATGAACAAATAACTGCACACGTTTTTCACCTGACGATGTCCAGCAGACTTTGTCACCGGAAGGATTCTTTGTCCATATGGAATCAGTTGTACGAGGAAATTGTAGACAAAATATTACGTTTGCTATTTAAACAAATGCTAACAATTCATTTAGAAAACAGGATTTGATTGATTGATTGTTTTTTTTAGTTTTAACGCCACTTTCAGCAATATTTCAGCTATATCATGGAAACCAGTTTTAGTGGTGGCAGCCGGAGTACCCGGAGAGAACCACCGAACATGGGCAAGCAACTGGTAAGCTGTATCACTTGCGGCTGCGAGTCGAATGCACACTTTTTAGCTCACCTTGTGCCAAAGGCAATGTGAGCTTTTGCCATTACTTGTCGTCCATCGTCCGTTAACTTTTCACATTTTAATCTTCTCCTCTATAACCCCTCAGTCAAATGAAGTGAAACTTGGTAGGAAGCATCTATGGAAGGTCCTCTCTAAAGCTTGCTCATGTTGTCCCGATCCATTTACAAATATGGCCGCCATAGGCAATTCTTGTTTCTGATTGACCGATTTTTAAAAATCTTTTCTCCTCTGAAACCGCTTGGCCAATTGAACCGCAACTTGGTAGGCAGAATCTATGGCAGATCCTCTATAAAGATTGCTCATTTCGTCCCGATCCGTTAACAAACATGGCCGTCACAGGCAATTCTTTGTTTCTGATTGGTTGATTTCTAAAAAAATCTTCTCCTCTGAAACCGATTGGCCAAATGAATCGAAACTTAGTAAGAAGCATCCTTGGAAGGTCCTCTATAAAGATTGCTCATTTAGTTCCGATCCGTTAACAAACATGGTCACCACAGACAATTCTGGAAAATCGCCTCCTCTAAAACCGATTTGCCAAATGAATATGGAAACTTGGTATGAAGCATTCTTGGAAGGTCCTCTATAAAGATTGCTCATATCGTTCCGACCCGTTAACAAACATGGCTTCACAGGCAATACTCGTTTCTGATTGGTTGATTTCTAAAAAAATTTCTTCTCTGAAACCGCTTTGTCAAATGAATCAAAATTTGGTAGGAAGCATCCTTGGAAGGTCATCTATAAAGAATGCGCATGCATCCGTTAATAAACATATCCGCCACAGGCCATTCTTGTTTCTGATTGGACGATTTCTAAAAATCGTCTTCTCTGTACACTGCTTAGCCAAATGAACCGAAACTTGGTGGGATGCAACCAATGGAAGGTTCTGTATTAAGTTTCCTCAAAGCAGAATGAAATGAAATGTGAGCGACACAGACTCAGCCCACTGAGCCTCGTTTGTAATTTACAAAGCTGGGCGCGAACCCACGCCGTAACTAGGCTTGTATGAGTTGTTTATAGGTAATCCAACGACCTATATAGCTAACTCATTCAACCACCCAGGCCCTTTAGAAAACAGGAAAGATCGATCGTAAAAAAATACAAATGTATATCACAAACATTTATTCAATGTTGATACTAAACGTTAGAGAATACCGAAGGGGCAATACAAAATGGGCAATTCAGAGAAACTGTCAACATGGGGTACACAAGACGAAGAAATCAAAACAAAAACACAATGCCATCTGTGGTGGACCTCACTATGTGGAAACAAACACAAATAACCTAGATTAGACATGAACCCTAATACAAACAACTGAAAGTGAATACAACAAGGGCCTCCACTTCTCTATCGTCGGTAACCCACGGTTGATTCATATACGTTCCGAGGAACGTATCGGAATCAATCGTGGGTTACCGACGATGTGAGAGAAAGGAACGTATAGGAATCAACCGTGGGTTACCGACGATGCCACTTCTCTATTTGCAATGTATAATATAAAATGAAATAAGTTCATTCTTCGACTTATCTGGCAATGGAATAATTTGTTTCGCATATACTAGTAGATATGTCTTAGAATTCGTATTCAAGAATTTCACTGCTCCTCACAATTTTTTTTCTTGATGTACAGTATTCATTATATAGATAGAGGGTAAATGTAATCAGCCAGAAATCGAACGCCATTTTCGTGATAACAACAAAACAGTGTTACATATTGATTTGGTTAACACAATGTGCAACAATATCTTCCCATAATTTTGACCGCAAACAAAGTCTACATCATTTGTCCAGATGCTTGATGATTTGAAGAAGAACAAAAAACTGTGACGCTTTACCTCTACAGTACAATTACTATTATTGGCTTGTGGTTGGTTTTATGGGGTTTAACGCCACTTTCAACTATATTGCAGTTTTATTGGTGGACTGAAACCGGAGGACCCGGAGAAAACCACCTTCCTGTCGCAAGTCACTGACAAACTTTATCACATAATGTTGTACACCTCGCCCTGATCGGGATTCGAACCCACAACATCAGTGGTGATAGGCACTAATTGCATAGGTAGTTGTAAATCCAACTACTATACGATCATGGCCGTGTGGCCCCACTATTATTGGTATTGGATATGTTGTTGCTTATTGCGTATTTAAAGGTGTAATGTCGTTGATGAGTTTGATTATTTTTTTTAAAGTTAATATTCACCTTCAAAACATGAGTATTAAACGTGTATTTTTTCGCTGGTTTTTTTATGTGCAGTTTGTCTGCAAGCATCATTAATTATTCATGTCCCAATTTCCGAACTACATCCGTAATGGCACTGATGATTACACTTCAGCATGAGTTTGAACTCCCAACGCTTCATGCATGTTAGTGGGCTATGTTAATTCTTGTTTTATTATAATTCATCAAAACTTCATTCCAATTTTTTTTCTAAGAGAATCAGTTAAAATTTTCATGCGACCGCGTGCAGGTTTTCCATCGGCAAATATGTTTGTGGTACAGACAGGAATTTATGTTCGAGATGTGTTTTCATGAAAATAAAAGAGAATGGATGGGCTAATTTATGTTTTAATGTACGTATTTCTTGTAAAAAAATATCTGAAGACAAAAAAAATCACTAAAATCAACGACATTATACCTTCAATTCTAACATGACCTCCTTCTTTCGCTTTGTTAACAAACGAGCTATTTAGCCAATCGGTATAATCTCATTAGCACATGCGCCTTTGAATGTGACTGACTTCCAATTGGCAGCATAAATTGTGTGCGACATTTTCCGCAAACGTAAATATAAATCACCGTCTTCCAATCAAAGTATATTACCGTATTTGTACTCTTAGATATATCAGAATCGAAATAGATCATGGAAGCCAGAATGTGTTTTGAGTTTTAACATGGATTGGCGGATATTAGTAAATTTTATCCCTCGCTTCTGGCTCGGGAAAAAATACTTATATCCGCCAATCCATGTTAAAACTCCCAACACATTCTGGCTTCCATAATTTATTTCTTAAATAAGCGTACTTAATGAAAGGGAAAACAAAAAAAGTAAACTTGCTCAAACAATCCTCCAAACATATCACACCATATCAAACCAGTTCTAAATCTAATAGAAAATTCGTTGAAAGAGAGACAAAGTCGATAATCCTAACATATACACCACAAAGTCGATAATCCTAACATATACACCACAAAGTCGATAATCCTAACATATACACCACAAAGTCGATAATACTAACATATACACCACAAAGTCGATAATCCTAACATATACACCACAAAGTCGATAATCCTAACATATACACCACAAAGTCGATAATCCTAACACATACACCACAAAGTCGATAATCCTAACATATACACCACAAAGTCGACAATCCTAACATATACACCACAAAGTCGATAATCCTAACATATACACCACCACTCAATGGCTTGATACATGAACTTCAATAAAATCTTTCGGGTTTAAACTAGTTTTATGGGAATAAACCTATATTCTTAGTGAAACGACACGATCATACAAATGACTTCCCCATGTATGTCAAATACCAACCCTCACATATATAATATAACTGGGTGAACAGAGTTGTTGTCACATATATAATATAACTGGGTGAGCAGAGTTGTTGTCACATATAAATATAACTGGGTGAGCAGAGTTGTTATCACATATATAATATAACTGGGTGAACAGAGTTGTTGTCACATATATAATATAACTGGGTAAGCAGAGTTGTTGTCACATATATAATATAACTGGGTGAGCAGAGTTGTTGTCACATATATAATATAACTGTATGAGCAGAGTTGTTGTCATATATATAATATAACTGGGTGAGCAGAGTAGTTGTTACATATATAATATAACTGGGTAAGCAGATTTGTTGTCACATATAAATCTTACTGGGTGAGCAGAGTTGCTGTCACATATAAATCTAACTGGATGAGCAGAGTTGTCACATATAAATCTTTCAACTGGGTGAGCAGAGTTGTTGTCACATATATAATATATCTGGGTGAGCAGAGTTGTTGTCACATATATAATATAACTGGGTGAGCAGAGTTGCTGTCACATATAAATATAACTGGGTGAGCAGGTTTGTTGTCACATATATGATATAACTGGGTGAGCAGAGTAGTTGTCACATATGTCATATAACTGTGTGAGCAGAGTAGTTGTCACATATATAATATAACTGGGTGAGCAGAGTTGCTGTCACATATATAACTTAGTGAGTAGATGGGTGAACAGAGTTGTTGTCACATATATAATATAACTGGGTAAGCAGAGTTGTTGTCACATATATAATATAACCTTGTGAACAGTTGTTGTCACATATAAATCTAACTGGGTGAACAGAGTTATTGTCACATATAAATTAAACTGGGTGGGCAGAGTTGTTGTCACATATATAATATAACTGGCTGATCAGAGTTGTTGTCACATATGTAATATAACTGGGTGAGCAGAGTTGCTGTCACATATACCATACAACTGGATGAGCAGAATTGTTGTCACCTATAAATATAACTGGGTTAGCAGAGTTGTTGTCACATATATAATATAACTGGGTGAGCAGAATTGTCAAATATATAATATAACTGGATGGGCAGAGTTGTTGTCACATATAAATATAACTGGGTGAGCAGAGTTGTTGTCACATATATAATATAACTGGGTGTCAGCAGAGTAGTTGTCACATATATAATATAACTGGGTGAGCAGAATAGTTGTCACATATATAATATAACTGGGTGAGCATAATTGTCGTCACATATATAATATAACTGGGTCAGCAGAGTTGTCACATAAAAAATAAAACTGGATGAGCAGAGTTGTTGTCACATGTATAAGATAATTGGGTGAGCAGAGTTGTTGTCACATATATAACTTAGTGAGTAGATGGGTGAACAGTTGTTGTGACATATATAATATAACTGAGTGAGCAGATGGTCGAGCAGAGTAGTTGTCACATATATAATATAACTGGGTGAGCGGATGGTCGAGCAGAGTAGTTGTCACATATATAATATAACTGGGTGAGCAGATGGTTGAGCAGAATAGTTGTCACATATATAATATAACTGGGTGAGCAGATGGTCGAGCAGAGTAGTTGTCACATATATAACATAACTGGGTGAGAAGAGTAGTTGTCACATGTCATATACCTGGGTGAGCAGAGTAGTTGTCACATATATAATATAACTGGGCGAGCAGAGTTGTTGTCACATATATAACTTAGTGAGTAGATGGGTGAACAGAGTTGTTGTCACATATAATATAACTGGATGAGCTGATGGTCGAGCAGAGTAGTTGTCACATATATAATATAAATGGGTGAGCAGAGTAGTTGTCACATATATAATATAACTGGGTGAGCAGAGTAGTTGTCACATATATAATATAACTGGGTGAGCAGATGGTCGAGCAGAGTAGTTGTCACATATGTCATATAACTGGGTGAGCAGAGTAGTTGTCACATATGTCATATAACTGGGTGAGCAGAGTAGTTGTCACATATGTCATATAACTGGGTGAGCAGAATAGTTGTCACATATATAATATAACTGGGTGAGCAGAGTTGTTGTCACATATATAACTTAGTGAGTAGATGGGTGAACAGAGTTGTTGTCACATATATAATATAACTGGGTGAGCAGATGGTCGAGCAGAGTAGTTGTCACATATGTCATATAACTGGGTGAGCAGATGGTCGAGCAGAGTAGCTGTCGCATGTCATATAACTGGGTGAGGAGAGTTGTTGTCAAGAACGTCGAGTCCTAAGCCTGATCTTTATTCATTATATATTTAATTTTCGTGACACAGAAGTTGTAACATGTGTAATATTATTTCTATCTAAAAGGGAGTCGATGACCTGAATCATCATTTAAAGGGGCATAATTAGTTACGATTTTGACCCAAAAAAATTATATGTTTTTAAAATTGGCAAATAGCTTTAAAGTGATGAAATAAAAGTAAATATTTCGCATTAAACAGTTTATCGAACCACTTTTCGCCTTTAGAGAACGAACATTACCATCGATTACTTATTTCCTTGCAAGCAAATAATTTGACCTCGCTTTGTCCATATTCAACTGACCTTTCTAGTGATAGGTAAAAACGAATAATTTGTATTTTGTAGCTTATTAACTGCAAACTTACATGGTTCTTTGTCCATAATTAACACCGACTAAAAGCAGATGAACAAAAAAAAAAGTAATAAGTTATTGTTGTGCTGATTTAATGACGATTCAACAAACTCCGTAAACAATCTATAATGAGATGGCGTCCATTTCTTGATCGATCTTAAAACACAAGCAGATGCACGATTTTTCATAAAATATGAATACATTTCATAAAATTTATGTACACACACGCACGTTTTATTAAGACATCAATCATATCTGATAGTTTTTATAGGTAACAAAAATTTACGATTTGGCAGATAATGCCCCTTTCAATATTAGATAGTTTAGAAGACCATGTGTCACTTATAGTGTTCAGTCAGTGGAAAAAACACAGATCAATGTTATTTTATGCCGTGCATTCATGCAGGGCCTTCAAGAGAAATTTTGCAAGGCGGATCAAGACTGCTTTGGGCCCCAGGTACAGGCTGAGACTTCTAAATATAGTCGAAAATACCCCAAAAAAATGAAAAATCTAAATAAAACGTCTATGGCTATGGGGCCCTTCAGAGATTCACAGGCCCCGTCTTGGCTTGGATCAAAGTACCGGCTGAACCCCCCTCTCATAAGCCCATCGTGCATGTGATGTAATAAAAATATTGACTAGTCTTATATCAGTGTGTAACAGAATCAATGACATGTTACTATCATAACAAATTACGAACGTCACGATTGATCTACGGTTTGGTTTTTGGTATTAAATGCCACTTTCAACAATATTTCAGTTATAACGTGGCGCTAAGTTTTATTTTTTGTGGAGGAAGCCGGAGTACCCGGGGAAAACCACCGACTCTTGGCAAGCAACTGGTAAACTTTATCACTTGCGGCTGCGAGTCGAGTGCATCCTTTTTGTAATTTACAAAGCTAGCAAATTTTATCACATAATGTTGTATCGAGTACACCTCGCCTGTGCTGTGTGGGATTCGAACTCACAACGTTAGTGGTGATTGGCACTGACTGCATAGATAGTTGTAAATCTATAACTACCATACGATCACAACCATTGATTTACGAAAGTTGCTCAAACTTTAAATTACTATAAATAGCAAATTGGAAGAAAAACTAAAAGATATAAAAAAAAAATCATCTTTAGATATATTATTCAAATACTATTTAGCAATATGTTGTAAATGGCTGCTTAATAAAACATAGATATCGAATTCACCGTGCACGAGGCGTCTCCACGGTCTTTAGAATATTTGGATAATAATGGTCGTTCTGTTTAATTAAAACGAAATACAAATGTAATATTTGGAAATCCAGTTTACTTATGGAAACTTCAGGATAATATAGAGGGAAAAAATAGAATGCAAACGGGTACCAAACATTGAATTTGTATCTAATTTGACAGATTTCTTGTTAAATATAGGCTATGTTCAACCATAATCTGCAACTAGGCGTTGAGATATTAATCAAATAGTTTTAAGTAAATAAGTAAAATCGTTATTGGTTATTGGCGAGAGTGCCAGCATCAACACTTTGATCATGTGACATAGAGTGAGTGAGTGAATGTTTGTCGTTTAATGCCAACTCAGCAATTTTGCAGCAATATCATGGCGAGAACAAGAGTTAATTTTCAACAAGATGATGATGATGATGAGGTCTGCTTTGTACTAAACCAACATGCTTAGTTGTATTTTTATAGTGCCAACTCACTGAAACAACAGTCAGTGGTTAGACAAGAAGAGCTTGCAGACAAAGAACGATCTACAGAACATACATATAAAACTAAAGATCTAGTAACACGAGTCCCACTAAAAACCTGGGGTGAACCCAAGTGCTCTGGAAGGGTAAGCAGTTCCTGCTCCACCAGTGACACCCGTCGAGTTAATATAGTTACAAATTCTGTAATAAGTCATGAACGAGGGAAGTGGTGCTAAACACCATAACTAATACCCCCTCCTTTGGTTATTTTAAGATCAAGTATAATTACGTGTCGATGCAGAGATGAAAGAACGGTTCTGTCCGACCAAGCAATACTAGCTATTCTCCATTACAATGGTTGATTGATTGATTGTTTGATTGATGTTTAATGCTAAACATCCAGCTATAATCATGCCGAGAACAAGTGAATTATATAGAAATGAGGGAGAGGTCTGCGAACGGGACAGACATTTGACTACCACAGGAGAGTTGAGTAGGATGAATTATTCCTAGGAGAGGCTACAATGTGCCTACTCCTTTCCGAAATCTACAAAAGAAATCATTAACGAGAAGGGAGTGTGGTACTTTCTACACAAGTTACCCTATATGGTCCACAGTTAGTCTAATTGTACAATAACCTTGCTATCCCCATTCCGTCGGGAAAATTCCATTATCCACTGCTTACAGATGTACCAAACAGTGCTGTTGGATTGAACCCTGGGAACCTTTGCCACTACCTAGTCTCCAAGACTTTGTTGGTTTCTAAGCATTATGAAAAGTCACATGTTCCTTTCTTGTTAGGTGTATATTATTGACTTAAGTAATTTTGGCTAATATATAATTTGAGAAACATCATGCTGTTGTGTGCTTGGTTAAATTGTTTAAGAATTGATTAAGATTAACACAGTGGGTGTCAAATAAGAAACAGGAAGTGCTTACCCTTCATGAGCACATAGGCACAGGGAGTGCTTACCCTTCACAACAACATAAACACAGGAAGTGCTTACCCTTCACGACAACATAAACACAGGAAGTGCTTACCCTTCACGACAACATAAACACAGGAAGTGCTTACCCTTCACAACAACATAGACACAAGGAGTGCTTACCCTTCACGACAACATAAACACAGGAAGTGCTTACCCTTCACGACAACATAAACACAGGAAGTGCTTACCCTTCATAACAACATAGACACAGGGAGTGCTTACCCTTCACGACAACATAAACACAGGAAGTGCTTACCCTTCACGACAACATAAACACAGGAAGTACTTACCCTTCACGACAACATAGACACAGGAAGTGCTTACCCTTCACGACAACATACACACAGGAAGTGCTTACCCTTCACGACAACATACACAGGGAGTGCTTACCCTTCACGACAACATAGACACAGGAAGTGCTTACCCTTCACGACAACATAAACACAGGAAGTGCTTACCCTTCACGACAACATAGACACAGGAAGTGCTTACCCTTCACGACAACATAATCACAGGAAGTGCTTACCCTTCACGACAATATAAACACAGGAAGTGCTTACCCTTCACGACAACATAGACACAGGAAGTGCTTACCCTTCACGACAACATAGACACAGGAAGTGCTTATCCTTCACGACAACATAAACACAGGAAGTGCTTACCCTTCATGACAACATACACAGGAAGTGCTTACCCTTCACGACAACATAAACACAGGAAGTGCTTACCCTTCACGACAATATAAACACAGGAAGTGCTTACCCTTCACGACAACATAGACACAGGAAGTGCTTACCCTTCACGAGCACATAGGTTCGCCACTGTGTTTTTTGTTGTTGGATTTGTGTTTTGCTTTGTTTTTGTTTTTATACTCCCGCTCCACCAGAGGGGGTATACTGTTTTACTTCTGTCCGTCCTTCCTTCCGTCTGTCCAAGATATTTTTCCGTTGCATTTTTCTCAGCAACTATTGATGGTAGAAATCTGATATTTGGTCACAAGCTTTACATAGGTATGCCATATTGTGGGAAGCATTTTTGGACCCGTCAGATTCCTACTTCCTGTTTGCCGAATTAGTTGGTTTTTATACATATTGAACATATATATGCGGGGGTATCGTAAGTGAACATTAGCTCACAGTTCATCTTGTTTGTTTTTGTTTTGCTTTTTTTTTCGTACTGTATCGAGTTCAATATTGATTGTGTCTGGGGAATGTCCATTCGTGATTGACACTTCTGTT
Organism: Gigantidas platifrons; assembly: GCA_002080005.1. Taxonomy (NCBI): domain Eukaryota; kingdom Metazoa; phylum Mollusca; class Bivalvia; order Mytilida; family Modiolidae; genus Gigantidas; species Gigantidas platifrons. Next base: position 502,211 of record MJUT01019132.1, on the reverse strand, counting down.
TTCTGTATAGATTATAGAGGATATGTTTGACCATCATTACTGTAATATTTAACGTTTATATAATTAAATTTTAATGATAAAAACTCAAAACTTGTGTCAGAACCGATTGCAGACAGAATTTTTTACTTCAGTGTACACATTGCCCAAATATGTTGATTTTATTACGAATATATGTGAACTTCCAATTAGTTTAAAACTATTTAATATTCAATTCAACATAAAATTACAATCTTGAACTGTACATGATACATAATACAAAGTAATTAATAGAATTGGGAAACAAATTGCTAGAATTTATATTAATCCTTATACATTGGAATAAAGTTCATTTATAATATAATATAAATCTCTAAGGGGAGAAACATATAGAACTAAATTATAATATGTTGATATAAATTACAGAAGAATGTATAAAAAAGCTTAAGTGTTATATAAATATCATACATAAAAAAAATCAATAGTGATATGGTGTTTGAGGGAGCTAGGTACTATATACAGATGTCAGGGGAGGAATAAGCTGCCATTTTGATCGTCGGTGAGGTCAGCTGATCCAAAAAGTAAACAGTCATGATCAACTGTCAAGGTCATAAAAATATTACTTGATTCAATATATCGATTTCTCAAAAATCATGGAAACATTTGATGTCCATTTGGTGAACATATGTTATATATACTAGAGGCTCAGATGAGCCTGTATCGCTCACCTGACATAACTAAGTCCTCTTAAGAATGTCTGCATGCCGAATACATCTAAGTTACTATTCAAATCCCATAGGGTTCTATGTTAAAACTATGTCTGCTCATGGCAGCCATCTTGGATGGAGGTCGTGGTCACCGGACACAATTTTAAAAGTATACTACCCAAGGACCATCCATGCCATGTTTGCTTTAAATTGACTGACTGGTTTCAGAGGAGAAGACTTTTAAACAATTTTCCCATAGGTTCCTATGTTAAAACTATGTCCGCTGACGGTGGCCATCTTGGATGGAGGTTGGGTTCACAGGACATAATTTTGAAAGTTGACCACCTAAGGACCATTCATGCCATGTTGCTTTAAATTTACTTGCTGGTTTCAGAGGAGAAGACTTTTAAACATTTTTTCCATAGGGTCCTATGTTAAAACTAAGTCGAGTCATGGTGGCCATCTTAAATTTCCGATCAGCAAATGATTCACAAGTTTAGTACAGGACCACCCAATGATCATTCCTGTAAAGTCACAATTCAATTGACTTAGTGGTTTCTAACAAGAAGATTTTAAAACTTTCGACCAATCAGAACACATTATGGGCCCTGGCAGCCAAGTTTGTCTTTCCAATCAGCGCCAAAAACAAAAATCTTGCATATGATCATCTAATGAACATTTCTGCCAAGTTTGGTTCGAATCTGTTTTGTGGTTTCAGAAAAAAAGATGAAAATGTGAAATTCCCATAGGGTCCAATGTTAAACTAGGTCGAGTCATGGCGGCCATCTTGAATTTCCGATCAGCAAA
>MJUT01019132.1:477183-500404 GCA_002080005.1 Gigantidas platifrons | reverse complement strand
TGCGATCTTTACCGATCTTACGAGAAAACAAATTTACACGTTTGTCATAGTTCAGATACGATTCTAAACACATAATTTTTTACAACTAGCAAAATTCTGCTAGTTCTAACTTTATTCACTAGCAAAATTAAGGCAAATTGAAATGTCAACTAGCAATTTGCCTGCTTGCTAGCGTTAATTTCGAGCCCTGATATAATATGTTGATATAAATTACAGAAGAATGTATAAAAAAGCTTAAGTGTTATATAAATAAATAAAAAAAAATCAATAGTGATATGGTGTTTGAGGGAGCTAGGTACTATATACAGATGTCAGGGGAGAAACTTGTACTGCCTACAAGTTTTGCACACTTAAAAATAAGTTGTCATTTTGATCGTCGGTGAGGTCAGCTGATCCAAAAAGTAAACAGTCATGATCAACTGTCAAGGTCATAAAAATATTACTTGATTCAATATATTGATTTCTCAAAAATCATGGAAACATTTGACGTCCATTTGGTGAACATATGTTATATATACTAGAGGCTCAGATGAGCCTGTATCGCTCACCTGACATAATTAAGTCCTCTTAAGAATGTCTGCATGCCGAATACCTCTAAGTTACTATTCAAATCCCACAGGGTTCTATGTTAAAACTATGTCTGCTCATGGCAGCCATCATGGATGGAGGTCGTGGTCACCGGACACAATTTTAAAAGTATACTACCTAAGGACCATCTATGCCATGTTTGCTTTAAATTGACTGACTGGTTTCAGAGGAGAAGACTTTTAAACAATTTTCCCATAGGGTCCTATGTTAAAACTATGTCCGCTGACGGCGGCCATCTTGAATGGAGGTTGGGTTCACAGGACATAATTTTGAAAGTTGACCACCTAAGGACCATTCATGCCATGTTTGCTTTAAATTGACTGCTTGTTTCAGAGGAGAAGACTTTTAAACAATTTTTCCATAGGGGCCTATGTTAAAACTAAGTCGAGTCATGGTGGCCATCTTGAATTTCCGATCAGCAAACGATTCACAAGTTTAGTACAGGACCACCCAATGATCATTCCTGTAAAGTCACAATTCAATTGGCTTAGTGGTTTCTAACAAGAAGATTTTTAAAATTTCGACCAATCAGAACACATTATGGGCCCTGGCAGCCAAGTTTGTCTTTCCAATCAGCGCCAAAAACAAAAATCTTGTATATGACCATCTAATGAACATTTCTGCCAAGTTTGGTTCAAATCTGTTTCGTGGTTTCAGAAAAAAAAGATGAAAATGTGAAATTCCCATAGGGTCCAATGTTAAACTAAGTCGAGTCATGGCGGCCATCTTGAATTTCTGATCAGCAAACGATTCACAAATTTAGTACAGGATCACCCAATGATCATTCCTGTAAAGTCACAATTCAATTGGCTTAGTAGTTTTTAACAAGAAGATTTTTAAAAGTTCGACCAATCAGAACACATTATGAGCCCTGGCAGCCATGTTGTATTTCCGATCTACACCAAAAACACAAATATGGTAGAGGACCATCCAATGAACATTTATGGCAAGTTTGGTTGAAATCTGTTCAGCGGTTTCAGAGAAGAGTTAAATGTGAAAAGCTAACGGACGGACGGACGCTTACCCATGATAAAAGCTCACATGGCCTTTGGCCAGGTGAGCTAAAAATAAAGTGTAAAATACAAACAACAAATAAAACATTAAAACATTTAAAAAAAAATGAACTACTTTCATTTTCAAACACACTATTTTTTCAAATTATGTGGAAACAAGTATTATTTTAGTCGGTTGGTTTTATGGTGCTTAACGTTAATGCCACCTTCGATAATATTTCAGTTGTATCGGAAACCGGAATATCCCAGACAAAACAACCGACCTGTCACAAGTCACTGACAAACTTTATTGATCACATAATGTTGTATCGAGTACACCTTGCTTGAGCGGGGTTCGAACTCACAACGTTAGTGGTGATAGGAACTGCTTGCACAGGTAGTTGTAAATCCAATTACCATACGACCACGACAGTCTCCTTCTTTCATTTTCAAGCACAAGATTATTTACATGTTATATTATTCTAGATAAGTACAAGTAATAAAATGGAAAACAAAAATAACTGTTAGAACAAAATCTAATACAGTGACCATTGCCGTGCACTGTTTCTTCCATCCTGGTCACTATTTTTGCATAATCAATTCTTTATACAACGTTATTATAAAAACAATGCACACCAAGTTTGATTTCGTTTTACATAAAAGTTAAAGGTAAAGTGCATGTGTCTATCACATATGTTATTTTTTTTCAACAAAAATATAGGGAATACACTATATACATCAAAAACATAAATTACTACCAAATATACCATTTTAGAAATGAACAATCTTTATAGAGGACCTACCATAAATGCTTCATACCAAGTTTCGGTTCATTTGGCTAAGGGGTTTTAGAGGAGAAGATTAAAATTTGAAAAGTTTACAGACGGACGACGATGGACGCCAAGTGATGGCAATAGCTCACATTCTCTTTTGCAAGGTGAGCTACAAATGATACACGTCGTAACTTAAAAACTGATACACATGTTAACTTAAAAATGATACACAGCTTATTCACAAAAATCATATATTTTCCTTATGTCCTTATTATGTCCCAAAAAATTCACCTCGTGATTTCAGCAAATCTTTCTTTTTCTTTTCTTGTCTTGCACGCTGTTCTTTTAATTTCTTTCTCTGTAAAACAAATCAAAGAGTACCATATTAGTCTTTTAAATGAAAGAAAGATGCCCAGACGTTGGTATTATCTTAACATATTTATGTTGCAGACAAAAATAGTTGGTAGATAAATATAAGCTACAAACAAACGTATATGTTTCAAAAAACGTAGATGTTAAAGGTGGCAGAAAAACGTATGTACATTGTATATAGCAAATGTATACGTAGGTGTTGGAAAAAACTAGGTATTAGATAAACGGAAGTTGTATATTGACGTAGGTGGAAGCTTACGGCAAACGGAAGTGGAATGCGAGCCTAGGAGTTAGACAAAAATAGATGATAGTCACACCTAGGTATTAGATAAAGGTAAGCGATAGACGAACGTAGGTGGAAGGCGAAAGTAAGTGGTAGGCAGGCATAGATGTTAGACACATGTATGTGACAGACAGGGTACCAGTCAAAGCTGGCATATTTGAATTCTGATAAATATTTTTTTGTCAAAAACTTCAAAAGTTGTAAATAAAACATTAAATCATTGTTTTTATCAGTTTGAATTCAATCAGTTGTGTAGTATTGTCTTTTTTGCTTATATTGTCCTAACTGGTTCATTGAAATATATTCTAATTTGCCAACCACCTTGTACATTTTTTTGTATATCAATATCAACATTGTGGGTTACTTATAAATAGTTTCAAATTGTGATCTACTTAAGTACCTCCTAATTCTGCGGGTTACATGCCCATCCCTTTAGGACAGCAGTCATTGGAACTATTAACCAATATTCACAGTTTGATTTTGAGATGACAAAATAGTCATATTATACCGTAATTAATTTCTTATAGAAAATATATATTGAGGTATTTTAAAATATACTCACTTTGTCATTCCTCATAGGCTGCCCTAAATCTCTGTCAATATCATCTATTGATTTGTTCAGCTCTAATAGCTCTTGAGGGATGGATTCGTGTGTTTGAATCTGCCATTTTTTACTTGATATCTGAAATGCACCAATAGGCATGGGCTGGCTCTGGCTTCTTTCAGATACCTGTGGTTTGTCTTGCCGAACATCATAAGCCTTAATTCCCGCCCAACTAAATGCAAGAACGAAAAAGACTTTTTTCTGCCAGAGAAGTTTGTTTCCAATGGGAAACGATGTAGGAACCTGGAAAGAGGTAATTCCTCCAGCACGTTGCTCCATTTGATAAGATACATCTGTCCCATAATGAGCTAATGTCCCTGGTAAATGCAGTAACTTGTTTACAAAGTCCTCTGATTCCCATACTTTGTCACCTCGGACAAACTTTTTCCTCTGTGGATCTACCAGTTCATCGTAATGCACAACAGTGTCCATATCTTTCCCTTTACCAAGAAAGAAAATTGTTCTTTCCCGTTGTCGTACAGGTGTACCTTCCTTTTGACGTGGATGATAAGAATGAAAACAAGCCTTCCAATTATTAATTGCCTCTTTCAGCTCTTCAACTGTACAAATAATTTGATCATGTCGTGAATCTGTTGGCCAGTTAAATAATATAAAATACATATATGGCTCTAGATATGTTCCATGTTTTGCTGTAACTACTTTGTCATAGCATTTTCTGGAAATGTGAACTAGGTCTATGTATTTTACCTTTGACTGTCTGAATTTTAAAATTTTCATAGCCAAAACTGCATTGATTAAGCTCACAGCGTCGAATGGTTTCCAATAACGTGATTTCATGTTTTCAAGCAAATGGTCCAATATTATTTCAAGATTAGTCTGTTTATTAATACGAAGAAAGTTGTATAGTGTATGGCCACCTAACCACATGACTCTTCGGCGCCTGAAATCTGCCCTTTCTTCTGCGGAATAATGTTCTGGTACATTATCTGAATTTTCCCCAAAATAATTGGCTAAATTTTCCTGTATTTTGGAAATTTGCTTACGACGAGAATCTTCTTGATTAAAGGCAGCATAATTTTTGTCATCTTTAAATTGGGTTGTTTTGTCCTCGATCACTTTCATTGTCGTTTTAGCTTTTTGTTCTAAGCTTTTCAGGAATCTTGTTGACTTTGGACTCAACTGTGGCATTTCATTCGGCTCATAGTCCTTATCAACCAAATATGTATGGAAATCATGCTTAGTTCGACCTATTGGAGAAAACCGAAGAGTGTCCAACAAAATAATTATGATTCTTAGTTCTCCATAGTAGCCTGCATTATTTACCTTTGTGTGGCACTCTCTACCGCTCACTTCCTGTTCCTTTTGAAATTGAAGCATTCCATTTTGTGCAATTTCAATAACTTCTTCGATTTCGGATGGAGACATATTCTTTCTTTCTTGGACATATGCTTCGTGCTTATTACCAAGTTGTTTCATATAAACCTGACCATATGTATCCCACAAAAAAGAGTTGTATGGTTTCATATCAGTAGCCATTTGAGCATGTCTTGCTGCTTCTTTCCAGTTTTTACAGTAAATGTATAGTCTTGCAACTTGCTGGCAAATCATGGCATCTTGGGTAATTTTAAAACCAATTTGAAGGACTCTTGTTGCAGCATCTTCATTCTCCTCTTCCAGTAATCGCATGATAAGTGGAGAAAACTCCATCTTTTGGTATTCGTCTTTATCCTCTCTTTTTTTCATAATGTTTCCGATCACTCTCTCCAAATCTTTCATGGCCATATTATTCGATTTAAAGATAGGCGTGTCAAAAAATTCAAATACTATTTCACTTAGCTTTTGAAATTTCTTAAAGAATTTTAATATTTCTTCTGCAAAAACAGAATTTATCATGGACAATCCAGGAAGTTGTTGACCAACTCCTGCTCGGATGTTTCTATTGAGTAAAATCTGTAGCGGTTGGCTTATTACTTGTTCCCAAAGTTTATTCAACAATTTTGTTCTTCCTTTTGCTTTAACTTCTGGTACTTTATATTGTGACATCATGATTGGATCAAATGCGCTTATTTGAATAGAAGACCATTCCAGGTCAAACGTATTTAAAAGTGACAAATACTTCAGAAGTTTCTGTTCACTTTCATCCGTTACACCTTTTACAAATTCTGATGATGTATCACGTATATAATCAGCGTTGAAATTTTCCTTCAAAATGTTGAATGATATCAGAAAACGAGGGTCTGGACCACTTTTTTCTTTAAACCTATTCTCTAGTTTACTGTGTTTATCACTAAACCATATCAATTCTCTTTTGGATAGCTCCTGTTTGAGGGATTCGCTTGACTTATCTGTTTGTGGAATATTTACCCTTCTAGTACACAAAAGAAGCACACAAAACACTTTTACATCAGTATTTCGTCTAGCAGCAATACGTGCTTTGTGTTGAAGAACAGTAAATATTTCAGCTGTCCTCTCCTCGTCTCTGTTTTCAATAAGAACAAGGAGCGGTTTTGGATCCTCATTTTCTTCGTAGATCCGGAGAGTTGTTATCTGATCAATAGTTTGATCAGTTATATGTTTGATAATGCAGCACCTGTACTTTGTTTTTAAATCCCACAAAATATGTCTAGCGGTTGTAGATCCACCAGCGCCCGGTTGATGAAAAATATTAACAAGGCCAATTTTATTCTCATCATCTAGCCGTTTGCCCTCTAAGGCGTCAATTACTTTTTCTTTCAATCTATCATGTACATCTCGTTTCAAAACATGGTCTGCAAACCAGAAATTCCACCATGACACATTACCACCTTTATAAAACTTCTCTTCAACCTCTCTTCGAACCTTTTCGCGATCGTTATCATTTTGAGCTAATGTATCATCTTCACACTCATTTCTGCTCAATATGTCAAGATCATAAAGCTCATTCCTTTTTTTCTCTTTTAAATGACAAAATGCTCCAGATGATGTTGGTATTTCACAACGCAGCGAACGATATGAGCCATAAAGTTGTTTAATTGTGTAGTTAACATGTGACCATGGCATTCCAATTACAGTTCGTTGATTTACTGTTTCCTTGTCAGCGATGTGTCGCCTAGACAGCTCATCACACCAGTGATTGGCTATTTCATTATTCTCTGCAAAAACAACCCAATTATATTTAAATTCAATAATGACGTCATTGGCTGCATCAAGCATGGTTTCATAATCTTTCGAAAAAAGAAAAAAGAAGACAAGTCCTCGATTCAATGGTATCTCGTTCCCGAAGAATCGAATTGCCTCCTTAAAGCCCTTGCTCCTATTTTGTTTCCAATCCATAATATTCATTGGAACTTTATTTAAGGGTTCATATCCATTACAAAAAATCCACGGTTTAATAACCGACGTATGTATATCTTCAAGTAAGTTGCTGTGATTCTCTTTCTTTGCTTGGTTTTCCTCACTATTAGGGTCAAAATTGTCGGTTGTCAATGCCTTAAACACTTGTTCTTTGTCCGTTTCTAAAAAGTCAAAAATGCCCTTTTTTGAAGCCAATGTATAATCAAAGTCAAAGACAGCATTTGCATCTAACTCAATCATGAAATCAATATTTCCAAACTCCAGGCTATTTCCGATGGTACTATCTAATGGGCTTAAGAATAACAATGGAAAATTTACTGATGACATAGACTCTTCTCCAAAGTTCAGTAGATCCAGTATTTTTTGTCGCAGATCATGCTTGATTGCTGTTCTTTTCGGTGTTTTCTCTTGTTCTTTTCGCAATTCACTGATAATATTTTTATGTTTGGACATAAAAGTGACAGATCTTTCATCCAATACGCATTGAGGCGATACCCCTCCTTCTTTGAATAAATATAGCACTGGTCCTGAACCTTTTCTTTTCTTGATAAAGAATGCTTCATTGCCGACAATGGTTGAATGTGGTACAACATCTACTTCCAAAACCCAGAGTTTGGTACTTAATTTTTCAGATGATGTAACCTCAATAAATTGAGGACGTCGTATGCATTTCAAAACTAAAGGTATTTGTTCTTTGTAAAACCTGCCGCTAATTGTATTGTATATTTTATTCAAACATAATTCTCTGTCTAATGGCATGCCAAGTATTTCTCCCTCTATCTGATAATTGCTACTTTTTGATTCAACACCGAAGTGAATTGTTCCATTACTTCGTTCATTTAAGCAAGCAGCAGCAAATTCTGCAATTTCATGGCCAATTTCATCATAAGGAAGTTTTGGCTTGTGTAAGAAAATATGGACAGGATCTAGTAAGTTACCAGGATCTACATTATAAGAGGTCAATATTGCGTTTTTCTTATACATGTAGCTGTTTCGTTTTGTGTTTGATTCTCTGTCAAAATTACGGAATGTTTCACGGAAATGACCACCAAATTCTACAGATGTATGCTGGCCTTTAGAATGTAGCTCATCTTGTGGGGTATTCACAGTTTTGTTGTCTGGTTCTAGTTTCGTTTCATTAAGAGTTATTGTTTGATCATTTTGCACATCCTCCTCTACCTGCCAAATTTCATCACGAAGGCATAGCATTGATAAAGTCTCTATTCGTGTTAGTTCTGGGAAGACCAGTTGCACATAATCTAGTTTCAGCTTTTTAAAAAAATGTTTTCCATCCATTTTTTCTGATCGAATGGTGTCTACAACATACAATGGAAGTTCGTGCTCCTCAAGTCTCGGTGTTAAGTAATCTGCAAGTTCTAAAGCTGACCAGTTTTGCAATTCCTTTTGTGTATGTGACTTATCTGGTATAGCAGCATCCATTTCACTCTTTAGAACCTGTACATTTTCTGTGGATTTGATGCTTTGTTCAGCAAAGTCGCTTGGCTTTGAGGCTTCATGGACATCTGTAAATATGCAATATTAAGTATTAGACTGGTATTGCAATTGAAATCCAGCAGAGGAGTTACATGTATATTTAACAAATAGTTCATGGCACTAAGGGCCATATGGCAGTTTATGGACCGGGATGTCACCCCCAAAATATTATATGGACCGAAGCGAAGCTGAGGTCCATATACTATTTTGTGGGTGACAGACCTATTTGAACTATTTGTTATATTATATATTCAATGCATGCAAATATGTCAGACGACATGTATTTGTTATTGTATATCTAAGACAAAAAACGAGTTCGGACGAAATCCGGAAGAAAACGTTATATTGATCGGACCCGGTAAATATTATACAATTATAGTCTTTTGTTGAGGTCAAAACAAGTTTTTATGGACCTTAAAATCGATATTCACCGAAGCCTTTAGGCTGAGGTGAATATTGATTTCTAAGGTAAAAAAAAAAACTCGTATTGACCGATACAAAAGACTGTAATTGTTTTATTACATTAAAATGAAAAGTGAAAGTGAAACCAAGTCAATATGAAATTAATCACTTCATTATGACGTCATACATAATGCAATGGAAAGTGAAAGTGAAAGCGAGTCAATACAAGTTTTAATCAAACAATATCCAATTTTACGGAATGTTAGGTGACAGCATGGTAGCCAATAAAATTGTTTAAATAAAATCATTATGTAATAAACTAAAATATTGACTGGCTGCGCCAACAAAGACAAATAGGGAAAATAAAAACGTAAAGTATAATATATATATATATATATATATATATATAGTGGGTGAGTGATTGTTGTTTAACGCCGACTCAGCAATTTGTCAGCTATGTTATGGCAGATAGACATATCGCTCCACTCTGACTCATTATTTTGATTCCAAGCCAACCAGTCTTTGCTCTTACTTCTTAATGCTGATTGCTTAGTGAAATGATTTGGGTTTTTCATATTCGTTATTCTAATTGTCATTTTACCTATATCTCCTTCTACTTTCCCATCGTCATTTTCATCTTCATCGTCTATATCAGGTGCCATACGGAGATTTTGGAAACACAATCGGTTAAATGTTAAGCTAATAATAGAAATTCTAATGCAATTATAATGTAACGCGTATTTTCATTGGCTATCGAGAGCCGTCAAATCTGCAGTTGACAGGCTTGAAGGAATGCTATATTCATACGCCGAATGCACTTGTTTGTAAACAATATGGATGACCCAGATATTTCCGACTATGAATTTGACGCTGATGACCTATTTAGGAGATAACTGTATTGTATTTGAAAATTTCACGGCATCAATTGAAGATTTGATGGTCGCAAATCGAATTTACTGTCCATTTTAATACAATACTGAACATAAAAATGTATTCTTGCATATCCCAGGGTCTAAAAATCACAAAAATTAAAATTCCGGGAAATATTGTTGAACGACTTTGGTACATAAACAACGGGACGTCATATGAAGACTTCCAGTTTAAAATGTAAAGATCAGACGTTATTTGGCTTCGTGTACGCTTCAATTTAGGTAGAATTTAACTAAAATATGTTTTCAAGGTAGGCATTTTAATTATTTTTGTGTATTGTTGTACATATGACATGTAGGATTTCACGTTTTCAAGATGGCGGATCCTTAAACAACTACATTACTATTTCTTAGCGGAAGATATTTGAAAAGTGCATATATTTTGTCATTTATTTGTATGTTTTCAAACTAGTGTGTGTACACACGTTGGGAGAATTTCATAAGAATAGGAATAACAGTACTGTATTTGAAGAGTTGTCGCCAGTAAAACGGCATTTGCGACCGTCAAATCCACAATTGACACCTCCAACTCTTCAAATGCAGTACTGATATTCCTTAATTTAACTCATCATACATTTGATATGATACGACAAATCGGGGTTTACTCGAAATAGCTCATTTGCAAATTTCTAATATTGCTTCTAAAATAATGTGTAAATAACATTTACATACATCATGTCTTGTCCTAAAATTCAAACCTGTTCAACTTTTTAACTTGCAAATTTTCTATTTTCCATTAAATTATCCTCTGATTTTTAAAACGTTCATATACATTTGTATCTACAAATTATGAGAATATTAACCTCAACTTCATAGTATTTTCTATTGCTCTTGATAGGTCGGGTACCATTTTGCCTATCAGGATTGGGGTTATGGTGTTTAATACCACTCGCAACAATATTTCAGTTAGATTGTGGCAGTCAGTTTTATTGGGAGGAAAGCGCAGTACCCGGGGAAAACCACCGACTTGTCGCAAGTCACTGACAGACAAACTTTATCCCATAATGTTGTATGGAGTATGGAAATCCATTTAAGTGATATAAATCAAAGTGTCTACTCAATTGGGGCACCAATGGAATGTACTAGTATTAATCTACATCACTGTGGATTCAAGGTAAGCACCAAAAACATCAATACAATTGCAGGGGTCAAATGTGACTTTTCTTCTCGATGATTAGATTGATATCAAAGGATACTCTTTCCTCTGATTTGATTTTTTACAAGTACTTCCTGGAAAACATTCGATGACAAGTCGCTTCAAGTGATCTTTATGCACATTATAATGTTCACCAATCATACGAAATTCTATTTCAACTTTCTCCTCAACAAGTTTTACAGGAATATTGTTGCTTGTGTCCGAAATAAATTTCTTTCTTAAAATCTCTTTAATCCTAATATCCAATTCATCTTGTTCTGAAAGAAATTTAATAAAGATATAGAGTTCTTAGCAAATTTTACGAAGTCCTAACAATATTTAGCCAAGGTATCCTAATTCAGGGTTGACCTAATGGTGTTTAACAACACTTTCAACAATATTTTAGTTATATTATGGCGACAACATTTCATATTTAGGGATGCTATAGTGTACTCCCCTGTAGCCAGGGTGAAAGAGACATATTCACTATCCAGTGGCTAGGATGGAAGACAATGCACCTCCCTGTGACCATGGTGAAATACATAGTGCACTCTCCAGTTGCCAGGATCGAAGACATAGTGCATACCCAAGTGTTCAGAATGGAAGACATAGTGCACTCCTCAGTGGCCAGGGTGGAAAACATAGCGCACCCCGAAGTAGCCAGGGTGGAAGACTTAAGTATACTCTCCAGTAGCCAGGATAGAAGACATAGTGCACTTCTCAGTGACCAGGATAGAAGACATAGTGCACTCACCAGTGACCAGAGTGCAAGATATAGTGTACTCCTTAGCAGCCAGAGTGCAATACATAGTGCACATCCCAGTGGCCAGGGTGCAAGACATAGTGCCCTCCACAGTGATCAGGATGGAAGACATAGTACACTCCCCAGTGGTCAGGTTGGAAGACATAGTACACTCCGCAGTGGCCAGGATGGACAACACAGTGCACTCCCAAGTGGTCAGGTTGGAAGACATAGTACACTGCAGTCGCCAGGGTGGATGGCATAGTGCACTCCCCAGTGGCTGGGTGGAGGACATAGTGTACTCTCCTGTGGCCAGTATAGAAGAGAAAGTGCACACCCCGCTCACCAAGGTGGAAAATAGTGCACTCCCCAGTGTCCAGGATACAAAACAAATTGTACTCTCAAGTGGCCAGGTAGAAGATATAATCACTCCTCAATTGCCAGAGTGCAAGACCTATTTACTCCCCAGTGGCCAGGATAGAAGACATAGTACACTCCCCAGTGGTCAGAGTGGAAAACATAATGCACTCCCCAGTGGTTAGTGTGGAAAACAGAGTACATTCCCCAATAATCCAGGTGGAAAGCATAGTGCACTCCCAAGTATCCAGGGTGGAAGACATAGTGAACTCCCCAGTGGCCAGGATGGAAAACAGTGCACTCCATAGTGGCCGGGTGGAAAACAGAGTGCACTCACAAGTGGCCAGAGTGAAAACATAGTGCACTCCTCAGTGATCAGGATATAATACATAGTGTACTCCCCAGTGGCCAGTGTGGAAAACAGTAAATTTCCCAGGGGCCAGGATGGCAAACATAGTGCACTCCCCAGTGGCCAGGTTGGAAAACATAGTGCACTCCCAAGTAGACAGGGTGAAAGACATAGTGCATTCCCCATTGGCCTGGGTGGAAAACATAGTGCACTCCCCAGTGGCCAGGTTGGAACATAGTGCACTCCCCAGTGGCCAGGGTGGAAAACATAGTGCACTCCCCAGTAGCCAGGATAGAAGACATATTCACTCCCAAGTTGCCAGGATGGAAGACATGGTGCACCCCCAGTGGTCAGGGTGGAAAACATAGTGCACTCCCCAGTGGCCAGGATAGAAGATTTCGTGCACTCTCAAGTGGCCAGACTAGAAGACATAGTACACTCCGCAGTGGTCAGGATTGAAGACATAGTGCACTTTCCAATGGACAGACTAGAAGATAGTGCACTCAGTTCGGTCAGGATGGAAGACACAGTGCACTCCCCAGTTGTCAGAATAGAAGAAATAGTGCACTCTCTAGTGATAAAAATGGACCACACAGTGCACTCTCTAGTTGCCTGGATTGAAGACATAGTGCATTCCCAAGTGGTCGGGTTGGAAAACATAGTGCACTCCCTAGTGGCCATGGTCGAAAACATAGTGCACTCCCAAGTGACCAGGGTGGAAAACAGTGCACTCCAAGGTAGCCAGGATAGAAGACATATTCACTCCCCAGTGGCCAGGGTGGAAAACCTATTGCACTCCCTAATGACAGGGTGAATAACATAGTGAACTGCCCAGTGGCCATGAAAGCTATCCGTAGTGGTCAGGATTGAAGACATAGTGCACTTTCCAATGGACAGACTAGAAGACATAGTGGACTCCGCAGTGGTCATGATGGAAGACACAGTGCACTCTCCAGTTGTCAGAATGGAAGATATAGTGCACTCTCCAGTGGTAAAAATGGACCATGTATTGCACTCTCCAGTTGCCAGTATCGAAGACATAGTGCATTCCCAAGTGGTCGCATTGGAAGATATAGTGCACTCCCCAGTGGTTACATGGACCAAATAGTGCACTCTCCAGTTGCCATGATCGACGACATAGTGTATTCCCAAGTGATCGGGTTGGAAAACATAGTGCACTCTCCAGTGGCCAGGATGGAAGACATAGTGCACTCACCAGTGGTCAGGATGGAAAACATACTGCACTCTCCAGTGGCCAGACTAGAAGACATAGTGTACTCCCCAGTGGGAAGGTTTGAAAACATAGTGCACTCCCCAATGGCTAGGGTGGAAAACACAGTACACTTCCAAGTGGACAGAGTGGAAAACATAGTGCACTCCTCAGTTGCGAAGTTGGAAAACATAGTGTACTCCTCAGTCATGAGGGTGGTAAACATAGTGTACTCCCCAGTGGCCAAGGTGGAAAACTTAGTGTACTCCTCAGTGGGCAGAGTGAAAAACATAGTGCACTCCCCTGTGGCAAGGGTGAAAAACATAGTGCACTCCTCAGTGGCTAGGGTGAAAAACATAGTGCACTCTCCAGTGGCCAGACTAGAAGACATAGTGTACTCCCCAGTGGCAAGGTTTGAAAACATAGTGCACTCCCCAATAGCTAGGGTGGAAAACAGTACACTTCCCAGTGGACAGAGTGGAAAACATAGTGTACTCCTCAGTTGCGAAGTTGGAAAACATAGTGTACTCCTCAGTCATGAGGGTGGTAAACATAGTGTACTCCCCAGTGGCCAAGGTGGAAAACTTAGTGTACTCCTCAGTGGGCAGAGTGAAAAACATAGTGCACTCCCCTGTGGCAAGGGTGAAAAACATAGTGCACTCCTCAGTGGCTAGGGTGAAAAACATAGTACACTCCTCAGTGATCAGGTTGGAAGAAATAGTGTATTCTCCAATGGCTAGACTAAAAGACATATTCACTCCCTAATGGGCAGGATAGAAGATATACTGGTAGTGCACTCCCCAGAAGCCAGACTAGAAGACATAGTGCACTCCGCAGTGGTCAGGATGGAAGACACAGTGCACTCCACAGTGGTCAGGTTGGAAGACAGTGCACTTTCAAGTGGTCAGAATGGAAAATATAGTGCACTCCCCAGTGGCCAGAATGGAAGACATAGTTCACTCGCAAGTGGGTAGAGTGGAAGAAATAGGGCACTCCGCAGTAGCCAGGGAAGAAGACATAGTGTACTCCCCAGTGGACAGAGTGGCAGACATAGTGCTCTTCCCAGTGGCCAGAGTGGAAGACATAGTACACTCCCCAGTGGCCAGAGTGGAAGACATAGTGCACTCCGAAATAGCCAGGGTGGAATACATAGTGCACTCCCCAGTGGCCAGAGTGGAAGACATAGTACACTCCCCAGTGGCCAGGGTGGACAACATAGTGTACTCCCAGTAGCCAGGGTGGAAAACATAGTGCACTCCAAAGTAGCCAGGGTGGAAGACATAGTATACTCCCAAGTGGCCAGAGTGAAAGACATATTGCACTCCCCAGTGGCCACGGTCGAAAGCATAGTGCACTCCCAAGTGGCCAGGGTGGAAAACATAGTGCACTCCCAAGTAGCCAGGATAGAAGACATATTCACTCCCCAGTGGCCAGGGTGGAAAACATAGTGCACTTCCCAGTGGCCAGGATAGAAGACATAGTACACTCCGTAGTGGTCAGGATTGAAGACATAGTACACTCCGTAGTGGTCAGGATTGAAGACATAGTGGACTCTGCAGTGGTCATGATGGAAGACACAGTGTACTCCCAAGTTGTCAGAATGGAAGATATAGTGCACTCCCAAATGGTCAGAATGGAAGATATAGTGCACTCTCCAGTGGTAAAAATGGACCATATAGTGCACTCTCCAGTTGCCATGATCGAAGACATAGTGCGTTCCAAAGTGGTCGGGTTGGAAGATATCGTTCACTCCCCATTGGTCAGAATGGAAGATATAGTGCACCCCCCAGTGGTAAACATGGACCAAATCGTGCACTCTCCAGTTGCCAGGATCGAAGACATTCCCAAGTGGTCGGGTTGGAAAACATAGTGCACACCCCAGTGGCCAGTGTGGAAACATAGTGCACTCCTCAGTGACCAGGATAGAAGAAATAGTGTACTCCCATTGGCCAGTGTGGAAAACATAGTGCACTCCCCAGTTGCCAGGGTGGAAAACATAGTGCACTCCCAGGTAGCCAAGATAGAGGACATACTCACTCCCCAGTTGCCAGGATGGAAGACATAGTGCACTCCCCAGTGGTCAGGATGGAAGTCATAGTGTGCTCTCCAGTGGCCAGACTAGAAGACATAGTGCACTCCCCAGTGGTCAGGATGGAAGTCATAGTGTTCTCCCCAGTAGCCAGACTAGAAGACATAGTACACTCCGTCGTGGTCAGGATAGAAGACTTCATGCACTTTCCAGTGGCCAGACTAGAAGACATAGTACACTCCGTAGTGGTCAGGATTGAAGACATAGTGCACTCCCCAGTGGTCAGGATGGAAGTCATAGTGTACTCCCCAGTGGCCAGACTAGAAGACATAGTACACTCCGTCGTGGTCAGGATAGAAGACTTCATGCACTTTCCAGTGGCCAGACTAGAAGACATAGAACACTCCGTAGTGGTCAGGATTGATGAGATAGTGCACTTTCTAATGGGCAGACTAGAAGACATAGTGAACTCCGCAGTGGACAGGATGGAAGACACAGTGCACTCACCAGTTGTCAAAATGGAAGACATAGTGCAGTCCCCAGTGGTCAGAATGAAATATATAGTGCACTTCCCAGTGGTAAAAATGGACCACATAGTGCACTCTCCAGTTGCCAGGATCGAAGACATTGCATTCCCAAGTGGTCGGGTTGGAAGACATAGTGCAATCCCCATTGGCAAAGGTAGAAGACATAGTGCACTCCCCAGTATCTGGGGTGGAATACACAGTGCACATCCCAGTGACCTGGATGGAAGACATAATGTACTCCCCAGTGGCAAGGTTGGAAAACATAGTGCACTCCCCAGTGGCTAGGGTGGAAAACACTGTACAATCCCCAGTGGCCAGAGTGGAAAACATAGTGTATTCCTCAGTTGCGAGGGTGGAGAACATAGTGTACTCCTCACTTATGAGGGTGGTAAACATAGTGTACTCCCCAGTGGTCAAGGTGGAAAACTTAGTGTACTCCTCAGTGGGCAGAGTAGAAAACATAGTGTACTCCCCTGTGGCAAGGGTGGAAAACATAGTGCACTCCTCAGTGGCTAGGATGGAAAACATATTACACTCCTCAGTGATCAGGTTGGAAGAAATAGTGCATTCTCCAATGGCTTGACTAAAAGACATATTCACTCCCCAATGGGCAGGATAGAAGATATACCGGTAGTGTACTCCCCAGAGGCCAGACTAGAAGACATATTGCACTCAGCAGTGGTCAGGATGGAAGACACAGTGCACTCCCCAGTGGTCAGGTTGGAAGACATAGTGCACTTTCAAGTGGTCAGAATGGAAGACATAGTGCACTCGCCATTGGGCAGAGTGGGAGACATAGTGCACTCCGCAGTAGCCAGGGTGGAAGATATAGTGCAGTCTCCAGTGGCCAGAGTGGAAGACATAGTGCACTCCTCAGTAGCCAGGGTGGAAAACATAGTACACTCCCAAGTTGAAGTATCCAGGGTGGAAAATGTAGTGCACTCCCCAGTGGCCAGGGTGGCCAACATAGTGTACTACCAGTAGCCAGTGTGGAAAACATAGTGCACTCCCCAATGGCAAGGGTGGAAAACATAGTGCACTCCCCAATGGCAAGGGTGGAAATAATAGTACACTCCCAAGTAGCCAGGGTAGAAATCATAGTGCACTCCCCAGTGGCAACTATTTTCGCATTGTCAATTACTAACACAATATTATTGATAGTAGTATACTGATTGTCTCCCTTTTAATGGAGATTGCAATAGTTATTCAAACATGCTTCGTTGTGTGATATTCAGCATAATAGTATAACGTTTACACAAAAGCAAAAACATTTGACCTGTTGCTTGAATTTCCATTTGGTTGTCTACGTTGCATTCCCTGTTTGACCCCTGTCTCTTCCGATCAACTCTACAAAATAGTGAGTGAGCGAGTGAGTGAGTGAGTGGGTGTTGCTTAAAGCCAACTCAGCATTTTTTTCAGCTATATCAACAAGTAAATTTTCCATGAGATGAAGATGAGATCTGCTTTGTACTAGACCAACACCTTTATGTTTTAGTGAGCTAGCATTATAAAAATTAGCTGGATTTTTATAATGCTAGCTCACTAAAACAACAGTCCACGGATAGACATATCGCTCCACTCGGACACATTATTCTGATTTCGAGCCAATCGGTCTTGGCTCTATCTCCTTAATGCTGCGTGCTAAGTGGAGATGCAACAAATACCAGTTTTATAGTCTTTGGTTTGATCCGATCGGGGATCGAACCCACGATCTATCACACTCGATGCGAGCACGCTAGAAATTACACCACGGATGCGGCTCTCTACATAAAATACTTGGTACCAAGAGACTTATACGTCTAGTCGACCTCTAAAGCAAAGGTTTATAGGTACACCTTTATACAATATATGAACTGGTTTGCAGTATAAACAGAACATCACGGGTGGTTTGTTACGTCACACGCACGGATTCTTGAACATCGCGAACGTCGCCTCGAGGGAGTTTATGCAGTTGTACAATTTAAAAAAAGGAAAACTAGCAAAACCAAGTAGTTCACCGAAGGGCTCACATATCAGACTTCATTGTTAGCATACATTCATTGCGTGGAAACCCGTCAGTCTTGCAAACACTTCTGTACAGTTAAAATTCCGTGCAAGGATACCGTTCACACAAAACCCATTTAACTGTACAGAGGTGTTTGCAAAACTGATGGGTTTCCACGCAATGAATGTATGCTAACAATGAAGTCTGATATGTGGGCCCTTCGGTGAACTACTTGGTTTTGTTAGTTTTCCTTTTTTTAAATTGTACAACTGCATAAACCTACCTCGAGGAGATATTCAAGTATCCGTGCGTGTGATGTAGCAAATCACCCGTACAACATATTTCTTATTATTACATCTTTTTTACCATGCTTGATAACATCTTCATTTACTGGGGTATCTTCCAATCTATCAGCTATGAATGCGTGAACATCTCCATCTCTAAGTGCTGATAAAAATACATAATATCCTTTCGGGTGTAATTTAATTATCTCTAACAATTTCACAATCTGATCACTCGACGTAACTTCTTTTTTGATTCGTTCTTGATCATCAATCGATATTATTTGTCCCGATACAAGTTGAGCCAATATCGATGTAACATGTACATTGCCACATAGAAACGACTGGTTGGTATTAATTATTTGCTTGTGTCGTGGATCCATGGCTGCAAATATAACCTGGAACACACGAAATTAACACATATTATAACACATAACTTAAATATAAACGTATCTAATGAAATATGTGTACAATATTTACAGATCCGGACTAATAATATTTATTAAAAAATGAGCCCAATCCCCAGAAATGGGTGACTTAAGCTGATTACGGCTATCATAGGTGTCTTAAGTCGTTTGATTTATTTTCTCCCAAAGTCTTTTAACTTGTATGACTTTCCTATGTTTGACCATGAGCGCAACTAATGATGCTATTACAATAACAGAGAATGCACGTAATAGCGTTGTGGAAATTTGACGTTTTTCCCCGCCATCTTGTTGGTCTCCAACCAAAATAACCTCTTCTCCAACCAAATAGGTTCGACCCCTGATATATACGTACACCAAGTGGGTCCAGGGCATTGGTCTGAAGGGTCATTGGTCCGAAGGGTCAATGGTCCGAAGTGTCCGTGGCTCAAATATATTTAAAAAATAGCTGGTCGCAAGGCAGACCATCCAGCTCGCCTGTGCAATCTAGCTACATGTGAATGTCATAACCATGTGGTTAGTGTTTAATTTGGTTAAGAACAATACTTCAGTTTAGCCAAAAGAAAACCATTTTATGGTATTCAAAATGGACATATAAATGTAATAGTAAAACAGGTCTTCACAAAAATGTCGAAGTCATTCAGGCATAAATAGTAGGTCATGGTTATCGATATTTGTGTGCGATATTTTTAACTGTCCACGACAAACTCGCATGTGAAGTTTCATCAACCTGGATCAAGTAGTTTGGCCACATTGGACCTAAACGCAAACGTTAACGCAAAAATGTCGAAGTCATTCAAGCAGAAATAATAGGTCACGGTGACCTATATTTGTGTGCGCTGTTTTTAACTGTCCACCAAAAACTCACATGTGAAGTTTCGTCAACCTGGGCCAAGTAGTTTGTCTACATTGGACCTAAACGCAAACGTTAACATTGGACGCCGACGACGACGACGACGACGACGACGCACAGGTGACGACATAAGCTCTTCTGTATACTTCGTACAGGCGAGCTAAAATTCAGAAAAAAGAGCACCTGTATATATGTTCCAAATATTATGAATAAAAGTCTTATCTTTCAAGAGCTATGTCACCCCCTGACAAGAGTAAGCGGATAATTGATTACTGTAGTTAGTTCCGGTAAAGTGGTAAGGATTACTTTGTAAATCTCACATGGCAGAGGTAGGAATTTTTCTATACTTTACAAGATTACCTTTAAACAGCAATATATTCAAAGTTAGATTTAGCCTATCCAACAATGACATGTTTATAGATTATACCTAAAAGGTCTGTTGATCGACATGTTTGTCCATTTTCTTAAACATTCAACGAAAACGGCGATGGGTATTGTCAAATTTTGTCTTCCGCCATGGTACAATGTAGTAATTGACTACAATTCATCAGAAAAGGTAGGTTGCTTGTGCATATCATCTTCATGTAACAGCCAATGTTGTTCGATAAACATGATAAAGAAACTGGATGTTTTTCACGAAAATAACGAACATCACATATATGATCACTGCAGACAAATGGTAAGCAGCAAACTGATTACTGCATTATGCAGGGAACAAACATGAATCTGTTTGCTTATCTTGTGGTGAAACTTTGCATGTGTCCGACTTTGTAATTATAAACTCTCTGAAATCACTGATCGTTTTTAGAATTCTTTTAACAGTAGTTCATTAATAATTATATGGAATTTTGATCCGATTAGTTTTAGTGATGTACGTAGGTGGACGTGGGTCATATTGAAGACCATGGGGTGGCCTCCGATCCGGGTGACTTTGTTTATCGTCGCATTCAGAATAGGGGGTTCGTGTCCATCAAATGTATCTCTTCTTTTCAATATGAGTACATACGTATTTAACAATCTGGTTTTTGTCCAACATGAATTTGATATTGCTAATAATTTCGGATATTTCACAAAACAGTGCACAGAAAGAGACATACCATTGCTGATCACAGAGGTAGTCGTACCTACCTTAAACCGAGTTGCAACTCAAAACTTGTTTCCGGTTACAAATATTTTCACTTTCTTTCGTCTTAATAGTGATAAGTGCTATCACAAAATGATGAAAAAGTATGAAGATATCTTAAACAATAAAAAATTATTTCAAGACACCAGTTTTTGAGTGGGTACGGTACCACTATCTTGATGACCAGTCATGGTATATGTCTTTCTGTACTGTACATATTGTATTTCACCCAAATTCCATAATTCTGTTAACACTTCACTTGGCAAGGTACTAAGTTTATTCATTTTCGGTTGACAGTGTAGTCATTTTTACAAAGGTGGATACCGGTGTTACATACACCCCCTGGAAGAATCACTATATACTCATTCTCATGTCTCCCGGAAAGATCAGTATATACTCAGTTTCCCCCTTCAAGATGAGCTTTCCCCCATACTGATCTCCCCCTATGCTGATAGTCAGTTGATATTTTGTGTATTGAAAACTTTTGTGACAAGACTTTCGCTGGAGATTAACTACGGATTGGAGACTGACATAGATAAAAACTCTTTGTTGGGGTAAATTTTCGTGGAGAAATACATGTATGTTCTTTTATCCCTTTTTGATGGAGGATAATTATTTGCTTTGGATTCTTGTCTCCTCTTTAATGAGATTTTAATAGTTAATCTAGACTTTTTTCTCATTTTGCTTCTTGATCTGTAAAAAAACTGGATGTTTTTCATGAAAATAACGAACATCACATATATGATCACTGCAGACAAATGGTAAGCGGCAAAATGATTACTGTATTATGCAGGGAACAAACACTAATCTGTTTGCTTATCTTGTAGTAAAACTTTGCCTGTGTCCGACTTTGTAATTATAAACTCCCTGAAATCACTGAAATACCCGAAAATAATTCAGTTAGGTTTTGGTGAGAAGTACACCGAGTGCCCAAAAGTGTTGCAATAAGTGAAAATTTCCCATTATATATTCGATATAAAACGACATTAAAAAATATTCCGATTTCATTTCTGGGTCGATTTTATTCAATCTTGAACCAAACTGCACGTAACAGTTTGCATTTTATTTGTATATTTCATGGTAATTTTCCGTTTCATAGTTTTATTTGTCAATGATTTAAACACGAGAAAAAAAAATCCAACTATCTTGTTTCCTGTGTATTTCCACCAAAAAACGTAATCTTTGTGTTTAAATTATGCATAAATGAAAATTGTAGCTAGAGGCTGCCAGGAGCCTGTAATCGCTCACCTGGTTTTCAATTTGACATCTAAAGTTGAAACAGAAAATGGGGGTGTTACACATAATTTTGAAAGTGGGCCACCCAAAGATCATTTGAAGTCAAATTTCTGAGCAAAAGATCTTGATGTGATTTTTATCTCATAATATTCTAAAACGGAATAAACTAGCTGAAAAATTTTCAGAAAAACCCAGAATATGTTAAACTACTCATTGCCATGTAGCTGCAGTTAAAATTTGAGTTCATTTGGATTTGTATTAAAGCAGAAAATGACAACTAAAGAAATTTCTATTTTTAGTAACAGCAGCCATTTTGAAAGGAGGGTGTGGCTGTCGGACACACTATTGAAAAGGAATCATCCAAGAACCATCCCAGCCAAATTTGCTTTAATTTGGTTCAGTGGTTTCAGAGAAGAAGATTTAAATATGATCGTTTATCAAAATATGCCTAATTTCTATAATCGGTAAAAATCGGCTGAAAGAAAAATTTCACAGAAAAATCCGGAATACATGTTAAACTACTCATTGCCATGTAGCAGCAGTTAAAATTTGAGCTCATTTTGATTATACTAAAGCAGCAATGGACAATTGAAGAAATTTCTATTTTTAGTAACGGCAACCATCTTGAATGGAGGGCAAGACTGTCTGACATAAATTTGAAAGGGACCCTCCCAAGTACCATCCCTGCCAGGTTTGGTTTAATTTGTTTCAGCGGTTTCAGAGGAAAATATTTAAATGTGATCGTTTATCAAAATATGCCTAATTTGCATAATTGGTATAAATCGGCTGAAAGAAAAATTTCACATAAAAACCCGGGTTAATGTTAAACTACTCCTTGCCATGTAGCTGCAGTTAAAATTTGAGCTCATTTCAACTTATACTAAAGCAGCAATGGATAATTGAAGAAATTTCTATTTTTAGTAACAGCAGCCATCTTGAATGGAGGACGGAGCTATCGGACATAATTTTGAAATGGGACCACCCAAGGACTATCCCTGCAAAATTTGGTTTAATTCGGTTTAAAGGTTTTAGAGAAAAAGATTTAAATGTGATCTTTTACCAAAATATGCCTAATTTGTATAATCGGTATAAATCGGCTGAAAGAAATAATTCACAGAAAAACTCGGAATATATGTTAAACTACTCATTGCCATGTAGTTGTAGTTAAAATTTGAGCTCACTTTCACATATACTAAAGCAGCAATGGACAATTAAAATTTCATCGCCGCTTTTTTTTTT
>MJUT01019132.1:440207-453367 GCA_002080005.1 Gigantidas platifrons | reverse complement strand
ATATCAGCATTATAATACTTTTGACACGGGGATTGTAAACGAACTAGTACATGATAAAAACTAAAGACACGTACGTGAGTCATCGAGTCGAAAGTATGTACATGTATTATTTTATTTTTAAAATTGTTTTGAATTTTAAAAAGAAAAATTTAATTTTAAATTATTTTATTTTTTTAATTTTTAATTTTTGTGACGTCAGACGAAAGGGCTGGGGCTATTATTGGTGAAAACATCGATATGGATGTCACCTTTCCGTTTTGAGTCATCGTGCGCTCGGGACGTCGGAATATGATGAATCATATTGCATCGAGGGGGACCATATTGAGTCGTCGGGGGAATTTTTTTACCATCAGTCATACTGCGACATCATCATGACCATATATGGATTTCAAATTTTTGTGACGTCAGTTCCGGGGGTGGAACTATGCCCTTATATGGCATAGGGGCGGGGCATACCCATATATGGGAAATGGGCTGGGTATATGGCCTTATATGGGGACGCCACAACGCCACGGGTTTTTGGAGGGACTAAAACGGATCACTCTCTACTACTAGTAAACATTCCTGGGGAAAAGTTTGCTATGCGGGATGTTTACTATATGACACCGGCACTCACAGTTCTTTTTACTTCTTCAAAATTAGAGGCCGTCGTGGTCGTGACCGCAAGGTAGTTGGATTTACAACTATCTGTGTAACCAGTGCCTATCACCATTAAAGTTGTGAGTTCGAATTCCACTCATGGTGAGGTATACTCGATACATTACGGTGATTACGTTATAAAGCTTTCCAGCGACAGGTCGGTGTTTTTCTCCGGGTATTTCGGTTTCCTCCACAAATAAAACTGACTGCCACGATAGAGCTGAAATATTGTTGAAAGTGGCGTTAAACACCATAAACCAACCAAGCCATCAACATTAGGAATATTTTATTACGCGTCGACAACCACAACCACAACTACTAGTATTTGATCAAACAGTCTTGAACTCAGTACCACTGCAACTCGTTCTTTTCCAAAACTATTTATAAATCTCTGGAATGCACCTACATTCACCATACAGTCTAGCCCCAGTGTAGACATATTTACTGCCCGGCGGCTGGCATATATCCATTTTGTGTGACCCCTATCTGTTTTTAACCTTTCATTCCGGTGTCCTATACTTATTAGCTACCATGAAAATTAGCTACTTTCTGACGTTCGGAACGAGATTTTGGTAAACCACAATATTGTCAAAGGTGTTCCAAATGATAGCCATGAAAATTTGCTACGTTAATCATACTTTAATACATTAAAAATACTATTCCAGTTATTCCCCTTTTACCAAGTTTCGATAGAATCCTGATTAGTATTTTTGAACGAAAAAAAGGGGGGGGGGTGGATGTAGGCGAGGATATCTATTTTAATTAGATAGATTTATCCCAGAAATGGATAGCAATCTCCTTTTCATTTACATGGAGCAAAAGCTGGATGAAAATAAGTTATTTCGATATAAAATATAAATAAATTCAAGTCTAATATTAAAAAATAAATATTTGCATGGGATAGGAATCATGACGTTTTCCATGAAAATAAGCTACCAGTAAATTTTCAATGTATGACACAGGTTTCAAAGTGTTATCCATGAAAATAAACTACCTTGCACCTTTCAAACATAAGCGTGAGCATCAGAAGCTTGCCCATGAAAATTAGTTACCTGAACTTTCTTCATTGCATGGAATAGGACTCGTGAAGTATTCCATGAAAATAAGCTACCTTACATCTGTTCAATGTATGACACAGGCTATTGTTTGAGAGATATGACAGAATCAAAAATCCTATATTTACTATATATTTCATATTTCATATAAAACCACATTTTTTCAAAAAAAATATTTTAAAGCTATCTCTGGGCAGATTTTTATGAAATTTGTTTCAAGACACGCAGAATTCTTTGAATTTTATTTGTTTATCTGATAGTAATTTTTGTTTGCATAGTTTAAGTTTTTTAGTGATTTAAACGCAAATGTTGATTTTTCCGATTTTATTTTGGTAAAATATATAGGGAATTTCACGTCAGAAAACAAAAAAATATCTTTAAATCATAAGAAAATAAAGGCAATCTGACGGAAAATCGTGCTAAAATAAACAAATAATCTTTAAATATTTCTGCTTCTTCTGGTGCAAAAATGTTCAACATCCGTTTAGAAATGACTTCACAATAATTATTTTGAAAAATGTGGTTTTATATGAAATATATAGCGTAAAATCGGGGGTGGCGAATACTTATGCCCATTGACTGTATGCAAGGTTCTCTATAAAAATTGTTCATTTCGACCAAGCGGTAGGAAGCATCTATGGCAGGCCTCTATAAAGAATGCTCATTTAGTCCCATTCCCTTAACAAACATGGCCGCCACAGGCAATTCTTTTTTCTGATTGGTTGATTTATAAAAATCTACTCCTCTGAAACTGCTTAGCCAAATGAACCGAAACTTGGTAGGTATCATCTATGGAAGGTCCTCGATAAAAATTGCTCATTTTGTCCCGATCCATTTACAAACATGGCCGCCATTGGCAGTTATTTTTTCTGATTGGTCGATTTCTAAAAATCTTCTACTTTTGAACAGCTTGTCCAAATGGACCGAAATGTGATAGGAAGCATCTATGGAAGATCATCTATAGGAATTGATCATTCCGTTTTGATCCGTTAACAAACATGGTCGCCATAGGCAATACTTGTTTTTTTATTGGTCGATTTCTAAAACAGCTTTTCCCGTGAAACCACTTGGCATGGAAGGTCCTCTATAGAGTGTGCTCATTTCGTTTTGATCCATTAACAAACATGGCCGCCACAGGCAATTCTTGTTTCAGATTGGTCGATTTCTAAAATTCTTCTCTGAAACTGATTTGCCAAATGAACCGAAATTTGGTGGGAAGCACCTTTGGAAGGTTCTGTATCAAGTTTCCTCAAAGCAGAATGAAAGGTGAGCGACACAGGCTCAGCCCACTGAACCTCTAGTTTATATATTGTATTGTATTATATGTATGCTAATGTTCCACCATACCGGTCTGAGTTTTTCAATAAACTCTTTAAGAAATAACTTGTATAAATAACCAGTATGTGTGATAAAACTATCTGTACTTACAAAACATACCACCATGATGCAAACTATTTATTTGAGCTATATTCAATGACATTACAGACATTTTCATATGTTGTACCAGCGTCTGGCAATCTACTTTCGTAAAGGCTGAGTACATCATCCAAGTATTGACCAGTGCAGTGAAAGGTAAATGAGGTGTAGGCAGCTCGTTAAACCTTTCTCCCATCAAGGCCCCGATTCAATACAAACGCAAACCTCTAAACATTTATTGATAAAGAATAGAAATACATACGAAATTAGGATGCAGGCGCTAAAACTACTATATCTATCTTTGAGCTGAAATGGTGGTTTTTGCTTTGAATTTACAAATTATAAATTTAGAGTAAAATACCGAACACATGGACTGTTCTGTGGGAATACTCCTAAAGTACTACTATTATTCCAAGATGTATAAATTTGTAGGCCGACCCTTCTGGAGTTATATCCTCAAGGTGTCAAACCACTAATTCACCAATCAGAGCTTGGAACATATACGAAAGTAGTCCCTTTTCAAGAAAAAAGTTCCTTTCACTTTGTAGTATTGTGAAAACTACTGAATGGAATGGACTAATTAAAATTGATAATTGAANAAAAAAACGAACTAAAATTAGATATTAATCTGTTTTCAAAAACAAACAAATACAAAACAAAACAAACAAATCGTAAAAAATATCAAAAACAAAGAAGTAAAAGCCCACCATGAATACACCTTTTATCGATCTGACTTAGTTGTGTACACATAATTTTCATAAGAGATGCAGGTAACTAATTTACCTGGAAATTTAACACACATTTTGTGTATATCATATTAAACAATGAGTGTATCTTGTTTTCAAAGAAAACATTCTGATAGCTATATTGCTACAAAAAGAGGCAATAAAATTTAGTGCACATGAACGTTTCTGGAATAACCTACATCAGGTAGCTCAAAATCGAAAGATTGGAAAGCCAGATTATTTAAAAGTTTTGGGAGCACAAGATCTATGGGTATTGCTGTTATGTAGGAGTTTCTTTACACCATGGTAGAGATATTGGGAGTGCTGTGTTTATGGTGTTCGTTTTGGTGCAGTCGGGGATGTTGTCTTGTGATTCCACGGTGAATACTGACTGATACTGTTGGGAATGTTGGATGTTTGCTTTGTGTCAGCTGTGATCTGTCCATCGCTCCTCATTGGTGTGACGTCTGTTTTGTCTGTACCTAAGGATTTTATATATAACAACTTCTTGTGTTTAAATTGATTGCTGATGTTTTGGTCAGGTTAATTTAAAAGTAGGTTCGCTATAATTTGTTCTATATAAGACTTGTAAGCAGATCTTTATTCTTTCATCACATGTTGCTTAAGATTTTGACCAATATATACTTTTTCTGGTACCTGATTCATATCGAACGAAGACAAGAAACATACGATATATGCGCTGACGCTTAGAACGACGTCTGTTTCTGCTATTTTTAGACAATTTGGCAGTTGTTTTTTTTTTAACTATAAGATATTGCAGAATAAACACAATATACGTACATTGTCGGGAAATATAAAAACTGTACGCAACAGCTTTAGTGAGTGAGTGAGCGATTGTTGTTTAACGCCAACTCAGCAATTTTATAGCTATATCATGGCGAGAACAAGTTAAATTTATAATGAAATGATGACGATGTCCGCTTTTTTCTCGACCAACATGCTTAGTTTTTTTTAATAGTGTTAGCTAACGGAAACCACAGTCCGCGGATATACATGTCGCTCCACTCGGACACATTATCCTGATTCCGAGCCAACCAGTCTTTGCTCTTTCTCCTAAATTCTGTGATTTTTGCATTATAAGCAACAAATACCAGTTGATAATCTTTGGTTTGACCCGATCGGGACTCGAACCAACGCTAATTACGGACAAAGAACCATGCAAGTTGGCAGTTGATAAGCGACAAAATACAAATATTCGTTTTTACCTGTCGCTAGTAAGGTCAATTGCATACGAAAAAAACAAGGTCAAATTATTTGCTTGCAAGCAAATAAGTAATCGATGGTAATTTTCGTTTTCAAAAGGTGGAAAATGGTTCGATAAGCTGTTTAATGCACAGAGGCCAGATGAGTTTTTTCATGTACCTATATACCTATATACCAACAAGGGTACGAACTCGGCAGTAATCAAAATTTAGGTATGTCTTGTTTAACTGAATAGTAGAAAAAAATACCAGGAATTTTATATGTATAAAGGTGATATATGACAGCAATGCATTGCATGATGGGAGATACTAAATGCAGTGCGCCAAATTAGCATACGTAAACAAACATACAAGACGATATAAAGCGTATTCTGCAGGACAAACAGTTCCATCTACAGCTCAAATCAGAGCAGAAGAAAATAATACAAAATATGTTGGATAGAAAAGATTCATTTGGCAGTGTTATCCGCGGGCTTCGGAAAGAGCATGTCTTACGTTTCCCCCTATTTTGGACAAGGTCAGATCATATATGCAAATAATCTCCCATGATACATTGCGGTAATAGTAGTTCTCTCGAAGTCACGTGACAAATATTTCAAAATGTCAGTGTTCCAAATGACGAAATCATATGATCTGGGGAAATTGTGCTGTAATGGAGTGTAACACCAATTTCTGAGGGTAAGATGGTTATGAATTAATAGAAAAATGATTGGTGAAGCGATTTATATAAGGGTTTTGGATAGAAAATAAAATCTGATAGTCACAATACGTGGAAATGTTCCTCTCTCGAGTGTGAGAGGAAAATCCGCTGTTTTGTTTATGGCAAGCGCTCTGACGTTCAACGACAACAGCAAGTTCTAAATGGTCGTCGAACGGCAGAGGAATCTCGGACTAGAAAGATACAGGCTCATGTGTGTCTCTGGTTCTGTTACTCTTTTGTTGATATCAACATGTAGTGTTCAAAGACAAAGCAACAGTATCACTACAAACTTTTTGATTTAACCGTTAAAGTTTTATATCAAAAGAGGGAGGTACAATCAATGTATATATCTTAAATAGATAATTCTTTTAACATAACATTGGTTTGCCTTAAAACATTGGTATCCCTATTGAGACATCACCTATCTTTGTCTTAAAATGTCATATTATTTTAGGGTTTCTGTTATCAAGTACATGTACTGCTATTTTTTTTATTTTTTATTTTTTTTTTTTTTTACAGCTGATGGTTTCCAGAATCGTCTTTGGGAACCTGAGCTGAACTGGGTGTTGGATTGGAAGTCTTTCAGATGACAGATCAAATTCCAATATAGAAGGACCATTGCTATGACTCTAGTTTTTATATTAAAGCTTTCAGTTCAAGTCATCAAGACTTCATCCTAAATTTGAATGTTGTCGAGTTTTTTTGTTTTGTTTGTGTGTTTCTTTGTTTAAGTTTGGGGAAAAGTGGGGGGGGGGGTGGTAAAAACGATTGAAAAGCGTTTTTATAACTGAAAATAGGCAACTGTTCATGTGGCATGAGTAATTGTTTATATTTTTATAAATTCAACGATAACCTTATTTATCCGAAGACGTTAGCTGAGATAGGAAAGGAGTTATTATTATTTTTTTTTTTTTATAAATGAACCATTTATTGAGACATTACATGAATTTAGTATTATTTTAGAGGAAGTTTCCTTTAACCTTTGTAAAATGAAGTTGAAAAATTGAGGTTATTTGATTATCATTTTGTTTTAAAACCTTTATATCTGTATTCTTTATTTTACATTGTTTATGAGATCACATACATGTAGTAGAAATAACCATAGGCAACTTATTTGAAGACATTTTCCTAGTTGAAGTTCAAAGATGTAGGATAATAGACTGTTATTTTGGATAAAGACTTTTCTATTATAACAGTGATTTCGAAAGTTTGCCTTTATTTTGTTATATTTTATGGACATACATTAGTAAGTTTAAAAAGAATGACTTTGCAACCTATAAATAACTACCATTAAGTCTGGTGACACAGCATCATACTTACTGAATATGGATTGAATGCATTACATGTATTTTCTGATATATTATGTAGGGATATTTCCTAAGTTATGTCTTGTCTGGCTGCTGCAAGATATAGCAAAAAAGTGTTCCGCCTATTCTCATTAAAAACTATATATTTTTTTCTATTTTCAAAAAGTCATAATATGTAGAATGAAGAGTTGGGGTTTTGGTGTTTAACGCCAGTCAGCAAAAGTTCAGTTAAATCAAGGTTGTCAGTTTTATTGGTTGAGGAAACTGGAGAAAATCACAAACACACTTTATCACATAATGTTGTATCAAGTACACCTCTCCACAAGCAGGATTCGAACTTTAGTGGTGATAGCCATTGACTGATATTAAAAGTTTATTGTTAGATTATCTTAGGGTTATGGTTATGGTGTTTAATGGTTTAATGTTAAATTAATGGAGGAAACCAGAGTACACAGAAAAAACCACCAAACTGCTGCAAGTAACTGACAATCTTTATCACATAATGTTGTATTGAGTACACCTCTCCTGAGTAGGATTCAAACTCACAACGTTAGTGGTGATAGGCACTGATTGCATAGGTAGTAATAAATCCAACTACCATACGATCACAACTACAGAGCCCCCTGGTCTTGTTTAACATACTAGTATTAAGTATTTTACATGGCTGTAACAATGTTTGTGGATTAGTGCTAGTTATGTTAATGAGTTCAAAAATAACATAAATGAAAACTGAAAAATTCCCCACACAATTTTACATGGTGGTACCAAAAAAAAAAAGAAGAAAAAAAAAAAGAACCCTTATTATTAGCTCACCTTGCCAAAGACAATAAGAGTTTTTGCCATCACTTGACATATGTCATCAGTTAATTTTTCACATTTTAATCTTCTCCTCTGAAATCTCTTAGCCAAATGAACTAAAACTTGGTAGAAAGCATTCTTGGAAGGTCCTCTATAAAGGTTGCTCATTTTGTCCAGATCCATTGACACACATGGCCACCACAGGCAATTCTTGTTTCTGTTTGGTTGATTTCTAAAAAATCTTCTCCTCTGAAACCGCTTAGTCAAATGAATCGAAACTTGGTAGGAAGCACCCTTTGGAGGTCATCTAAAAATTATGCTCATTTACTTCTGATCCATTAACAAACATGGCCGTCAAAGGCAATTATTGTTTCTGATTAGAAGATGTCTAAAAGAAATTTCCTCTGAATCCGCTTTCCCAAATGAAATGAAATTTGTTAGGAGACATGAGAAGGTCCTCTATAAAAATTGCTCAATTCGCCAACAAGCATGGCCACCATAGGCAATTCTTGTTTCTGGTTGGTCGATTTCTAAATAATCTTCTCTGAAACTGAGTAGCCAAGTAAACCAAAATTTGATAGGAAGCACCTAGTATGGAAGGTTCTGTATTAAGTTTCCTCAAAGCAGAATGAAAGGTGAGCAACACAGGCTCAGCCCACTGAGCCTCTGGTATAATTTCCCATCAAAATTTGAACAATCTGAATATGTTCATATCAAACATAGTCACGAATTCAAGTAAGCTGTTTTGTAACTAGAGTAACACACGGGTACCACTAGTGTAGCAGGAACTGCTTACCCTTCTGATTTTTAGCAGTGTTGTCTGTTCGTGTTATAATATCTTTAGTTTTATGTGTAATGTTTTGTAGATGTTGTTTGTTCTTTTATTTTCGGATTACCCCTTTGGTATCTTCAAAATCTTCTTGCCAGAAGATAAATGAATTGGTTGTGTATACAGGATACCGGATGAACAAAATAAGTCGAAAAGGAGCATCAACATCCACAAAAATTGACCATTTGCAATTCCATATATATCACACATAGTAACCGGGCCATTCCAAAAATTATATAGCTATCAATATACAAATCACTACTTGTTTAACAGGATATCTGGTGTCCAAAAGATAACTGAGGAGATACACGATCTACCTTATTACAAACACTGACGTAAGACAAAGGCAATCGTTTAAATTTGGGTAAAACAAAATCATCACGACAAATTTGCAACATCTGCATGAACACTGGCTTAGGACAAGCAAAATTGCAGGCTTATTCCATACAAAGGCGTAGCATCCATTGAGGCAACCCAGGCAATTGCCTCGTAAAAAAAAAGAGAAAAAAACCCAAATAATGGATAAACGCAACACCTTAAGATATTAATAATTCGTAACCATTAGCCGACTATTTAAACAATGACACTAGCAGAAATTGTGAGGGTATTTGACTGGTACAGTCCCGACCTACCTCAACATGCAACTTTCCAACTGGAAATCCACCGCTGGAGTATGTTCTGTCGAGATCTTAAAGACAAGCTATCCCCCTATTCGATGCTTTAATTTTGACGACCCGATTATTACCCAAACATTCGCGAAATCTTCCACATTCTACTAACTATGACAATAGGATCCGTACCATGTGAACGATTTTTTTTCTGCTCTGAGGCGTTTAAAGCAATGGAACAGAACAATAATGGTCAAGGATAGACTAAACGGACTAGCATTATTGCACATTCACAGAGACGTAAATGTTGACAGTGTCAAAATACTAGACATATTCGATACGGGTAATAGAAGAATTGGCGACCTGCACTTGTAAATTACTTTGCTGACATTCATAGTATTATGTACAGACATAACCATTTCAAATATGGTTTTAAAGTATTATTATGCGTATTATCTTTCGGCTACGTCATGTAAGAAAAGTATTTATGAGCAAACTACACAGAATGCACAGTTTGTTCGACTGGATATTACAATATATAAAATGTATTTAACCTATTGTTCATTTATGCTATTTGTTAGCTGGGGGATATTACAATGTAATCCTTCATATTCAATGAGCACTTACAGCTTATCAATAAAGGATTATGATTACCCCTTTGGTATCTTGACTTCAAACCTTTCTTCAAAGAATTCATAAACCTTTTTGTGAAAACCAATTTTAAACATGTTAGTTTCATAAATTATGTACTACGTCAGTATATAAAGGGAAAAACATGTATTACATCATCAATAATATTAAATTGCATTCTTAACATAGGTAAGAATAGTTTGAAGATGTCATAGCGGTCATCTCGATTAGTTACAAACTTTTCGATTCTAGCCATGTTACTAAATGAACAAATCTACCTGGTGACTTAGTAGGACTATATAAATCCTTGCTTAAATGGTGAGCGAATTTGTATGTGAATAAACCTCATGTATATGTACAGGGAATTATAATTCCCTGATATGTACCATGTGTGTTAGTAATAGTTATACACTGGCCAATCATAAACACATTATTTTTTTCAGCATATATTGAAGACATTTTTTTTTCACTTCACTGCACCACTGCATCTTATTTTTAATTTGTTCTATTAAACCTGAAGTGTTTGCTTTATTATTGCGTATATTATAAATGCATCAATATCAGTTATACCGCATCTATCAAAAAATACCACTGAAATTTCATATCAATTTTGATTGATTGATTGATTGATTGATTGATTGATTGATTATTGTTAATTGGATGTTGCTGAATATAACATATACGGTAATAGTGCCAGATCTGTATGGATATAAGGACGAGAACAAGTTTGGTGAGCATGTAAATTAAGGGATGCCTAAATTGGAATATATCACGAATACTGTAGTACTTGCATGCATATTGGTTTTTATCAAAGCAGATAAATGAGATAAAAGGGATTTTCAGTGATCTTTTTTTAACGCAGTGTAAATGCTAATATAAAAGACCGCTATTATTTTAAGGCCAAATTATCTTTTTGTGAGCTGGTCATCACTGTTCTTTCAATCTCTGTACAAGTTAACTCTTTTAAAAAATATTTTCTTATTAAGAAAATACAAACCTGATATTTTCTGTCTCAGTGGAAGATGTCTGGATATTTGGTTGCTTGTTGTCTTTTTCTCTTCAGCACGGTCTGACAGGTACACTGTGTACAACTTTTTTTTTTACTTCATACCCTGAACAACAATTCATTTTTTTTGTCCAATTTTTAAAACATCCTTTTTTTTCTTACTTGCCCAAATACAAATTATTTATTCCCCCACTTTCCAAAAGCAAACTTTTTATTTAAAAAAAATCCATAGCCCCCCCCCCGAAATTCAAATGGTTGCTGCCTTTATATAGTAAATCCTTGATGTCACTTATTATGAGGTTTTTTCTTTTACTGAAAATTATCAATATTTAGATACGGATCTTTTTTTAATATAGTTCGTAATTTTCCATTTTTTATTATTCCAAAAACTTCATTTAACTTTCTGTGAAGCTATTTTTAACATTTCACTTATTCAAATATATTTCCGTCCTCTTCAACGGCCGCGCCTTCTCATAGTAATAATATGGGACGAAGTCCCAACTATGGTAGAAATAGCAATTTTTTTCTATATACTAATGACTAAATTTTCATGCACCGGAAATGACATACCGGAAACAATATATGTACAGCTACAGTAACTCGAATAATACTGCGCCCTCTATCGGCACTATCGCTGGACGAGCGACTATCGGGAGCGTAATATAACAACTGGATTATTCGGGCTACAGCTACAGTGGGTTTCTGCAAAAAATTCGATGCAGTAAAAAATTGCTCTTGTATGGGCACGAGTCAGTCGGGAAGCCAACGTCAACTTTCGTACCTCCTCCCATAAGGCTAAAAACATTTACGCAAGGGCAGATAATAATAACCCACCAGGTGTCGCCCATAATCGTAATGTCGTAACGACGTTTGTTTACCATGACCAGAGAATGAGTGCTGATTCTCAACTTGCATAAAGACTGGCGGGTTTTAAAATCATTTATCTAAGTGTATTTTTAAGAGAAAAATAAGTATCAAGCTTACTGTTGTTACCATTCAAAATATCTTGTTTATTTTTATTCTAGAAACTCATAAAACTGTCACATAATTTATCTTTAGCGAAATTATATAAAGTACCAAGTTTTGAGTTTAGAACATGAATATTCATACAGGTTTGAAAATTAATATAAAATATGTTTTTTTTTCAAAAAAATTCATGAATTAAAAAAATTGGCCAGCATTCCAATTATTTATAAGTACATCATCAAACAAATGCAGGTCCTTTGGATATAATTGTGGACAGGATATCTCCTCTAACTGATACATTCATTTAATTCAGAAAGTTTCAGATGCTCCTGAATTTTGTTTGTAAAAAGAAATTTAACATTTCTGTATTGTATTTGTAAGAAATGCAAAATTAAGTTCAAACTTTGTATTCTATGTCCACCAGAGGCGTAGCTGCATATACGTTGTCATGCCATGGCGTTCACATCGTCAGGTTATAAAAAATTAGGATATTGAATTTATAATAATAATACTTTTTTGTATTCTTATTGAAATTCCTTCAGTGTTATATTTCACGTACATGGTTTTTAATTACAACACTATTTCATATTTCATTCAGGTATTCATTTGGTCCTGGTTGCGGTCCGTCTTCCGTAATTGAAATCGTCAAAAAAGTGAAATACAACCGAATTGATATCAAAATGTGACTTGTTTCAACCTTATTTATAATAAACATTGAAATTCTTTCAACTTCTAAATCACGTTCATGATCTTTAATTACATGCAGTTATTCATTTTTTCCTGTTCTAACTAAAGGTCTTTATCAAACAGCATCATGCGGTTTACATGTAATGCAGTTAGTACCTATTTAAATCACATAAGGCTATTTCTATTTTTCATACGGTGGGGGGAGGGGTGGGATGATTTTTCAAGTACATCAATCTATCCTGTTTTCATGTTGAGCGGAAGTCGCTATTGTACATTCGAAATATTAATTGCGAATTTATCAAGTATGATGCACGTGTTACCTGTCTAGTATATCATGTTTTTTTTCTCGATCGACAGTTTAGAGGAGATGTGGCTATATTGGTATTTCTTAAGACAATGGCAAGTTATAATCCAACTAGTTTTACCTCGTCACTTTTTACTGAAGTACCTGTACTAAGTCAGGAAAGTGAGCGGTCATATATATGTGTGTTAGGGATATCGAATTTGCCTATTTCTACGATTTTTCTATTGAATTTTTGGAACTTTTCCGACGATATGATACTTTTTTTTT
>MJUT01019132.1:396559-425761 GCA_002080005.1 Gigantidas platifrons | reverse complement strand
TTTTTTCCAGAATTTAACATTAAGTTATATGACAAAAACTCTGAATCAGATTATTTTTTTTTTCTCCACCAAAATCAGAATATTTTTTTCAGCAAAATTGGGAATCGTAGTATTTTTTTTATAAAAAAACCATAACCCCCTCCCTTCAAGTTAAATGGTCGTTCCCTTACTATGTTTGAGTTTTTGGTGCTGATTTGAAATTCAACATGGCTGCCAGAGCTAATCATGTGTTCTGGTTGGCTTAAAGTTTTAAAATCTTAGAGAACGTTGGGCAGATTTATGATTATTATATTTTAGAGATGATAATTTAGGACAATTCAAGTTTTGAGTTTTTAGTGCCGATCAAAAAGCCAAGATGGCTGCCAGCACAATTTTTAAACAGGAACTTGATAAGAAAATGGATGAAAGTTTTTTTCTGGAAACAACAACCTTGATTTAATCAGAACTGTACATGAGTAGTCATTGTATTGTACCTTGAAATTCCAAGATGGCCACCAGAGCAGAACTTAGATTTGAACAAAGAATAATTTTAAGGAATTCCACAGTGATTGGGATTAAAAAAATTACAATGGGACTATGGCCCCCTTTCCTTCCTTGTCAATGGGACATTTTTCATATGAATGGGCCATAATGACAGAACCATGCGCCAAAATCCAGTGTGGAAAATAATGTAGAATAAAAGCGTTTAACAAACTTTAATACATGGGTGGAGGAGATATATAAACTATCTGACAACTCACACCCATCTGTTTGAATAAATATGATGAAGCACATACATTTATATATATATGTACAAGCTTGAACTTAACACTATTTTTTTAATTATTGGTTTAACCTTGATCTGGACAAAAAAATCCATTTGATATGCATGATAAACACTATGCAATGCATGAAAATTCCCATTTCCAGTTTCCCGGGGAAAGTAAAAAAACACGGGAAAGTGACATGCTGATCGGTACTTTCCGCCGGGAAACTGTTACAAGTCCGTTGTTGCTCGTTGTTGTACTTTGCGGTTATCAGATATATCAGTTTTTGAAACTGGTTTACGATTTNACATAACGGTTCGGCTGTATGTACATTGTACGTCTGACTTCATCAGAAAACGAATGCGCACGTATGGCGCGGAGTTTTTATGTGGAAATGCGACATTTCGTCGGGTAATGCGACTATGGCGCGGGGCGTGTGGTAATCCCAATCACTGAATTCCATTCTTAATTTAGAAACATTTAAAAGCTTTGATTTGATTAGCTGTAAAGACAGTCACAGGGGCTTATCATACTGTTCTAAAACGATCACATGACTACAAGGATTTCTCTGCTAGTTGATACAGGAATGATGAGTTGAGAGTAATCAAAGTATGTATTTTTTTTCTCCTAATCTAGAAGGGGTTGTCGTGGATATTGGCTTTACAACTACCTGTGTAATCAGTGCCCATCACCACTAAAGTTGTGAGTTCGAACTCCGTTCATGGCAAGGTGTACTCGATACAACATTATGTCATAAAGTCTTCAATCTTCAATCTTTGTCGACTTGACAGTATAATCTCGCATGTACTGTGAATCTCGCGAATGTAATTTTTATCTCCCTTGTATTTTCTCAATGTACATAAAGTTTGTCAGTGACTTGTGGCATATGAGGGGTTTTCTCTGGTTTCCTCTACCAATAAAACTGACCGACACGATATAACTGAAATATTGTTGAAAGTGGCATTAAACACCATAAACCAAACTAACCTTAACAAGAAACTTGGTATATATTTATATTCGATGTTAGTTTTGAATTCAGATTGTTTTATAAATTTGTATTTTTCAGGAAGAATCATCTCACCAAGATCTTTCATGACCCACAATAAGGGATTGATGTGGTACAGTATCGAGATATCAACTAATTGTGTTGTAAGTACCAATTACTGTGAACTGGGTATCAAAAGAGAGTAACTCGTTCTCACCATGATATTAGAGAGCGAATTCATTTCTCAGTTGATACCAAGGGAATGACCATTTAACTTGAAGGGGGGAGGGGGGGTTATGGTTTTTTCCTAAAAAAATATTCTGATTTTGGTGGAGGAAAAAAAATAATCTGAGTTGTTGTCATATAACCTAATGTTTCATTCTGGAAAAAAAATTCGCACTTTGCACAACAAAAATAATAAATATTCTAACTCTTGTGTTGTCCGGAAAAAAAAAACATAACCTCCCCCTGCAAGTTAAATGATCGGTCCCTAAGCATGATATTTGCGATGACATGCCTTTTTGTTTCGTATGTGCTTTCAGCTCTTTACGTAAGTCTATGTTTGCCATGACTCACCTCTCATCCCTGTACCATAAGTACATTGAACCTCATATTTGCCATGACTCACCTCTCATCCCTGTACCATAAGTACATTGAACCTCATATTTGCCATAGCTCATTTCACACCTCTGTACGTAAGTGTATTCAGCCTCATATTTGACATAACTCATTTCACACCTCTCTACGTAAGTGTATTCAGCCTCATATTTGCCATAGCTCNCCAAATAAAAATATATGTGTGGTTCCGGTTACATTAAAATAAAAAACGGTAGCTAGGTAGGGATTTTATTTTATTTTATATATATTTTTTTACATAGATTCTATGGGAGAAACATTGTGACTTAGGGGCCCGGGTGGCTCAATAAGTTAGGTCATTGGATCTAACAACTCATACAAGCCTATCACCAATACGGCGCGCCCGGCTTTGTAAATTACAAAAAAGGGTGCACTCGACTCGCAGCCGCAAGTGACAAAGTTTACCAGTTGCTTGCCCATTGTTGATGGTTCTCTCTGGGTACTCCGGCTTCTTCCACCACTAAAACTGGTCGCCATGATATAGCTGAAATATTGTTGAAAGTGGCACTAAACACCAAAAATCAAATAAAATCAAATCACATTGTGACTTTAACGGTGCTTATTGCAAAATGGCAAAACAATCTTTAGGGAAGGGGATAAAAATTAGGGTAGGTAGGGTAACCGGAACCACACATTTTTTTTAATTTGGCCTTAGAAGAAAGGACCTAAGCAAAATAAAATCTTCATATAATTAACATAATAACGAATTTTAAGGCCACTTTCAACAATATTTCAGTTATATGGTGGTCAGTTTTATTGGTGGAGGAAACAGGAGTATCAAGAGAAAACCACCGACCTGTCACAAGTCACTGTAAAAGTTTATTGTTTTCTCAGGATATTCCGGATTTGAGGAGTACATTATCAATCTGCATGCTACTATTACTAGTTCACCTGGACCAAAGGTCCATATAAACTATTGCCATCACTTGGCGTCCGTCGTCTGTAAACTTTTCACATTTCAAGCTTCCTCCCCGAAACCACTAGGCCAATTGGAACCAAACTTAGCAGGAATGTTCCTTGGATGGTCCTCTACAAAGTTTCTGTTTTTCGTTCCAGTCGGTTATTCAACATGGCTGCCAGGGCCAATAATATGCTCTGATTGGCTGAAATTTCAAAGATCTTCTTCTCTGAAACTAACGAACTGACTGAACCCAAACTGTAAATGAATGATCATTGGAATGTCCTTTACCAAATTTCTGTTTTTTATGCCGATCGGAAATCCAAGATGGCCACCACCGCAGGACATAGATTAACATTGGACCCTATGGGAAAATGTTCAAATGCCTCCTTCTCAGAAACTACAAATATGATTAAAGCCAAACTGTACATGAATGTTCATTGGATGGTCCTCTACAAACTTAAGGTTTTTTGTTCCGATATGAAATTCAAAATGGTGGCTACGGCAGAACTTAGATTAACATTGGACCCTATTGGAAAAATGTTTCAAAACGCTTCTTCTCTGGAACCACTTGGACAATTGAAATCAAACTGCCCAAGAATGATCATTGGAAGGTCCTATACAAACTGTTTGTTTTTTATGCCGATCGGAAATCCAAGATGGCCACCACCGCAGGACATAGATTAACATTGGACCCTATGGGAAAATGTTCAAATGCCTTCTTCTCAGAAACTACAAATATGATTAAAGCCAAACTGTACATGAATGTTCATTGGATGGTCTTCTACTAACTTTAGGTTTTTTGTTCCGATCTGAAATTCAAAAT
Source organism: Gigantidas platifrons (assembly GCA_002080005.1). NCBI lineage: Eukaryota > Metazoa > Mollusca > Bivalvia > Mytilida > Modiolidae > Gigantidas > Gigantidas platifrons. The sequence goes on along the minus strand of MJUT01019132.1, from coordinate 421,670 downwards.
GGCGGCTACGGCAGGACTTAGTTTAACATTGGACTCTATGGGAAAAATGTTTCAAAACGTTTCTTCTCTGAAACCACTTAAACAATTGAAACCAAACTGCCCAGGAATGATCATTGGAAGGTCCTATACAAACTGTTTGTTTTTTATGCCGATCGAAAATCCAAGATGGCCGCCACGGCAGAACTTAGATTAACATTGGACCCTATGGGAAAAATGTTTCAAAACGCTTCTTCTCTGAAACCACTCGGACAATTAAAACCAAACTGCCCAGGAATGATTATTGGAAGGTCCTCTACAAATTTTCTGTTTTTTATGACGATCGGAAATCCAAGATGGTCGCCACTGCAGGACATAGATTAACATTGGACCCTATGGGAAAATGTTCAAATGCCTTCTTCTCAGAAACTACAAATACGATTAAAGCCAAACTGTACATGAATGTTCATTGGATGGTCTTCTACAAACTTTAGGTTTTTTGTTCCGATATGAAATTCAAAATGGCGGCTACGGCAGGACTTAGTTTAACATTGGACCCTATGGGAAAAATGTTTCAAAACGTTTCTTCTCTGAATCCACTTAGACAATTGAAACCAAACTGCCCAGGAATGACCATTGGAAGGTCCTATGCAAACTGTTTGTTTTTTATGCCAATCGGAAATCCAAGATGGCCACCACCGCAGGACATAGATTAACGTTGGACCCTATGGGAAAATGTTCAAATGCCTTCTTCTCAGAAACTACAAATATGATTAAAGACAAACTGTACATGAATGTTCATTGGATGGTCCTCTACAAACTCAAGGTTTTTAGTTCTGATATGAAATTCAAAATGGTGGCTACGGCAGAACTTAGATTAACATTGGACCCTATTGGAAAAATGTTTCAAAACGCTTCTTCTCTGGAACCACTCGGACAATTGAAATCAAACTGCCCAGGAATGATCATTGGAAGGTCCTCTACAAATTGTATGTTTTTTAAGCCGATCGGAAATCCAAGATGGTCGCCACCGCAGGACATAGATTAACATTGGACCCTATGGGAAAATGTTCAAATGCCTTCTCAGAAACTACAAATATGATTAAAGCCAAACTGTATATGAATGTTCATTGGATGGTCTTCTACAAACTTACGGTTTTTTGTTCCGATATGAAATTCAAAATGGCTGCTATGGCAGAACTTAGTTTAACATTGGACCCTATGGGAAAAATGTTTCAAAACGCTTCTTCTCTGAAACCACTTGGACAATTGAAACCAAACTGCCCAGGAATGATCATTGGAAGGTCCTCTACAAATTTCATGTTTTTTATGTTGATCGGAAATCCAAGATGGCCACCACCGCAGGACATATATTAAAATTGGACCCTATGGGAAAATGTTCAAATGCCTTCTCAGAAACTACAAATGTGATTAAAGCCAAACTGTACATGAATGTTCATTGGATGGTCCTCTACAAACTTTAGATTTTTTGTTCCGATATAAAATTCAAATTGGTGGCTACGGCAGGACTTAGTTTAACATTGGACCCTATGGGAAAAATGTTTCAAAACGTTTCTTCTCTTAAACCACTTGGACAATTGAAACCAAACTGTCCAGGAATAATCATTAGAAGGTCCTCTAAAAAAAGTTCGGGTTTTTTATGCCGATCTGAAATCCAAGATGGCTGCCACCGCAGGACATAGTTTTTACATAGGACCAAATGGTTCTTTTTATAACCAGGTGATAGATACAGGCTCTTGAGAGCCTCTGGTCATTCAACACGCTACTATTGCCAAACAGATTTTGAAAAGAGTGCTGAAGTTATAAATTTGAATAAAGCTTTATAGTGTTAAGGTTATAGTGATTAACGCCACTTTCAACAATATTTCAGTTATATCGTGACGGTCAGTTTTATTGGTAGAGGAAACCAGAGTAACCCGAGAAAACCACTGTCCTGCGGCAAGTCACTGACAAACTTTTATCACACGATGTTGTTCTTTACGTTCCTCTTGCATGGAACTGGAACCATTTTATCTTCCTCAAGGGAAGTAAGTCATATAAAAAATGTCTAGAAAAGATAATTTGAGCATCAAATCGGGAATGTGTTATTGATTTATTGTTCGCCAGAAATATATTTATTAAAGATCCAACCAATGTGATCGTTTGATTAGATTTGGATTATGGGGTTTAATGCCACTTTCAATAATATTTCAGTTATATTGTGGCGATCAGTTTTATTGGTGGAGGAAACTGGTTTCTCCCATTATTACGGCGTATTAATCCCGCTGAACCAGTGGTGAAAAAATCTGTAATCCTCTAGAGGATTAAAATGTCTTGTGCCTTTCCCCGCAACCCACGGGCAACTGAAGGAGAATCTATATGTACCGGGAGAAAACCACAAATCTGCCGCAAGTCACTGACAAACTTTATCACATAATGTTTTATCCAGTACACTTCAGAATGAGTGGGATTGAAACTCACAACTGTAGTAGTCATAGGTACTGATTGCACAGGTAGTTGTAAATTCAACTATCATACGATCACAGGCCCTTGATTAGATTTGTTTCCCTCTACTAATTTGCATACATGTTTATATGATCATGCTTCATGCAGAATTTATTTTTTATCTTCATCCTCAATGGATCCTGTTCTGTACACTAATGACAGTCAAACCCGCTTTAGTTACCACTTCTATTAAGCAACCACTTATTAGTCCCCTACCGGTGAAGCCGAAGGGGACTATAGTTTTAGGATCCGTCCGTCTGTCCGTCCATCTGTCCTTTCGTCTGTCTGTCCATCTGTCCGTCCGTCACATTAAAATTTTAAGTTTTCCGGACTTTTTTTTATGTCCTTTGATATATTGACTTGATATTTGGTATGTGGCTAGATCTAGATGAGTTACAGTTTAAGTTCGAATTGCGTTTCGGTCGAATGATTTTTGGGCGAGTTATGGCCGCTGAACTTGTATTTTTTGTTCAAATTTTAAGTTTTCCGGACTTTTTTTTTACGTCCTTTGATATATTGACTTGATATTTAGTATGTGCCTATATCTAGATGAGTTACAGTATAAGTTTGAATTTCGTTCCGGTTGAATGATTTTTGGCTGAGTTATGGCCCTTGAACTTGTATTTTTTGCTCAAATTTTAAGTTTTCCGGACTTCTTAACTCACCTGACCCAAAGTTCGTCCGTCTGTCATCCGTCCGTCAACATTTCACATTTTAATCTTCTCAGAAACTACTGGGCCAATTGCAACCAAACTTTGGTGGAATGGTCCTTGAATGGCCCCCTTCCAAAATGTGTCCGATGTTCCCCGACTTCAAACCAAGATGGAGTTATTACCCTTTTTTCATCAAATTTTCAAAATTTTAATGCTTTTTGTCCTTTATTTCAAAAACTGTAAGAGATAGATGTTAAAGTAATACGAAACGAGTTTTTGGTGAAATAAATATCTTCAAAAATATTCTTGATATGTTTAATTTACATTCCCTAAAAACTAAACCATTCGTGCATGTTTGAGGACGAAAATCACGATCATCTGTGATTATGAACAGAAAATAATTCCATCTCGTACGTGTTTTTTCAAGAAAATGGCGGCTAGTTAAATTTCGGATGCACCGTTCCGATGATTGCCGATCATGAAATTTCATCACCAACGTAAACAGCGATGGATGCTGAGGTGAGCACATGTATCATTCTGGTTTTGAAAGAAGTTTTATTTCTTGCATTTCTTGCCTTGCAAAGAAATTCTTTCATGTATGTTTTATTTTTAATCGTGGATTGAATGGAAAATAATGGAATGTAAATCGAAACGAAAACGATGTTACCTGTAAAGAAGAATCTTGGCCACTTCAGAGTTCGTTTCCAGACGAAGAGCGGTCTTTATTTCCATCCAACGATCATATTCATCTCCAATATATATTCTGTTTTTGTTTAACTAAGCATTCGCTGCTTTTTTGTTTCTTTTTTCTGACAGAATCGCTCAATTTACGCTTCGGACCTGGCTTCAATTTCTTTGCCTCCGACATTTTCTTCATCAACACTATAACGGAGCATGCGCACAATCTCTACCGAATGAGTTCAAATCTGATTTCAATAGCATATGATTTGCATTATTGTCCGGGTAGCAAGCATTATCGAAGACAGAATAAAATGACGTTTTCTCCTGAATTATACATCGTAGCTCTCAGAAAGTGAATGGTTTACGTTTTTTATATATTTAATCTTTACATATATCAGAAATTTTTAGAAAACTGAAAATAATGATTTTGGCATTTCATATTACTTTAAGTTTAAATTACAAAAATGAGCAGCATGTCAAGATCTACTTACCCTGCAATTTTGAAGTAAATCCCATTACCCAATTTTGGAGTTATTGCCCTTTTTTCATCAAATTTTCAAAATTTTAATACTTTTCATCCTTTATTTCAAAAACTATAAGAGACAGATATTAAGTTTAAACTGCAAACATGTTCAGCATGTTAAGATCTACATACCCTGCAATTTTGAAGTAAATCTGATTATCCATCTTGGAGTTATTGCCCTTTTTTCATCAAATTTTTAAAATTTTTCAATACTTTTCATCTTAAGTTTAAACTGCAAACATGTTCAGTATGTCAAGATCTATCGACCAAGATGGCCCCCACAGTCGAACTTAGCTTAACATAGAACCCTATGGGAAATTCACATAAAAATCTTCTTATCTGGAACCAGTTGCTCAGTTGGAACCAAACTTTGATAAAATATTCATTNCCATCTTGGAGTTATTGCCCTTTTTTCATCAATTTTTTTTTAAAATTTTTCAATACTTTTCATCTTAAGTTTAAACTGCAAACATGTTCAGTATGTCAAGATCTATCGACCAAGATGGCCCCCACAGTCGAACTTAGCTTAACATAGAACCCTATGGGAAATTCACATAAAAATCTTCTTATCTGGAACCAGTTGCTCAGTTGGAACCAAACTTTGATAAAATATTCATTGGATGGTCCTCTTCCAAAATTGTGTCTGGTGGTCCCGCCCTCTGACCAAGATGGCTGCACAGCTGAACTTAGTTTAACATAGGACCCTATGGGAAATTCACATAGAAACCATCTTGTCTGGAACCAGTAGCTCAATTATAACCAAACTTTGATGGCATTGTCATTCGATGGTCCTTTTCCAAAATTGTGTCCGGCAGTCACGTTCTCCCACCAAGATGGCGCACCACAGTGCAGTTGTGTAGTTATTGAAAGCAGCTTTGATCCAGGTGAGCAATTACAGGCTCCTGGGAACCTCTGGTTTTTGTCGTCCTTTGAGATATTGACTTGATATTTGGTATGTGGCTATATCTAGATGAGTTACAGTTTAAGTTCGAATTTCGTTCCGGTCGAATGATTTTGTCTGAGATATGGCCTTGAACTTGTATTTTTTGTTCAAATTTTAAGTTTTCCTGACTTTTTTTTGACGTCCTTTAATACATTGACTTGATATTGGGTATGTGGCTATATCTAGATGAGTTTCAGTTTAATTCAAATATCGTTCCGGTTGAATGATTTTTGGCTGAGTTATGGCCCTTGAACATGTAATTTAAAATCTAGTCACTGCAAGGTGATACTTCTAATATTTTAGATCCTCTGATTTTTGAGGCCGGTAGGGGACAATGTATTACTCTCAGAATTCTTGTTGTTATATGTGACCTCTTTTTAATTTCTCTTCACTTTGTATTTCATATATTAATTACCGTAAACCTGCATTTAGTGATCACCTGTCTTTAGTGACCATAGTACACTGTTCCCTTTTGAAGGTCACAAAAGAGAGGTTTTGCTGTATTATGTGACTTATTGTTTAATTTCCTTCACTTTGCATTTCATATTAATTAAAACCTGTATTTAGTGATCACCTGTCTTAAGTGACCATATCTCACTTCCCCTGGAAGGTCACATAAGACAGGTTTAGCTGTATTGTGTAACTTATTTTTTTATTTCCCTTCACTTTGCATTTCATATTAATTAAACCTGTATTTAGTGACCACCTGTCTTAAGTGACCATATTTCACTGTTCCCTTTGAACACAAGACAAGTCTTGCTGTATATCAATTTTGTGTTTGTTCAATTGTTGTTGCAGATTTTAAAGTAAGCAAAGAACCAAAAAACAGGTGCAAAAAATGGAGAAACCATATGGTTGTGAAATCTGTAAGAAGTCATTTGCATTGGCAGTCTTACTGAAGCAGCACATGAGGACACATTCAGAACAATTCAAATTTTACTGTCAATTCTGTCCAGCAGGGTTCACTACGAAGGAGCACCTGCTTCATCACGAAAGTTCACATTCTAACGAGCGACTTTTTGAATGCAAAAAGTGTGGCAAAAAATTCAAGCAAGTTGCACACTTAAATGTGCACAATAAGATTCACACCGGTGAAAGAAAGTATGAATGCCCACTCTGTAACAAAAGGTTCATCAGCAATGCAAAGCTGAAACTACACCAACGGGTACATACAGGCGAGGCTCCTTACCAATGTGGTTTTTGTGATAAGACATTTACAACTGGATATAATTTACGCGCACATCAAGCACGGGTTCATGAAAAGGTCAAGACACACCAGTGTAGCGATTGTGACAAACTATTCTTTTCAATGATGGAATTACGTAATCATAGGAGTTTACACACTGGAGAACGCCCTTATAAATGCAACGAGTGTGGAAAGGCATTTAAAAAATCATCGGCACTGGGGATTCATAAAAGAGTTCATTCGTCCTACAAAGGTTTTGACTGTGATATTTGTGGTAAACATTTTAAGGTGAAGAATGCGCTGAAAATACATGCAAATATGCACAGGGACAACACATATGAATGCGACGTTTGTGGTAGAGTGTTCAACCGTGCCATGCATTTGAAGAAGCATAAAAGTCGGATGCATACAGATAGTTTGTCATCGCATCAGTGCAATATCTGCAAAAAAAGTTTTCAACTGAAATCAAGTTTGAAACGACATGAAAGTAGCCATTTTACCAATATGGGAGATTATTCTTGCGAAGAATGCGAAAGACAATTTAAAACACAACGATCTCTTGATAATCATAAAAGAACGCACGAAGGAGCGAAACACAAGTGTCATAAATGTAACAAAGAGTTTCATTTGAAAACTAGCTTAGACACTCATCTGGTTCGTCATTTAACAGATAAGCCATTCGGCTGCCAGTTTTGTTCGAGCTCATTCAAACAATCATCAGATTTAAAAAATCATCTACGCATGCACCAATACAGACGGCAAACATTTAGTTGTAGCGTTTGTCCTTTAACGTTCAAGCTACCGACACATTTAGCTAGTCATGTCAGAAATTTGCATCCAAATTTAGACATATGTCATACCGAAATATCAGCCGATTTATTAGCCGAAGAAATTTGTCATGAAATTGATTCTGATGAAAGAGAAATTTGCATGTTTGATAATGATGACAAAATTTATGGGATAGATAGTTACTCCGATATGAGTTTTGACTCAATTATGAGTCTATCGTCTGAAAATTCAAATTCACCAATGGAGTCCTCAGAAATTAGGAATCGTCAGATGAATTCAAGAACTGACAAAAATGCATCGGTAACTTTTTTGTTTTGCGGTAAGCTGGAAGGACAACAAAAATGCAACCACGAGGAAAATGGTGGAAATGGGCTAAAAAATGGTGGCAATAGAGGAAGCAATGCAAGTAATGAGCAATTCGAGATTTGGGATAATGGTGCAGGTCGGAATAATTTAAGGACTTTTAAAAGTAATAGGAGCTTGTCTTCATCCATTAACATGACGTCAAACGGAAATATACCAGCATTCTCTGAAGTTTCTGGGTACTTGAACCTGGCAGAAAATATAGACTTTCAAAGAAATATGAATGGCGCTACAGATCTTAATGATCCAAGCCGACACCATATGATCGATTTACCGAAACTGTCAAATTATGCCGATACTGACAATTTACTGTCTTGGCCTTCTCCTCAACATATCAATCTTTTAGAGCACTTCGATAGTTCTTACGAAATGGACCTTTCTGAAAGCTTTGACGATCGTCATCTAAATGAAGATAAAGATTTACGGGGTAAGAAATTTATTAGAAATCGAAGAAAGTGTTTTGGATACACTTCATTGAATACTTCAAACGCTGTCGGAATTGGAATATTTAACGGCCAGGTCAATAACGATCAGGGCCAGACGGCGAGAAAAGAAACAATTCCAGATATTGTCATAAATGATCACGATTTAGATGTAGATTTAAACGAAGATACTAACACTGATTTAGAAGACTTGAATTACTCGTCAGATGTTATCGAAGAAATATTGGGAAATAATACATTGAAAGATGGTATGACTACGAATAGCAACACAAAACTAGGATTAGTACCGGTACACAATGGGCGTGGTGTTGATGAACACACCAATCAAAACAATCAGACCTATGCTATTCATTTCTGTGAGCCAATCAGCGACGTCATTTCTAGTAATTCAGATGATATGACAAAAAAACTAAAAGATGAATCAACGAAAACTAGTTCAAGTTCTTTAAATGTGGTGACAATGACAAATAATAGTTACGGAAGACCATTGGTGCAGGACAAACCCATCAACAATTCTGTCGTTGATGTTGAACATCACCGAAATATAATGCAAGAACAACACACAAGGGATACAACAGGTGCCATGGGTGAACAAAATAAGGACAGAAGTCACTTTTGGCCAAAACATTCACTAAATACTGGAAATTTCCCGAAAAACAATATGAAAAGGGAGATCATAAACCAAAACATGGCAGGTAACGCTGGCCAGAATTTGTTTCAATCTCTTACGATCCAGCCGAAAAAGGAATGTGTATTTGTGACAGCAGACACAAGAAATCAAAGTGATAAAGTTAAAGATCATGATGAAAAATTAAAATGCAGCGATGACTCTGATTCTGAAGTGAAATTTAAAAAGAGGAAAAGGAAAGGGAAATATATTAAGGCAGAAAAGAATGTGTCATTTTTTGTAGCAAAGCCAAGATCTGGATATAGCAGTTCTCTTGAAGAACTTAGCAGTGAGGACAGTGATATAGGTGATGATACAACAATTACTGACAGTATTTGTAACAGTGATGATGAAACCATGACAACTAGTCAGGATAGTGATGAAGAGACCATAGCAACTACACATAGCCAGGATAGTGATGTTGAAACCATAGCAACTACACATAACCAAGATAGTGATGTTGAAACCATAGCAACTGGCCTGGATAGTGATGATGAAACCATGGCAACTAGCCAGGATAGTGATGATGATAGCATGCTTGATAGTTACTCTGCTGATGAAAGCACATTTGGAAATAGTAGTGTTGAAACTTGTTCAAGTGTCAGCAGGATAGATACTGATGTCGATACGGACTACGACTACTACGATAGCAGATTGGAAGATGAGAATTCAATGACCGACAACTGTTCTAGTATAGAGATTGATGACATGATAGAGTTCAAAATTCCTTATCAGAAATCTCATACACAGGAATGTCTGAAAAAGAAAGACCTATGGTTGAAACGAAATTTTAAATTTAGACGAAATAACATTGGAAGTAGAAACAGACTTTCATACATGGTGTACAAAAAGAACTATTCTGATTTAAACAAGTTGACCATTCGACGTAATGTTTTGAAAATAGACAGGAAATATGGTAAGAATAGATATATAACAGAAGAAAAAATCGCTGGAATTAGAGACGTAATTAAGAAAAAACACTCAAAGATAGCCGACTACACAAGTGATGCCTCAACTGTAAGATTAGAGAAAAATGCGAAATGGAGAATTTTGAAATCTGATGGAATAAATTATTCCAGTGATGCGTCGACTGTTAAATTAGATGAAAATGAGAAATTGAGAATTTTGAAATCTGATGGAATAAATTATTCCAGTGATGCGTCGACTGTTAAATTAGATGAAAATGAGAAATTGAGAATTTTGAAATCTGACGGAAGAAAATATTCCAGTGATGCATTAACTGTTAAATTAGATGCTAATTTTAGATCTGATGCAACATGTGTGTCACCAGGACATAATTCAAGCAGACCTGTTTTTAGAATAGCTAGTCCTCGATACAAGACAAGGTATTATAAATCAAGAAAAATGGGGAAAACTGCTAAGCAAAATTCTGGAGACAAAAATATAGCTAATGGAGCTACATTAGTAAAAAGTCATTTGAACGTACAGTACAATAGAATAGCTAGCCCTAGGTATAAAACTAGGTATGCTAAACTTCGATTAATGTTGACATCAGATGATGGCAAAAACTCAAAGAAAAATGAGAAGGAAAACGACGCACATGAATTTAATCTTGCACAATTAAATAGTGCAAACGGGATGGAGGATCCACAATTAAACACTCGAAAATCGTCTTTTAGTGAGGTAAAGATTGCTTCTAATAGGACAAGTATTAAATCAAATAAACCATGCACAAATATTCCAACCCAATTAAAACCAATTACACGATCGACACTAGCGAATATAATGAATATGTCTTCTTCGGTGGTTCAACCAGACATGGTAAACAACATATCGAGAAAACGAAAGCAGAAAAATGAACTTGAATCTCCTTCTGCGACACCAACTGAACTTAGTGTAAGACCTGTAGTTTTGCGATCCAAAGTTGATTCCAAAACAGAGTCACAAAAGCAAAAGAGTCGACAAGGGAGAGAGAAACCGGAAATAACCAAGAAAATGACAAATATGACACCAAATAAAATGGAAAATATGACATCAAGTAAAATGGCAAATATGACACCAAGGAAAATGGTGGAAAATATGACACCAAAAAAAATGGCAAATATGACTCCAAAGAAAATGGCAAATTTGACACCAATGAAAATGGCAAATATGATGCCAATGAAAATGGCAGAAAATATGACACCAAGTAATAATGTATTGCCAACAAAAAATAAATCTGACAGTTCAATGGAAATTTTCGAAATTACCTCGGAACATAAAAGTGAAAGACCTACACGTAGTTCGAAGAAAAAAAGTCCAGAAGCGGAATTAAAACATGTAGAATCGAAAATAGTTGAGGAAAACCCTAGAGTGAGACCAAACAGTAATAAAACTAGTAACGAACAAACAACTACAGACATGAAAACTCCAAAGGAGGTCAAAGGCAACTCAAATCAATATGAAACAAATGTTATTAGTGAACGCAGTGTTCGTCTGCGTAAAGAGAACAACAAAATCAAAGCGTCTGATACACCAAGCTGTAACATGGTTACACCTAAAGAGGTAACTGATTTGCTTGAGGACGGAACAGGCAACTCGAAACAATGCACAACAAATGTTAGTAGTGAACGCAGTGTTCGTCTGCGTAAAGTCAACAATAAAATCAAAGCATCTAATACGCCAGGCTGTAACAATGCTACACCAATAGAGGTAACTGATTTGCCTAAGGAGGTAACAGACAACTCGGAGCAATATAAAACAAATGTTATTAGTGAACGCAGTGTTCGTCTGCGTAAAGTCGACAACAAAATCAAAGCATCTAATACGCCAGGCTGTGACAATGCTACAACTAAACAAGTAACTGATTTGTCAGCACGCATTGACCCAGGCATTACTGGGAAAGACATTAGTAATACGGAAAGTGAGGAAAGGCATTTAGAAAGGAAAAGAGAGTGTAAGACTGTTGATTTAAACAAGGAAAATAAACAACAAAATGGTACTGTCTGCATCACGAAAAGGAGAACTTTGAAGCAAAATGATTTGCCTTGCAGAAAAAACAGGATTGGAGACTTACATCGAGACGATTGTGAGATTAAATATTTTCAAAAGCCAGAGATTAATATCGTTGAGAATACAGGGTTAGAGATCAATAATGAAACAAAACAGAAAACCTTATCAGATGATGAAACTACAAAGCCAAGGATTGTGAAACGAACTACGTCAAATAAGCCCAAAGCCAAAAAAAGAAGAAAGACGCAGAAAAATATATATGGAAAAAGAACAAGAAGAAAGACAGATAATAGAAACAAAGTGGATTTGATATCACAAAGTGATAATAATGCAGTTAAAGATCATGGCAAAATTTTCAATCACACATCAGATGATGAAGTTAGGGATCAAGACAAAATTTTCAATCACACATCAGATGATGAAGTTAGGGATCAAGGCAAAATTTTCAATCACACATCAGATGATGAAGTTGGGGATCAAGGCAAAATTGTCAATCACACATCAGATGATGAAGTTAGGGATCAAGGCAAAATTTTCAATCACACATCAGATGATGAAGTTAGGGATCAAGGCAAAATTTACAATCACACGTCAGATGATGAAGTTAGGGATCAAGGCAAAATTTACAATCACACGTCAGATGATGAAGTTAGGAATCAAGGCAAAATTTTCAATCACACATCAGATGATGAAGTTGGGGATCAAGGCAAAATTGTCAATCACACATCAGAATGCATGGAAGCAATTTCTACAGCAATAGACGGACAGCGTGTAAAAATAAATGGAGAAAGAGGCGAACATGACAAATCAGTTGAGATGAATTGCGCAATGTTTCATACACAGGATTTTACAAAAAATATTAGCAAGGCTGATGACGAGGCACGTGGTAGTATTCCAAATACAAGTTTAAAATTTGTAGAAAACTCATTTGATGAAAAGGAATCTTGCACACAAGAAATGATGTCAAAAGAAATTTTAAAGTTGGACTTTAATGAAATATTAAAAAGAAAATCAAATAACGTGGATGAAAAGAAAAAGTTGAAAAATGGCCATCTTGAAACTGAGCGAAATGTTTTTGACCAAATGGAAAAAGAATCTGCTTTATATCACAATGTGAGAACTAGTAATATTCAAAATAAATTACCGTATGATATGGATGGATATATAAAATCCATATCAGATTTTATAATACCTTCTTTTGAAAATACTCGTTTGAAATGTAAGGAAAGAGGATCTCTCTTCAAGCAATTGAATGAAGATCTTTCACAGGAACCAGAGACAGTAGAAAACGGTTTACATGCTGTGCAAACACGCAACGACGCACAATCTTCAGACAATAAGGTTAAGTGTAGAGAACGTTCGAGAAAGACGAAGAGTTGTGTTAAGCAAAACATACCAAAGAGATCAGTGAGTGCCGAAGGTAAATTATCAGATTTATCACAAGGATCAAAGCATCTCAAACTGCCTAGAAATCCAAAGAACAGAGCAAAACGATCTTCAAGTGATGATAGTGTAATCAATTCTAATGCTTGCAAACGTCACAAAAAATCAAACATTCTTTGTTTTAAGAGATCTAACCCATCTTCAAGCGATTGTGAAGATAATGGCATACTATGGGAGGTTTCAAAATATAAAAAAATACCCAAACATCAAAAGAACGGACGTAGGCGATCGTCAAGCTTTGATAGTGTTGTATCTAATGGAACTACAGGACATCACAGAACGTCAAAAAATAAAGAAAAGGTTACAAAGCGATCTAAAAGTAGTGATCGTGATTTCTTCAATGAATCGGAATACCATGACGAAAATGTTAATACAGACAATAGCTCTGATTTTTGCGGTTGTGGTACTATGTGTGGTTATAAAAGACCATTAATTAGTGTTAGCAATTCTGAGATGGCAAACTTGTCGTCTGCTACTAATAGACATGATATTTCAAAACTGTCGTCATGTAAAACAAATAAAATCATTCCTCCTAAGGAAACAGAAAGTTGCAGTCCAATAAAAAGAACATATAAAGAATTGAATTTATCTTCACATGAGAGGAGTACTGGTAACAAGGAAGTCTGGGAAAAATCGTCAAATACTGAAAAGGACGGTAGATTTGGACATTCTTTTATACCCGAGTCTGGACAACATTTTACAATTAAAAACCACACCAGGAAGAAAGTCTGTGAAGTTATTCAACCAATTGTTACAAATATTCTTCCAAATAATGAAGGCAGCACACGTCAACACGGTGAAAATATATCAATTCAATCAAAAACATATGAGATTTGGAGATGTGTGATTAGTAATCAACCAATTATTAGGCTTGAAAGAATTGATGCAAATTAAACTGTACTTTATTATCAGCCAATTATTTGGATGAATAGAAATAGTACAAAATGTAATATGTAATTGTACAATCATTTGTGTTAAGAGTATCAGTGTTACTTCTGTTTATATAAATATAAATTTTCGATTAGACCATGCAAAATTAATTACTTGGTTCTCAGGCCCTTTTTTGTCAAAATTGATGAGGGAGGGCGGCATTTTTTAAATTCTTTTTACTGCTGTAAAAAGTGATGAGGGAGACATTTTTTTGTTTGTTTGTTGAAAAATATGAAACTTTCAATTTTATTTCTTCCGATGGTGGCAGAAACATCACAAGTGGTTAATTTTTCTGGAAAAGTCCAATCCACTGGTCCCAACGTACCATTTATTATCGCCGTAAACAATGCCAATAAGATACAAGCTTCGGAGAAGCCCCCTATTATGTTCCATGATAAAACTGGCAAACATATGATTTGTGCCGAGTTCGAAATTCAGATTAATCTATTGTTTTTTTCTTTTAAAATCATGGTTTTTTTATAGAAAAAGTACATATTTTGAGAATTATCTTCGTAAAAGCGATAGCACTCTTAGTTTTTGGCCGATCAACATAATTTTTGGTAGGAAGCATTATTACACTATTATTTAGAGCGAGTTCGAAATTTAGATTAATCTATTGTTTTTTTCTTGTAAAATCAATGGTTTTTATAGAAAAATTACATATTTTGAGAATTACACATTTCTCTGAAACTACAAAAGAAAGAAACTTAATATTTGGTATAGGTGAAGATGCCAATGTGAAGTTTTGCATTCAACATTTTTTATCCCCCGGGCTCAGCCCCACCCCGCTGGGGAATCTATAAAAAAAATGTGACCGAGATCCCCACCTTAAGCCATATATATTTTATGATCAAGGTGACTAGGCAAATTAAATGCATTATAGCTCAGGCCCCGGGGTCATACCCCACTCCCTACCTGAAGTGAACTTTTTAATGGTTGAGATCCCCACCCCTAAGCCATATATATTTATGATCAGGGTGACTAGGCAAATTAAATGCCTTATAGCTCGGGCCCTGGGGGAGGGTCATACCCCACCCCCTATCTGAAGTGAACTTTTTGATGGATGAGATCCCCACCCCTAAACCATATATATTTATGATCAGGGTGACTAGGCAAATTAAATGCCTTATAGCTCAGGCCCTGGGGGGTCATACCCCACCCCCTACCTGAAGTGAACTTTTTAATGGTTGAGATCCCCACCCCTAAACCATATATATTTATGATCAGGGTGAATAGGCAATTTAAATGGCCCAAGATTTTGACTTGCAACTCGGCTGTTGCATCTCTGATGCTTTCTCGATTTTTTTTTTATTCATTTTAGCTTAGTTTTATTTGTTACCTAAATAGATTTTTTACCTTTGACTACAGTTTGTGGGACGGAGGGAGACATCCGTTTTCGCGGATTTTTAACTTTAATTTTTATCTTTTTTCATTTTATCGTCCAATTGTATAGCTTCGTAGATATGATACAAGATGTAATTTGTTCTGTTGAACTTGTATACTAATTATTTAGTGTATCATTTTGGTGGATAATACCGTGAATGATAATCCTGTTTATAGCATTGACAAAATGTAGAACAAAAAAGGTCCAAAATAGACTCCCTTTGTTAGAACAAATGTAAATTATTTAATGTTAGATTTAAGTGTTTTTTAAGATTATCCTCTTAAAGATTATGTCAAAAGTGAATGCAAGATATAAGATATTTTTTTACTTTTTTCTTCTTTTCGTTTTCTTTTAATGCAAGATATTGTCATAGTTATTACCAAAATTGTTTTGATGCCTCAGGTATTTATGTTACAAAGTAACCTGGCCGGCCTGTTTGAACTTCAAACTATGACCGTGGATGACTCGTACAAATAGCAACAATCGGCTATTCATAGTATTGTTGTTTGCATAGAATAAAATGACTTCACAATAATTTTTTGAAAAAAATATGGTTTTGGTTGATTATATAGGGATTTTTTTACATGCACGAATATTTTTGGCCACACACTGTATATTGTTTTTTCTTTAAAATTATTTTTTTTTCAAATTTTATATATTTGTAAGCACAATGGAATATATACTAGTTGTTACAAATGCTAATATGTTTTTCTATTAGATTGAGTAAAGCAGTTAAACCTTCCCATGCAGTCACCTTTAATTGTTATAGAAAATTTCATGTGAATTGAACCTCTTTTAAGAGGTCACCTATCTAAAAAAACACTTTTCCTTCTTCCCAATTTTGAAATGTGACCTGTTTATACATGTTTAACTGTATATGTAGCTGATATTTTTAGGAGTGTAACATTTTGCAGTTTTATATGAAGTTGTCAAACCACTAATTCACCAATCAGAGCTTAGAACATATACGAAAGTAGTCCCTTTTCAAGAAAAAAGTTCCTTTCACTTTGTCGTACTGTGAAAACTACTGAATGGAATGGACTAATTAAATATATGGGGATTATTTTTAGCCCAAATTTGATGCACTTAGTTGTATTTTAATACATCTATGGAGGATTTGATGCATGACCTATAAATACTGAATTTCTTGGGGATGACCGAGCTATTTTTAGAGTAGGTGCTTTCCGTAGCATGGCATTTCACTGCAAGATTTTAAACATGCCCTGATATTTTGACAGAATGTAGAGGAATCATGTACGTTTCAGAAAATATATGGTCTTGGAAAGGTTAAACAATGACCAGGTAAACTCGAAAAAACACAAATTTAGTAGAAAACCTAAAAGAAATTAAATAGTGGTTTTACACCTATGAAAACCATGAACGACATCATCTTCAAGTATTAGGGATTCATTTCAAACACGTAGGAGTGAACCGTAATTTGGGGTGTGGGGAAATTTAGTGGACTGGGGGGGGGGGGTAATTGGCAGTTTTCAAACCTACCAAGCAAAAGAAAAGGTCCTTTGGTCAAATTAAAGGAATACCCTTTTTATACCTTATTATTATCCCATTGGTTAATTAACTGGATAACAGTTATTTTTGTTTCCATGTTAAAAATTCAGCTACTAAGTATATTTCTTCAATTTTTGCAAATTTCCTCACTTATCCTCCACACACCAGTTCCTACACTCCTGAATTTTAGTAATCTACTTTATTTCCTGTTTCATGGTACATTTTATCATAATACATATCTACCTCATGAACATTGTAATGACTAAAATACTCAGACTCAAGGTTATAAATGGTATTTTAATTAAGTATTGATCTCAATTTTTTTTCGGTTCATGAAGAAATAAACTCAAAAATGTGGTACACACTGGGTTACGCAAGGGTGTGTACCACATTTTTGAGTTTATTTCGAATGAATCGAACAAAAAATTGTGATCAATCCTTATTAGCTCACCTGACCCGAAGGGTCGTGTGAGCTATTGCTATCACTGGTCGTCCGTCGTCCGTCTGGTCGTTAGCTTTTTGCATTTTAATTAACTCCTCTAAAACCACTCGGATGGTCCTTTAGTGGTTCCCCTTTCAAAATTTGTATTCGATGGTCCCACCCTCCATTCAAGATGACTGCCATTACTAAAAATATGATTGTTTTTAACTGCAGCTATATGGCATTGAGTAGTTCAACATATCTTCCCGATTTTTCTGTCAATAAAATTTTTCAGCCAATTCATACCAATTAGGCATATTATGTGAATAAAATATCACATCAAAAACTTCTGGTAAGAAATTTAAGCTGCAATTGCTTTTGATTGACACACTTTCAAAATTATTTTTGACTTTCCACTTTTCTATCAATTTGAAGTCAAATTGAGAAGCAGGGAGTGATTACAGACTCCTGGGACTCTCACTAATTGAGAAGCAGGGAGTGATTACAGACTCCTGGGACTCTCACTAATTGAGAAGCAGGGAGTGATTACAGACTCCTGGGAATCTCACTAATTGAGAAGCAGGGAGCGATTACAGACTCCTGGGACTCTCACTAATTGAGAAGCAGGGAGTGATTACAGACTCCTGGGACTCTCACTAATTGAGAAGCAGGGAGTGATTACAGACTCCTGGGACTCTCACTAATTGAGAAGCAGGGAGTGATTACAGACTCCTGGGACTCTCACTAATTGTCTTCCATGTTTAGTATATTGCATTCAGCTGTTTCAAATATTTTAGTATTATCAACATCTTAAGGATTGGTCTAACGGTTGTAGATATATAGATTCTCCCATTATGACGTCATTTTAACCCCGCTGAACCAGTGGTAGAAAAATCTATAATCCTCTAGAGGATTAAAATGTCTCGTGCCTTTCCCCGCATTTGACTCGTTTGACGGCTTTTGAAATAAAGTTTGTGTTAAATAATGGGAGAAACAAATTCTCCTTCAGTTGCCCATGTGAGTTACAATATTTCTCCACTCTCGAGAGTTAAATTAAAAATTTTAACCACTCGCCTGACGGCTTGTGGTTAAAATTTTTAATTTAACTCTCTTGAGTGGAGAAATATCGTAACCCACGGGCAACTGAAGGAGAATCTACATATATAAATATGAAATGTTTTTTATAGAGATTTATATGTTTTCTTATGGATATTTTTATTTTATATTTATTCGGATTTATATTTATTATTTGTAGCACTTCATACATATTCTCTTTTTATAAGCATACTCACAGCTTTGTATTTTAAACCAATCTCATTTTGTTTTCATATGACAATTACATTTGACATTTTTATCCCCTTGCCAAGGAAGTTGCGAAGGGATATTAGTAATGCTACCGTCCGTCCTTCCGTAACATCCTTGTGAACACTCTAGAATCAACATCCTTCAATGGATTTTGACCAAACTTGATACACACTTAGTCCTTAAGAGAATCAGGAACCCTATTGATTTTCAAGGTCATAGGCCAAAGGACAAGGTCACCGGGTCATTTTTAGGCGAGGGGATGCGCCACGCTTTGCGTTGCCCTTGTTTCAGACTTTTTTGTCGTTCTTTACGTGAATTATGGTNGTTTTAAATAATAAATATGTAGATATGTTTAATCTTTAATCAGTATTAATTCATCAAATAATGAACCGTTCATGTGATCAAAGATAGGCAAGCTTGGGTCAAGCTTAAAATAGGAAGTAATTACGATCGATTCAAATAAAGTGAAAACAATACAAAAGTAATAACATTAATTAAGACCTGATCAAAGAGATTATAATTTCTTTTGAAGTGTACTCATATTGTGCCACTGCTACAATATATTATACATGTATAATATTGACAGGTGTCCCAGTAAGTTCAATTATCTTTTCACACCTTGTTATACAATATACTGTCGACCTTGTCAACTGCTGAAGTGCTGTAAAAATCGATAATTCAAACAAAGGTTCAATACCCAAACACAGGTAATTTCACCCCAGGAAAAAAATAGATTGAAAAAAAAGTTAAATATCACACCTCTGATAGCAAACATTTGACAGTGATTCCTGTATTCGTATGGACAATTAATTCCGAACAACAACACCAATGTACAAGGATTATTATTGACAAACATCGAGAATATTTACATACCTTTCAAAAAGGCAATGAAAAAGAAATAAATATAATTTTTTTACAATTTTATTTTAAATAACACATATATAATGAACACAATTAAAGTTATTTGAACAATAATTCACCGATAATTGGGAATATTGCCGTCCGTGAACTCGAAGCTATGCTACCGGCAACTCTCTGTGTGACCTGAAAAAAAGTGTCTGATACTTGCTCTTATGCATAAAACGCACCCCACCTACAAATTATCATTTTAAAGCATAAGACCGCATTCTATACGTACCTAAAAACTGTAGTTGGTTTTTATACACATTGAAAATATATGTGAGGGTATCATAAGTGAGCATTAGCTCATAGTTCATATTGTTTTCTCTATCATCACAATTTCTTTTCACTGAAGTCCTACTTTAATGGGTTACAATTGAACATCGGATCCTATGTAAAAATAAAAATAATATTTTTTCTTAAAATCTAGACGCCATTAAATATTGAACACATAGGAATAATCAAGTGAACGATACAATCCCAGGTGAGCCTCTAGTTTTATAATTAATCTATTCTTTATACTAACAATTATTAATATCATTTGTTTCCATGACTACATTATTGTAAAGAATGGGACTATTTTTACCTTTAATGGTGTATTTTAACCCTGACATTTTTGCCTCTTTATTTTTGTTATTTAGTTATATTTTTAGTTAACATGTATTTAAGAATTGAATGCATTTTTTTGTAGTTTTATTGGCGTGTAAAAGTGTGGACCAAAGCACATTTTGTATGAAGCGCCCTAGTGTTTCATACAACAAATATGCCTCGGTCCACACTTTTACACGCCTATGAAACTACAAAAAAATGCATTCAATTCTTATAATTACATTTAAATCACACCAAAATTTAATATAGTTGAATTTTTCATTGTGAATTTTATTTGTGTTAGATTATTTGCTGTTGGAAATGACTACGCCATTGATTGTTTACATCTGACATCGTCATGGAGGCACGTGCTTGTTCGGGTTTGAGTTTTATTGGGATATAAAACATCTCTTTTATAATCATGTGACCGCTTCATAACCAATCATATTGTAACATTTCAATGAAAAACGCAAGTAATGTAATTATGATTGCTTGCTTTTGATTTTTTGTTCTGATTTCATCTCTAGCATGTATTGTTTTGACCTTTGAACTCACCTTAAGCATGCAAAATGGCATATTTGATTTTTTTGGCCATCATTTGGCGTCCTTGGAAATCTTGAACAGTTTACTGTAAATCTTCTCTTCTGACACCGCTGAACAAAATTAAACTGAATTTGTCTGTGATTTTTTGGGGGTTTTCCCAAATCAAGATTGTGACAGCCCTGCCAACTACCCAAGATGGCCACCGTTACTAAAAATAGAAATATCTTTTATTGACTATTACTGATTTATTTTGGTAATTGTGTTTTTGTTTAATTCATGTTTATTCACAGTGGATTAAGATTATTTGTAACAAAAATACGCATTTTTCCTTTGATGTTTTTATGCAGTAATCAACTTAAAAATAGTGAACTTTTACAAACCATGGTATAACATGAAGATCTTGATGTTATTCCATGATTTTGACGTCAGATCTTGATGTTATTCCATGATTTTGAGGTCATCATGTAATTTCTGTTACAAAACATATATACCATGGATATTACTCATGAACTTATTTAAATCAACTCGTCCTTCGGATTCATTGGTTTAAATAAGTTAATTCGTAAGATGCATGGTATATATATAATACATGTAGTATACTCCGCCTTCAACATTACTTCAGTTATATTGCAAGTCAGTTTTATTAGTGGTATCTCACTGCTTTGACTGTTGTGTATGAATATTTTGTTTACATTTATACTGTGAAATGTATTGAAACAGACAAAAGTATAATATGTGATATTTACATGCCGTTTGTTTGTCCAATAAATAACATTCCTGCAATTGTGTTCTTTTTTGGTATTCTCATTTATTCATGATTTTTATTGATTTTTGGTGTTTAATGCCACTTTCAACAATATTTCAGCTATATCATAGCGACCAGTTTTAGTGGTGGAGGAAGCCGGAGTACCCGGAGAGAACCACCGATCATGGGCAAGCAGCTGGTAAACTTTATCACTTGCGGTTGCGAGTCGAGTGCACCTTTTTTTGTAATTTACAAAGCCGGGCACGAACCCACGCCGCATTGGTTATAGGCTTGTACGAGTTGTTAGATCCAGCGACCTAACTCATTGAGCCACCGATTTATTCTGGATTAGGATTATGGTGTTTAACGCCACTTTCAACATTATCTCATGTCATATTGTGGCAGTCAGTTTTATTGGTGGAAGAAACCAGAGAACATCACTGACAGACTTTATCACATAATGTTTTATGAAGCATACATCGCCTTGAACGGTGTGGAACTCACACATTTAGTGGTGTTAGCTACTGATTGAATAGCTAGGTAGCAGTCTGTCAAGTGACTCCTGACAGATTTTCCTTATTTTGAGCTGTTCCTGAATTTGTTAGATAAACTCCTGATAACTCCTGATTTTGAACATTTTCCCCACAAAAAAAAAAAAATAACATAATGGTATGTTGAAATTATTTTAGTGTAAAGCATCTTATCAATAAAAGGAGGTGAGAAAAATGGCCTAGATAAGACCTTTTAGCCTGCCAATTACATTCTGACATTTGATAATGACCTTCATCTGGAATCAAAAATGCCATGCTTAAATTTATATATTATGGCCTGAAAGCTCTTGCTTAGAGGGGAGGAAGGCAGCCATTTTTTTTTTTTTTGGTATGGTTTTATCATTTTTTATATAAAAAAAATTTCATGATAAAAAAATCTGATTTTTATCTGATTTCCTAATTTTTTTAAGCCAAAAAGTGCTTGACAGACAGAGGTAGTTATAAATCCAACAACCATAATATAATATCGCCACCACAACGTGGATCCCTCCTTTATTCAATATTTTTCAAATAGCTAGAATTTTTCATTTGTGCTAATGAACAATTGTTAAATATTTATTATATTTCTATTCTATTCATGAAGATGTAGGCTTAGCGAAAACTGATTTTTAGTGGTAAGGGTCATGTTGTTTAATTAACACCACTATCAAAAATATTATACCCCCACTCGTAGAGAGGGGGCTATATTGCAATCACCTTGTTCGTCCGTCCGTTCACACTTTCGTAACAGATATCTCGGCTTCTACTGGAAGAAATTATTTTATATTTGATATATGGCTTTGGCATGGTGACTTGTACAGTGTCTCCCCTTTCCAGGTTTACCGCACATCTACTTTCTGTTTACCATGCGACTTACAAATGAACGAGTGGGGGTATTCTTTGCACGACGTAGCGTGCAACATCTTGTTTCAGTTATATCAAGGTGGACAGTTTTATTGGTGGATCCTGCCACAAGTCACTGACAAAATGTATCACATAACACTTTCAACAATATTTCAGCTATATCATAGCGACCAGTTTTAGTGGTGGAGGAAGCCAGAGTATCCGGAGAGAACCATCGACCATGGGCAAGCAACTGGTAAACTTTATCACTTGCGGCTGCGAGTCGAGTGCACCATTTTTTTTTTAATTTACAAAGCTGAGCGCGAACCCACGCCGTATTGTTGATACTCATAGGCTTGTATGAGCTGATAGATCCAACGACCTAACTTATTGATCCATCCGGGCCCCTCGTATCAAGATCGAGTCAAACCAAAATACTGTTAAATTTGTATTTGCATCTTATCTGCTAACAGTACAGTATTAAGGAGTAAGAGCAAAGATTTGTTGAAACGGAAACAGTATAAAATAATGTGTCCTCCGATGGCGAGTGGACTGTTGTTTCAGTGAGCTTGCTCTATAAACATCCAACTGAGCATGCTAATCTAATACAATTGGCCATGCATGGGACATCATTTAATTATCTCATTAAATGTAGTTTGTTCTCGCCATGGTATATCTGAAAATTCTTGATTCCGGAGTGACATCACACTATGTACATTATTATTTCTTCTTCTTCTTCTTCTTCTTCTTCTTCTTCTTTAGGAACCGGATTCACACGTTTATGTATAAGGTTCCGCGAAAAGAAAACTTTGCGCAGTGTCGGGAAACACAGCAGTCTTCTTCCGACTATTTACAGGTAAAACTATATACAGGTGGGCGCTGGTCTAGTTGCTGTCGGGACATTTGTAGTTGAACAATCAATGATAAGCATTTTTACTATGAAGATAATATTAGGAGGTGAAGCTCATTTGGTGTTGAACAATAATTACTCATTCACGTGCAATATGGTTCAAAACAGTATTACATATATGCATCCTACACGTCATGTCGACATTGTGTCTCACCCAATTTTGGTGGTATATTTCTTCTACCTAGATATATGGAAATTTTGGTTGTGATATAACGAGTTCGAGGCTACCATTTTATAAAGAAATAAACTCTATTAATGATATATGGTAGTAAAATGTTAAAGATACATAGTCACATGTCATTGAATTTGAATTTTGGTGCTTAACGCCACTTTCGGCAATATTTCAGCGATATCATGGCACCAGTTTTAGTGGTGGAGGAAGCCGGAGAACCACCGACCATGGGCAAGTAACTGGTAAACTTTATCACTTGCGGCTGTGAGTCGAGTGCACCCTTTTTTGTAATATACAAAGCTGGGCGCGAACCCACGCTGTATTGGTGATAGGCTTGTATGAGATGTTAGATTCAATGACCTAACCAGGAGCGGATCCAGGGTTTTAAGTTAGGGGGCGCACTTTAAAAAAATCGCGCCGAGCGGAGGGAGGCGCGAACATTTTTGGGGTATTTCGTGTGAAAAATCACGATTGTACGCAAACAAATCATATTTTTTCCAATTTTAGGAGGGGGCGCCGGGTGCGTCCCCCCCCCCTGGATCCGCCCCTGCTAACTCATTGAGCCACTCGTGCCCCTCACATGTCATGGAGTTATAGAAAAAAGAGGCAATACCTTATTAATCCAAAGTATATTATTATTGCAGATTAAAAATAGTTTCTTAAAGTGACATGTGATTTCGGGGAGCTGAACACATAAAATATGTGCATAGATTTTGTACACAAACAGTATATTCCAGCAGCATATGCACGTAGAGTATATATCTCCAATTTGATCGATATTCCAGAGATTGTGGTTCCTATCGGAATTTCTTTGATAGGGAGCTGCAGCTAACAAGAAAGCTACTGAACAAAGGTTCCTACTGGTTAAGTTGAAATAATCACTTCTAAAGTTTTACGGTCGCCACTTGGTTAAATAACCTTTACAGAATATCTGTGTCACAAATGACCACATAATGACAGATCTATAAGTTCCGCTTGTCGTAGGAACTAAATCCCTGTTCTTTCATCAATCATGACTTATCACCGGTTTTGTATTGTTGATTCAGGCTAACTTGGCAGGGCGTGGCTATCGGTCGTAGTTGAATTGGAACCTTCATTTTTAATTTAGGGTTGACAGGTAAAATAGTTTACATCTGAATTCACTGATCCATTTAATTAGAGTCAATTGACAATTATTATACCTTTTATATTCTATAATAATAATAAT
>MJUT01019132.1:369446-387105 GCA_002080005.1 Gigantidas platifrons | reverse complement strand
CGGCGCGCGCCCTCCCCCTAAAATTGGAAAAAGTATGATTTTTTTTTGGCGTAAAATCGTGATTTTTCACGCGAAATACCCCAAAAATTTGCGATTATTTTAAGTGCGCCCCCTTACTTGAAATCCAGGATCCGCCCCTGATTATGGGTTCAATTTCTTTGGTGTAAATTTGTGTAGATTGCCAGTAACTGAGATTTTCGTTGAAATTTAAAATTGTGGTTTTCATACATGTATTTTGCGTGATTTATGTGTTTCGTTGTGCATGCTTTGAATTTCATGAGGTGATTAAGACAACGAAAACCACGAAAATTGGCAATCAACGAAAGAAAATTAATTCACGGTATTTAACATTGGTTTCTTGTATTACTACCCACACTATATGTCGATATCACTGCTGGTGGACTGTTAGTCCACAATCATCAACCAATATTTCAGCAATTTAATTAACATACAATTAATGAATACTATTTCAGGAATTGAGAAACCAACTATATTTATAGTGATATGCAGTTTTGTGCATGTTCGGTTAATTGTCTTTCTCTCTAAACATGATGAAACCTTATATCATGAAATTACATTCAGTACTAATATTACAGATACGATATAGCTGAAAATTATTAAACCTCTATTCTAATATGACGTCCCGCATTCGGTATACAAATAAAGGCATATTTGAATACCAATCAAATATAGGCCACACATACGCGCTGAGCTAAAAAAAAAAAAAAAGCACCTATATACATATCGCTCGGTGTTAAATATTCATGAATATAATGCCTACCCATATGTGAATAACAATAAAGTATGGCCGGCATGAATTATTTCTTAAATGTAAAATTGCAGCTATCTAATTTAGTGCACACGTACGTAGCCTTAATCTGCAAGTGGACGAACTTTAAATAGTGATATCTAGTGTTCATCATTAATTGATCTAGTGAACAATATTTTAGCTTTATTCATGACGAGAAAATGAATATTTATTAAACAATACGGTTCTCCTTCTTCAGGCAGCATAAATGACCTTGACCTATTTCGTCTATCCTGTTTTGGCCCTTTAGTTGTCTTACTCCCAAAGACCTCTAAATTATTAGGAAGGATAGTTTTGTATCAAGTGTTCCCTATATATATATATATATATACGTCTGAAAATTAAACCAAACAGTGTTAGAATTAGATTTTGAAGCTGTCAAATCTTTGTTCTTCCCTCGACGGGATTTGAACTCACACCATTGATACACTGCAGCACCATTCACTTAGCCTTACGTCCAGTGTTCTAGACCACTCGACTACATCCACTCCTTATATATATATATATATATATATATGCCAAGGGCATGAAAGCTGAATTATTATGAATTGAAAATTATCATGTTCTAATTTTTCCAACAGTTATTGTCTTTCAGTGTGTGTTGTGGACTGCCATACAAAATATTCAACCACAAACAGAGGCATTTTAGTAAGTAATATTTGTTCGTTTGCTTGTTTAAGAAATAATCAATTGAAGACGACACATTACAAAAGTCAAAGTCGATAGATGGTTGTCTTTAGTATTTTTTTCGGAAAAAAACATGTAATTTTTATATGTGTATGCACCACGGTTCTGTTTGAATATATGAATTCATTAAGAAATAATGTTTGCAATTTGGTCGTCAATACGCATGAGCGAATTAAATTATATCGTGAGTTTAATCATTGTATTATTTATATAGCCAATGAAGGACGTCACTTTATGATGTCTCATTGTCTGGACGTTAGAGAATAGGGGCAATCAAAAAAGGACAACCCAGAGAAACTGGCAACATATGGTACACAAGATGAAGACAAACATAACAAAAACACAACATAATATGTCTTGGACACCACTACACATTAAACAAACACAAATACAAAATGTAACATAAATAAGACATGCGCCTTGCTACAAACAACTGGAGATAAAGACTAATAGAATATCATTTTTATGCGGAAATTGTAACGGACATCACAGCACGGAACTCAGAGCGTAAAGCTATTAATTTTTTTAATTGCTGATTGCATCAATTCATAATATTACTTGAAGTACCAATTCCGGAGAGTAAGCGGCTATGTGCGTGTTATGGATATCGATTTTGACGCCGTTTTGAAAATACATTTTTTGTATTCCAATTTTAGTTTTTAACTGTTGTGACAGTTTGATATTTTTATTAATTCATTTTTATTAATGTGTATTCCATTAAGCGGAATTATGAGAACTTATGATGTCGAGTCGGAGGATTTAAAAAGAGTTTGTTTTAAAGATATTTTTTATAAACAACTATTTATGAAAGGGATTGAGCAACATGCTGTGCCTATACAAACTCAATCTAGAGTGTTTAAAATAAAAATATTGACTCCGGACTCCAACATGACTTTTGTATGTAGATGCTTATGTATGTTGGGGTGTTAAACAGAACTTTCAACAACTTGTCGGTTATATCGTGGAGGTAACTTTTATTTTGCGGAGAAAATTGGGGTACTCAGATAAAACCACCGAGCTGTCGCAAGCCACTGACAAACTTTATCACATAATGTTGTATCGAGCACACCTCGCCATGAACGGAACTCGAACTCACAACTTTAGTGGTGATAGGCACTGATTACACATGAAATTGTAAATCAACTAGCATACGATCACGACCACAACGGATCATGTAGAAATAATTAAATGAAAACAAATGGTGGAGAATAGTCCATCAGTCAGACCACTTCAAACGGCCTATTGTTCTTGCCATTTTCCTGATGGGAGCCCTTTGGTTTTTTGTTACTGTCTGTATTTGTAGCCTCATATTGTGATGTCAGACTTAATGAAGACGGTATATGTCAGATTATTTGTAGCCTCATATTGTGATGTCAGACTTAATGAAGGCGGTATATGTCAGATTATTTGTAGCCTCATATTGTGATGTTAGACTTAATGAAGACGGATTATTTCGTTATTTGATTACCTCTTTATTACTCCGCATGACCTCTTT
This sequence comes from Gigantidas platifrons, assembly GCA_002080005.1. NCBI lineage: Eukaryota > Metazoa > Mollusca > Bivalvia > Mytilida > Modiolidae > Gigantidas > Gigantidas platifrons. The sequence goes on along the minus strand of MJUT01019132.1, from coordinate 384,115 downwards.
TTCAAGATCCTACGTGAATATGAAATGTAGAACAGCAACACAAACACTGTTCCGTTACTTTAATTTATGTCTAAGTGTAATGCTGGATAGTTTCTCATGTTCATTACACCCATATCCTTTCTTGCTACAAGCTGTTCCTTTATTTTTGTTTCTGTCTAGGTATAATGCTGGAGAGTTTCTTGTGTTCATTTGCATATATATACAATATACGTACATTGTCGGTAAATATAAAAATTTATTTGTACAAGCTTTAGAAACAGGTTGAATAGCGAGCCTTTGCCGAGCTTTTCATGCATGTTTCGCAGCGAGTACACATGAATTTTATATTTAACGACAATGTACGTATTTTGTGTTTATCCTGCAAGGTAAAAAAAGTCGGAAAACTTGTCAGATTTAAACAAAAACAACGAAAACAAGCGTCATTCCTCGCCTTTCATAAATGTTGTCAAGGGTGTCTTCTTAGTAGTCCGCGTTACATTAGTACTGGTTTCTTACTTGTCTGCGCCCTCCGCTCTATACATTGCTACAGGGTACCAGGAAAGTTTATTCGTCTAGTACGAATAAAGCAAAAATTTATTCGTATAGCATATTTGTACAGCAAATGTACTGATTGCAGGATAATAGCCTTTCTTACTAATATATGCTTTTTATGATTACTGAAACCATGACTACGGCTATTCCTATAGTTACATTTTTATTATTCAAGGGGCCGCCGTGGTCGTATGGTAGTTAGATTTATAACTACGTTGTCTATCAACACTAACGTTCTGAGTTCGAATCACGCTTAGACGAGGTGAACATAATACAACATTATGTGATAAAGTTTATCAGTGACTTGCGACAGGTCGTTGGTATTTTCTAGGTATTTTCTAGGTATTCCAGTTTCCGTCAACGATAGAAACAAACCATCATGATATAACAGAAATATTGTTGAAAGTGGCGTTAAACACCACAAACCAACCAACATTTTTTTTCAAAACCCTACTGTGATTATGAAATGTACAACAGCAATAAAAGCGCTGTACATTTACTTTTCTATGTCAAAGTGTAACGTGTTTATTTACATCTATAACATTGCTGACTAATGTACATCCGTTTTAGGATTACAGAAATCGTAACTGGCTATTACGATATCTACATTTTTATTCTTCATATTTTAGCAAAACATGGCTGTGACATCTGCGCAGACATTGTCTTCCTGTTTGACGATTCATCCAGCATTCCAGTAGCCGACCCACTGGGTTTCAGAAAGATGAAGCAGTTCATGGTGGCAGTTATACAGTCTTTCAGTCAGTTTGGACCACCTAGTGGCGTGCAGGTTTCTGTAGTGTTAGTGGCGCACACAGTGAGGAACCACTTCTACCTCAATAACTTCACTGATGTTTCACATATCATACATGCCATCAACACGTTCCCAGAACTCAGTGGTAGTGCTACAGCCATTGGAGAAGGGTTGAAGGTAGGCACAATGAAGTATAACTAGAATATTACGAGAAATAACTAGAATATTACCAGAAATGGCTAGGATATTACCTTACACCCCAGGTCTATTGTTAAACCATATGCTTTCTATCTCTGAAACTGCCTTTCTATGAATTACTTTATTGTTATAAGAACAATAGCCTGTGTTCACAGGGTGTGACGACAGGGTTTCTGGAAACCCTTGTCTTCACACCCTGTGAGCACGGCCTATTGTGCCTACAACAATGAAGTAGTTAATTACCACTCAGCTGAAGATAACACGAAAACTGGATATTGAAAACTGAAAAAGAAAACATAAAATCTTGTTAATGAAGTATAGTCTGAAAAAAACCCAAGCAATCGTTAAAAAAAACTAAATAATAATAAATAATCGGGAAAAAAACTTGGTCGGGAAAGCAAAAGTAAAAATAAAATAAACTATATGTTGGCACCCTTTCAAAAGTTCATCATTGGTGGATCTAGGGGTCGGGGCTCCCCCTTTTTTCGGAAAATTTATTAAAATTATGTGAAAATTGTCGAAAATGAGACTGTTATTACCTGTTTTTTTTTTAATTCTGAAACCCCTTTTTAAATTGTCTGGATCCAAGCCTTTAAAAAACAAAACAAAACAAAACAAAAAACATTTACCTGTTAAATGCGCACTTAAAACTGAACAGTTTATTGGTAGAAAAATACTTTGTCATATTCAACATATATTCTTACTTACTTTATTTAGCAGTTCTGCGTAATATTTGTGACAATATGGTTAATATTCATTTTCTACAAAAAGTTCATCCCTGAAGATCCAATGAATACAGGTACATATCGAATAACATCTCTCATTATTAACCAATCAATCTGTTTAATCATTAATACAACTCAGTGTTCAATCTATCTTTATAGAAGAGGTACCCAATGGGGAAACCACAAAAATGTATCGATTTATGAAATTTAATGTTTCTGTGTTTATCGTTTTTGTTTTTTTATGACATTTTGTAATGAATATTTCGTGTATTTAGAATAATATGGGGAGTAAGTTAGTTATACACTTCGGTATACGGTGTTTCTGGATTAGAAACCCCTCCGGCCTCTGGGCGTCGGGGTTTCTAATCCAGAAACACCTATACCTCAGTGCATAACTATTACGGAAATAACTAGAATATTACCAGAAAAGGCTAGGATATTACCGGAAATAACTAGATTATACCAGAAATAACAGGATATTACAAGCCTGTGGTTCCTATCAGGATTTCCTTGATATCGGTTTGCTGCTAACAAAGAAACTATTGTACCAAGGGTTCATATTGGTTCAGTTGAGGTCATCACTTCGAACGCTTTACGGTTGCCATCATGACTAGGTTAACCGCTACGGATGATCTGTGTCACAAATTACCACGACTATGTTCCACTTGTCGCAAGCAATTCCATGTCCTTTTCTCATTCGTGTTTTATCACCGGGTTTGTGACTATATTAACACGACAGGTGTCACTAGTAGAGCAGGAATTGCTTACACTTCTGGAACACTCCAGGTTTTTGGTGGGTTTTGTGTTGCTCGATCTTTAGTTTTCTGTGTTTTGTTGGTGTCTGTCATTCTTCTCTTTGCGGACTCTGATTACATCATTGGTATCTTGAAACCCTTCTTCAAGCGACAATGTCTTATATAATGTGTTTGTGTGAATATCGATGTTAGTGTGTTTTCAGTTATATTGTGGTGGAGTTTTGTGGAATTAGGACATTAAGAACGCCAAAGGAGACAAAACACATACTCGTGTTACATGCACGACTAAAACTCACAACGTTGGTGCCAATATGATTGCAAAGTTAGATGCAACTTCAACTGCAAAACGGGTATCTCTTGATTTTTGCTTTATGAATGTTATATGAACAAAAGTAGATATCTAAATTAGTGTGGTTCTGGAATAAACATTCATCAAGTAAGCTATAAACATTCATCAAGTAAGCTCATAGTCAAAAGATTTAAAAGCCAGACAACTTAAATATCTTTGAGAGCAAGACAATCAAAAAGAAACATGATCTTTATTTTTAATTTAAAGATACGGAGAAACTTTTTTTTAACTGTTTATTTATTTTTTACGCACTTGTCCTTACCCGCACGACGAATTTTGTACGACCCTTACCTTTACACTTAAAATTAGACCACATTGTGCAGTGATAAACAAGCGCGCCTCGAGTGTGGTAGATCGTGAGTTTGATACCCGGTCGAGTCAAACCGAAGACTTTGTCATTGGTATTGGTTGCTTCTCTTGTAAGCACGCAGAATTAAGTAGTAAATGCAACGACTGATTAGTGCCGAGTCTGATCAATGAATCCGAGTGGAGTGATATGTCTATCTATCTGTGAACTGTTGTTTCAGTTAGGTAGCACTATAAAAATGGAATGTTTAGAATGTTGGTTTAAAACAAAACAGATATGATATCAAAAATGAACTTGTTCTCGCCATGATATAGCTGAAAAGTGCTCGTTTGGCGTTTATCAGTATGCTTTTACTCAATCACTTTACAATTATTTTTCACTCGTTTTATTTAGTTCGCCAGAGAAAATAGCTACTTACCAAAATATGGTGGAGGGCGGTCGTGTGCTAACAAATTTCTTATACTACTAACGGATGGAAAGCATAATTTAGGCACTATGCCAAGACCACAAGCTAGTGCGCTGAAAGCTGATGGTGTTACTATTTTTACCATCGGCGTTGGACCAAATGTATTAATGTCTGAGTTACTCGCCATCGCCTCGAAACCTGAATTTGTTTTTAATGTGACTGATTTTACACAATTGACAACTATTAACGAGACAATTGTAGATTCAGCATGTAAAGTAGCAAGTAAGTATGCAAATGTTAGATGATTCCGAATGGACAATCAAACATGGACAATGTAGAGAAACTGACAATATATGTTACACTAGACGGAGAAAAACACAACACAATATGTCTTGGACATATATTAGCAGGCTTTTCATGACTTAACTTTGGTTTTAAGACTGGCTTAACCCCGCCACATTTTACTGAAGTTTCTGTAACAAACCAGGAAAAAAGTGCGTGGAAAATATTGGTGTGTTAGGGGTATCGATTTGTCTATTGGACTTTGATTTGATTGATTGATTTTGATTTTTTTGTGTTTTAACGCCACTTTCAACAATATTTCATTGGATTTTGAAAATGTTCCGACAGTGTGGTAATTTATTTAAAAATTTTAATGTCGAAAATGTTGACTTCTAATTTCATAATTATATTAAAACTAGATGCAGTGTCAATAGGTTGGATATTTTTATGCTACGAAATACAAAATATTATAATTGATACGGTCGGCATAAAAATCCGAAGATACCAAAGTGGTACTCAGAGCCGGTAAATCGAAGAATGACAGACAAAACAATGGCCGAACAACGATGCACAAAACACTACACCGAAAACTAAAACCTGAGCAGCACGAACCCCACTACAAACCGGGAATGAACTCAGATGCTCCGGACGAGTAAGTAGCTTCATTAGTCACAGCTGCCGTGTTACACTTATTGCATACTCGCTGATAACCATAAGTCATGAATCAGGAAAGGCTCGGATAGTGATTACGACAAACGGAACAGATCTGTAGTAATTTGGCATCTTATTCTGTCGTGGATACGATGGACTGATTATTAAAAGATTGTTACAGTCGTTCCAAATGTTACAGGGTCATCGAACTAGAGCTAGAGTGTCATTTCTCCTATACACGGCCATACAATTACCTGGATTTTTTTTTTTGAATTTAATGCATACTTTAGTGGGCTAGAGCTTAGGTGTTATTACATGCAACATACCATGGTTTCTCTATCCACCGGAGATTCTCTATTTTCCTGAGTTTCTCTATCCTCGGGAGTTTCTCTATCCTCCAGAGTTTTCACGACTGGTGGGAGTGAAACAAGTATTACAACAGTATACTGTCATGTTTTATCATGAATAATAAAATATCATTTATTCATTTTATTTGAAAACAGACGAGAACAAACCTAAACCAAGCTCTCAACCGTGCCCAATGGGACCTTCCGGATTTATTCCTTATGGTAAGTTCTTACTTACTTACTTACCTACTGACTTACATATCAGATAAGTAGATAAATTGCTCCGATATTAGGGGTGTACATGTGTATTATTAAGAAAGGATATGAATGTAAAAGAACATTACACTTACAATTAGACACAATTTAGAGTAAAGTTTTAATTGCTGTTCTGCATTTCACAGTCACAGTATAATTTTTTAGAATCGTGGTATTCAACGACACTTTCAGCAATATTTCAGCTATCATGGCGACCAGTTTTAGTAGTGGAAGAAGCCAGAGTACCCGGAGAGAACCACCGACAATCAGCAAGCAACTGGTAAGCTTTATCACTTGTGGCTGCGAGTCGAGTGCACCCTTTTTGTAATTTACAAAGCCAGACGCGAACCCACGCCGTATTGGTGATAGGCTTGTATGAGGTGTTAGGTAATCAAACTACCAAACCCATTGAGCCACTCTGGCCCCACAGCCACAGTAGTGGCTTCAGTAATTAATATAAGTCATATTCTAAAATGGGATGTGAAACTGACCCTTGCCTGTAATTGAGAAGTGCCCTTTACTTCGATAACAAGTTCTGTCGTACAACAACAAAAAATATCTATGATCAATGAAAACAAGTGAGAGAGTAGGTATGTTCCTTTTCGTCTGAAAACAATTCCCTGACTTGGGATCGCAACAAGATACTCACCTTTATGAACTTTAGTATATACGATTTAATTCATTATGTCTATTGTAAACTTTTGGAACTGATTAATTCAATGTTTGGGGGTCATCGTTGTCTGATCGTATAGTAGATGGATTTATAACTACATCTGGAATCAGTGCTTATCACCACTAAAAGCATGATTTTGCATCCCGAGTTGTACTCGATACCATCGATTTGATTTGATTTTTGGTGTTTAACGCCACTTACTTTCAACAATATTTCAGCTATATCATGGCGACCAGTTTTAGTGGTGGAGGAAGCCGGAGTACCCGGTGAGAACCACCGACCACGGGCAAGCAACTGGTAAACTTTATCACTTGCGGTTGCGAGTCGAGTGCACCCTTTTTTGTAATTTACAAAGCCGGGCGCGAACCCACGCCGTATTGGTGATAGGTTTGTATGAGTTGCTAGATCCAGCGACCTAACTCATTGAGCCAACCGGGCCCCTAAAATTATTTAAATAAAGGAGGTTTGTGTCCGAAAGGGTAGGGTCTTTTACTTCTGAAAACTGACGTGGTTCTCGCCACCATATTCTACTCAAATGTTGTATCGTTATGATTTAACGCCTGCCACCCATGATAGACTATTTTACCGGTTTTTTCATTGTATTTGCCTGTGCTGTGCTTCGCCAATAAGAATAGTCGTCATGCTATTAAAAATGCTGGCAGTTATGATATACGCCTATAGTTTAATCAAATATTGAAAAGAATGAATCGGAAACATCTCTTAACAGTTGCCATAAATAGATATGAGAGTTCTAACAACATACTTTAAATGGGTAGTTTAAGTGAAAAAAAAAAAGATAAGGATGTAAATGAACATGAGAGACTTTCCATGTTATTTTCTGCGATACACACTATTAAGGAAAAGAAACAACGCTTTATTGCTGTTCTGCATTTCCGCTTTGTATTGATATCCGATTATTTAATGTGTTAGTGACGATTTTCAAGCTGAATGATCAACGTTTTTATCATTTATTTATTTTTTTTAATTTGAAAAGAAAAAGAAAATATTTTTCGGTTTTTAATTGACCAGAAATAGAAATGATACTTTGTTTATATGGTTGTATGGAAGCATGATTAACTAACAGGGCATGTTACCGCTTATGCACTAGTTTAATACTGCCACTTTTTATTAAAGTGCCTTTACCACCCCCGGAATGTGAGAAGTCCCGTATATGTGTATTGTGGGTATCCATTTTGCCCGTTTCTTCCATTTTATTCGATTTTGGAACAATTCCGACAGTGTTGTATTTTTTTGTTTTCTCATTTTTTAACAATATGTTTATAATGGTTGATGCATAAGATTTTGTCCCCATTATATTTACAGGTTATGTCTTAGTTCCTATGTTTTATCCTCCTCATATGTCGTCACATCCTTGGCTGCCACAGTGGGGAAAGGGCCAATTCAAGCTAAGACACGGAAGCACAGAAGAAGATGACAGCCATGAACAGTATCCAAATGGATATGGTAGTCAATTACCCAATATTCAGCCTCCTTTTGGGTATGGTAAATTGTCACCGCCTTATGGCAAGGCCTCGTACACAAAAGGAAGAATCCACAGACACTGGCATTAAAATAAACATGATAGCACTATGCCTTGTTCTCCATTGCTAATATCAATGTAGTACGGTCCAATATAGTCTTCTCCTAATATCTTTATCAATAAAATGTTGATATATACACATTGTAATCTATTCTAAAGTTGTTTATCAAAGTATAATTTTGATATACATGTATAAATATATATAGTCTGTTGTAAATAAACGTTACAGAATACGGAAGGGGCAGTCAAAAAATAAAAAATCCAGAGAAAATGGAAGCATAATTATGGTACACAGAACATAAGACGAAGAAAAACAAAACAAAAAAACCCACAAGACATGTGTTGGACAATACCAATCACAAACAAACACAAATAACGTATACAAGACATGAACCCTTCCACAAACAACTGGAGGTAAAGACGAACCAAACATCGTTTTTATGTGGAATTCGTTTATCAATGTATTATGACTTGGTTTGTCGGAATCAGCATAATGTGACTAAGTGGAGGGACATGTGTGCTCGAAGACTGTTGTGTGACTAAGTGGAGGGACATGTGTGCTCGAAGACTGTTGTGTCAGTGAGTTAGCACTATATAAATCCAACTAAGCGTATTGCTCTAGTAAACAGCGGACCTCATGATCATCTGATAGAAATAATGTAAGTTGTTCTCGCCATGATACAACTGGCGTAAAACAACAATCACTCATTCACTATCTAAGTTGCTTATCAATGTATCTGTATAGTATATTGGTATTTGGTATGCGGCTTCTTTGGTCTTTTTTCTTTTACCATTGCATTGTATGTCCTTCTATGATTTACGGCTTCTGATTACCCCTTTGGTTTCTTTAAGCTTTTATCACTATCTAAGCTGCTTATCAATGTATCTGTATGTTGGTATTTGGTATGCGGCTTCTTTTGTCTTTTTTCTTTTACCACTGTATTGTATGCCCTTCTTTGATTTACGGCTTCTGATTACCCCTTTGGTATCTTTAAACTTTTATCACTATCTAAGTTACTTATCAATGTATCTGTATGTTGGTATATGGTTTACGGCTTTTTTCCCCAATGCATCATATTGAAATATGTTGTCAAATTTCCGTCTTCACGTTTTCCGAGGGTCTCGGGTGGCTCAATGAGTTAGGTAGTTGGATCTAACAACTCATACAAGCCTATCACCAATACGGCGTGGGTTCGCGCCCAGATTTATAAATTTAAAAAAAGGGTGCACTCGACTCACAGCCGCAAGTGATAAAGTTTACCAGTTGCTTGCCCAGGGTCGGTGGTTCTCTCCAGGTACTCCGGCTTCTTCCACCACTAAAACTGGTCGCCATGATATAGCTGAAATATTGCTGAAAGTAGCGTTAAACACCAAAATTCAAATTCAAATTCAAATTCTAAACTCGCTGGATGGAAAAACTAAAACTATCACACTGTCACACCAATTCTAAACTCCAATGGGTAATTTTTATAAAAACGGCGGCAAAATCAATATCCATAACACGCACGACTGCTCGCTCTCCGGAATTGGTACTTCAAGAAATATAATGAATTGATGCGATCAGTAGCTTAAAAAAGTATTAGGTTTACGTACTGAGTTCCGTTTTATGATGTCCGTTATAATTTCCGGATAAAAACTATGTTCAGTTCGCTTTTACCTCCAGTTGTTTGTAAAAAAAAGGGGGGGGGGTTAGTTGTGCTCATGTCTTATTTACGTTATTTGTGTTTGCGTGCGCAGAGTAGTAGTGTCCAGCACATATGTTTTTGCTTTCGTCTTGTGTACTCTATGTTGCCAGCTTAACTGCATTATCCATTTTTTATTGCCCCATTCGGTATTTGCTAACGTTTATGCAATATTTGGGTTATAAGGTGTGTTATTATCCAAAGAAATGCTGATTTTGTTATTTTTTCTAGTCTTCAAGGTCAAGGGTTAAGTTGCATTATTATCGTAAAGATCATAAATATTGGATAAGCCTATGACGTAAGAAATAGTAGCAGTATAGCACGGACGTGACAGAGGACACCCTTTGAAACGATTGGAATGACATTTGATGTATCTTAAATCTTAAAATAAACTCTTAAATAAATTCCGTTTATCAAACTATAAAAAGTACCGATATGTCATGTATTTTTGAAGATATTAATCTAAATTTTCTAAATATACAAATTGCTGTCAACTACGTGAAAATATATGACAATAGCATTGAATGATGAGTCCGAAAATAAACGATAGAGAAAAACAATGAAGCAATCAAGAATGGACAATCGCAAGACACAGGCAACATTGAGGAAAAGAAACAGAATAAAGACAAAACAAAACAGAATGAACACGGGCAACACTGGGTACATGACACAGAATGAAAAAAAAAAACATACAGAAAACTAATTATTTAAAATACATTTAGATACATCCCCAATGGGGATAATAGTCGTTGTTGGCTTGTTGCAAGGCGAATATTTTGGCCCTTTTCCAGTTTGATATTGCTTAACGTCATGTCACCAATACATCAGTTATATTCATGACGAGAACAAGTTTACTAACAATAAATCATATACATGTATATGTAACAGGTTTATCTTTCGACAGATGTTTTGATTGCAACAAGGAAAAGTACATCGTTGGTAACCCAGAGCTGATCACGCTGCTAATACTCCCCCGCTCATCACCCGTGGGGCAACTGGCAGATATATCATCGTAGTCATGTGATCGGTTTAAGAACATTTTGTCTTTTTTCTTTTGGCCATTCTGTTGTCTGTTCTTCGATATACGGTTTCTGATTACCTCCCTTTGGTATCTTCAAACTCTTCTTGATACGTACCGACGACTGTTTTTATAGCCATTTAAATCACAGCTTTTAAATGTATCTAAATTAAGAAAGACATTGCAAATAATGGGAACCCATGGACATTTTTCTGCATTGCTAATTCAATATTAAACGACGATTTTGATCGGTAACTATAAATAAATAAATTAATAGCATTTTTTTCCAAGAAAGCGAGGATATCTCTCCCAGTTTATCCACGGGTGATGAGCCAGGAGTAATCGGAGCGTGGTCAGCTGTGGGTTAACGACGATGGGAAAAGTAGAATGAAAGATGAATTGAGCTAGATAAATTTGCCTTGAAAATGGCCAACCACGACCACACCTTACAAACTTTCTCAATAGGAGCTGCTCCAATCTGTGTTTCACGTGCAAGAACCGTGGCATTGTCCATGCATTAGACATTCCTATATTTCTGATCACTCTTGTCCAGAACACCAAGAGCTGTTCTAATAAACGCTAGAGAAAACCGAAGGGACAATCAAGGGTGGACAATCCAGAGACACTGGCAACACCAGGTACACAAGACACAGAACAAAGACAAACAGAGCACAAAAACACAATACCGAAAACTAAAAAGGTGAGCAACACACAACCAAAAACGGGTGCTATCCCAGGTGCTCGCGAAAGGTACGCAGTTCATGACGAGCGAATACTGTAAGAAAAGTTAGAAGATATAGTTAAAAATCGTAGATCGAAGAAGCACAGAAAATACAATGGCCAAAAGATAGAAAGAAAGAAGACAAACAATAGTCCTCAAAACATTAAGCAGAAAACTAACGATTGAGCAGCATGAATCCCACTAAAATACGATCACCAAAATCGGCTAAGGTCCTTCCGTATACAATCTACACGTTAAATATCAGATGATGCCTTTGTCATTTAACAGTAGCATGACGATGGATATCACTAGTGGAGCATTGACTACTTACCCTTCCGGAGCACCTGAGTTCATCCCCAGATTTTAGTGGGATTCATGCTGCTCAATCGTTAGTTTTCTGCTTAATGTTTTGAATATTATGATCACCTCTCGTGATTTTTTGCGCGTTCAATGAAACGTTTTATCAAAGAACGTTACTAGGGACGTTAGTCAATCTGAAAAGACATTATCTGTAGTCATATTATACGTTATCAGTCTCGAGATGTTATATATCCCGTTTTATCCCTTCTACTATTAAATCATGGAATAAATTAAGTCCACAATTAAGAAATGCCCCTACTCTAAATAGATTCAAACAAGCAACAAAAAATCAAACAATAAAATCCCCCAAATTTTACAATACTGGATGTAGAATATTAAATATAATTCACACTAGACTGAGACATAGATCCAGTAGCTTGAATGCTGATCTGTTTCGTGTGCATTTGGCTAATGATCCAGGCTGTATATGTGGTAGGGCATTTGAAGATGCAATTCATTTTATATTAGAATGTTGTCTTTACAACGAAGCAAGAGAAGAATTGAAATTAAGACTAGTTTTTCTTCATGAACTAAAAATTGAAGTCCTACTTTTTGGCGATGACACCTTAACTGATATGCAAAATCTACAAATTTTCAAATCTGTACAACTTTACATCAAACGAACAAAACGTTTTACCCATTTATGATCACGACCCCCTCCCCCTCCAATATGTATTTTTTATTTTTAATCAATCTATCAATTCCATCTCAGATACAAGTAAGGTAAAACATGCTTATATTATATAATTTCATGCTTTTTGTTTTGTATTTTTTGTTGTTGTATCTCCATTTTCTTCATTTTTCAAAGAATTTATTTATAATGTTGTATATGTATATTGTAATTTACTATTGCTGACGCATGTACTATTGTAATTATTTATTATGTGGAGAGGACCCTTGTAAATTGGTATAATTTGTGTCCAATCCAATTGTTAAAATATTTAGCAATACAATATGTTTAATCTAAAATCCCGTTTTAGAGTGCAGTGGTTTTGTTAAAAGGTGAGGCGTGTATTTTTGGACAAAAGGTCACAGAGAACGATTATTGATTTTCTGTCAAGTAGTGAAATGTGGGTCACCTGTTGCAATATAAATGGACAGCGATGTCATATAATTTTCTGTGGTTTATGAAATATAGGTGAGAGACGTCGTCTGCTGTGTGGGCGAGATTATTGATTTTCTGTCACCGCATTTCTTCAAAGAAGTTTCACTTCTTCCCTTAATCCTTAGAAGTACCTTGTTAGCCAATCAAAATTATACTTGCCACGAGAACATCAGATAAAATAACTTAAAATATTAACGGGAATTTATATTGTACCAAATTCAATTAACCAGCCATTAATACTTTGTAGATTCCAATTACAAATGGGCGAGTTGGACTGTAATACCACGTGTGCACCCCCCCCCCTTTTTCCTTTTTCACACGAAACAAAATTCAGATTATACCTTTGGTGGACATGAACAATCAGTGTTTTATGTTGATTTTACCACAATTTCTTGTTGATAACTGCAAAGTCCTATAGTTTACTTTTTGTATTTCTTGGGGTCTATGCTCTTTTTTCCCCTATACATATGACAACATATTTTTTTCTAAGAAATTAACAGCAAAAAGCGCACACAAAAAACAAAATAGCCGTTACTCCTAAAGTTAGATAACCGTACCCTTATTCCTATTGTATGTTCTAATTGATAAACCTGCTATAAATGTAGTGTCCGGTAAATCATCCTTATTAATCAAAATGATATGTATATAGATATGTCCGTCTAAGAATTAAAATTATATTATCTGGGTCAGTACTAGTAGTAGATGTCTAAAAATAAAACAACATAGCCAGGGTCCGTCGTGGGCGTGATCATATGATAGATGGATCTACAGCTACCTATATAATCAGTGCCCATCACCAATAATGTTGTGAGTTCGAATCTCAATCAGGGCGAGGGGTACAACCTTATGTGATACAGTTTATCAGTGACTTGCGACACGTCGGTGGTTTTCTCCGGGACCTCCACAAATGAAACTGACCCCGACGATATAACTGAAATATTGCTGAAAGTGGCACTAAACATCATCAAACAAATAAACAAACAAACAGCATAGCCAACATCCCTACAGTTAAATGGATGTTGCCATCTTCCTATCATACTGCCGATTTGTTAAACACAGCGCCATTTTGATAGCACTACCCTTTCTCCTGTTGTATTGTCCAATTGATAAATACTGCTCCGTAGATCTGCTTTTAATAGTCCTACCCTTTCTCCTATTGTAGGGAAGGGAAGTCCATATGGTGTTCTCTATTTGATAAATACGGCGACGTAGATCTGCTTTTAATAGCCCTACCCTTTCTCCTATTGTAGAAAAGGAAAGTCCATATGGTGTTGTCTATTTGATAAATACGGCGACATAGACCTGCTTTAAATAGCCCTACCCTTTCTCCTATTGTAGGAAAGGGAAGTCCATATCGTGTTGTCTATTGGATAAATACCAGGGGTGGATCCAGGATTTCAAGTTAGAGGGGGGGCGCACTTAGAAAAAAATCGCGCTGAGCGGAGGGAGGCGCGAAAATATTTGGGGTATTTCGTGTGAAAATTCACGATTTTACGCAAAAAAATCATATTTTTTTCTCCAATTTTAGTGGGGTGCGCCGGGTGCGCCCCCCCTTGGATCCGCCCCTGAATACGGCGACGTAGACCTGCTTTTGATAGCCCTACCCATTATCCTATTGTAGGGAAGAGAAGTCCATATGGTGTTGTCTATTTGATAAACACAGCGCCGTATACCTGCTTTTAATAGCCCTTCCCTTTCTCCTATTGTAGAAAAGGAAAGTCCATATCGTGTTGTCTATTGGATAAATACCAGGGGTGGATCCAGGATTTCAAGTTAGGGGGGGGGGCGCACTTAGAAAAAAATCGCGCTGAGCAGAGGGAGGCACGAAAATGTTTGGGGTATTTCGTGTGAAAATTCACGATTTTACGCAAAAAAATCATATTTTTTTCTCCAATTTTAGTGGGGTGCGCCGGGTGCGCCCCCCCTTGGATCCGCCCCTGAATACGGCGACGTAGACCTGCTTTTGATAGCCCTACCCATTATCCTATTGTAGGGAAGAGAAGTCCATATGGT
>MJUT01019132.1:320439-331457 GCA_002080005.1 Gigantidas platifrons | reverse complement strand
TAAGACATTAGCCCTCCTACAAACAACTGGAGGTAAAGACGAACCGAACATCATTTGTATGCGGGAAACGTAATAAAACAATACACACAAAGATTGAGCAACATGAATACCATAAAGACAACGCGTGTGAACGCAGTTGCTACGGAAGGGTAAGCAGTTCCTGCTCCCGTTGTGGAACCTGTCGTGTTACTGGATATGATAGGATGTGATATGTATATTAAGTTCACTTATAGCGGAAAAAAAGAGGACAGACAATGCAATGACCAGGACAGAAAGACTATATATATCTAACCACCGTACTATCACGACAACTACGCCTCGTGTAACGCGATATATAGCCCACTCGTTTCATTCCAGTAATATCGTGGCGTACAGTGGAGTAACCTGCCGCATGTCGCTGTCAATGTTTATCACATAGAATTGTATCGAATATGCCTTTCCCAGGGGCGGATCCAAGGGGGGCGCACCCGGCGCGCGCCCCCACCTAAAATTGGAAAAAATATGATATTTTTTGCGTAAAATTGTTATTTTTCACACGAAATACCCCAAAAATTTTCGCGCCTCCCTCCGCTCGGCGCGATTTTTTTAAGTGCGCCCCCTAACTTGAAATCCTGGATCCGCCCCTGCTTCCACTGGTATACATTGATTGTACAAGTAGATAGAAATCGAACTACCAGACGATCGCGTCAACGATCATCCCATAGCTTTGTATGCAACTAAATAATGTTTATGTAAAAATATGAGCAAAGGCTGTTGTTTGGTTCTGTATCAGGATACTGTGCCCAGATGAAGCGACATGTCTACCAACGGACTAGTCTGCCGAGCGAGGACTATACAAATCCACCTATGCGCGTAGGTCTTGTACAAAGAGATTCATCATCCCGTCGAAATGTAACGTGTTCTAGCTGATAAATTCCTCTATTAAACAAACATACTCACTCACTTACGTTTCAACAAATACAAAATAGTTGGTACCAATGGTGTTCTGTTTAGAAATTATCATTGTATTTAAAGCATATGATACTATTTAAAAAAACATTGACCAGAAAAAACAATTTAACATACATTCCTATCAAACATTTAAAGTCAAGTCTATTAGCATACCTCCTCCCATCAGTACTGTAATTAATTATGCACTAATCTCACTTTTTCATCTCTAGTTTCAGTTCCAAATCCTATAGGATGAATATGTTGTTATAATAATAAAATGTTAAAGCCAAAACTTATCTTATTTAGAGTTATTATTATTTTCTTAAAATGTCTTAAGGTGGTACCTTACACTTCAGGTAAAATTTGATCTGCTCATTTAATTTTCTTATTTTTTTGGCAGTGTGTTTGAATATATCCACTGTAATAAATATCAAAATTTTTGCAAATTCCAACCAACAGACTCAGAGCTATAAATTCACTAGCCACATAGCAGCTTTTCTCTCTGTGGTTTTGATCACCGAGATGCTTGAAATCTGCATACAAACATTATATGATCAAAACGTTCAATTGATTTTAAACAGTTATCTCCCTGTAGTGTTAGGTACCACCTTAAATAAACGTTAGATTTAGATAATATCAAAGGTGCAATCAACAATGGATAATTTAGAAAAACTGGAAACAAGACGAAGAAAAACATAACTCAATAATACGTCTTCGACACCACTATATGTAAACAAACACAAATAACATAAATAAGACATGAATCTTCCTACAAACAACTGGAGGTAAAGACGAACTGAACATAGTTTTTATAACGGATATCACAAAAAATGTCTTAACGTGTTATCAAGTATTTGTTGTCTTTTGTGATAAACTTATGATTTGATTTCCATTTAAAAATTTAGACCACAAAAAGTTGACTAATTGCTGGAGGATCATGCGAGTTGAAACAAAGGAATTACTTTGAACAAAATACACAGTCTTCCCTTTGGAACAGGAATACGCTGTTAGCAGCAAGTAATAGGGATAGGGTTAAGGTTAGGATGTTTTATGGCACTTACAACAATATTTTAGCTATATCGGCGCTGTCAGTTTTATTGATGGAGGAAACTTCCAGAAGAAAACCACCGACTTGTCTATTGAAGGACCACCAGGGAATTCCGGGCTGTACAAAGGAACTTAGTTTCCGCTGTGATAAATAGCTCGTCTGAAAACGACATCTGCTGGTTGTGTGGGAAGAATTAAATACACAATTCATTATTGTGACAAAAACGTATAAATAGGTGACTCGTGCATTGGTGAGGTCTCCAGTCCAGCCACATACCTTCCCAGCAAGAAACTATGTGACTGATAAGGTATACCCTTTCGATAAGGAATTGTCCGACTGATGTTACAACTTGAGCAATGACTTCTTAATACCACTTCGAGGCTATGAAAAATTTAGTACTTAGAAACAACACAACCGTGTATGTAGAAGTTACAATGCGCCTACCGGTTTGTCGAAATCTACAACGATATGTGAAACGTGTATGTAACTTGGTACTCCAAACACATTACCCATTATGATGCTTATCCAGGATTTCCGGATTATAACTTGACAACCTCCCATCCATCAAATTGAGAGAGCACTCCACTCCATATGCGCAACATTGGGAACGGGCAGGCAGGTTTGCGTGTTTAATACCAGGGGTGCGTTCAACATCGTAGCTGCTAGGTTAAACTACGTAGAAAAATCCTATTGAATGGAAAGCTAGCCTAGCTGCTACGTAGCTCTAGCTAGCTTAAAAAAGTTATGCTAGCTTTTGAATCCAAGATGGCGGCAAAAACTAAATATAATTTCGTAAGGCAAAAATAGTGGCATTGCAGGAAGTGGCAACGCTTTTAATACGGATGATAATTTATTAAGGTAACTAGACAAATACGATTAGCTAAAATGTTCCAAGCAATTATTCTATATGATTGGCGCCATATTTGCTAGCGCTGCTAGGTAGCTAATCGTTCAATAACATCATGGCTAATTTACCTAGCAGCTAGGCTAGCTGCTACGATATTGAACACAACCCAGTGCACCATCACTAGTATCCATTCAATCTGATTAAGATCAGATCTCTCACTTGCTTTAATTTACTGATATGTAGCTGCGTGAGAGATCTGAAGATACCCCATTATGGGTCACATGTGAGTGGCCTTATATCATGCATATATAATGACATGATAAATATGATTTTCGGCCAATCGGATTACTCGTAGCATGCAGAGCAGTTTAGTAACATTTTCATAATCTCGCAATCGCAATTTTCATTGGCTGGTACATAGAGTCACTCGCGTGTTACCGGAAATGGACATCAGTAATCGCGCTAACCCACTTGCCTGAGACCCGGGACAAGTAAAAATAGATTCGGACAAGTGAACATTATGACAGAATTTGCTTGAATAATGTTTTTTCTTCTAAATTTGGTTTTCGGGCAATAATTAAGACAAAGACGGCAATGACCAAAAGAAAAGGAACATAAAGACAAACAATGATATATAAAACACTAAGAACACAGCAAACTAATGACAGAGCAACAAGAACTCCAGAAAAAAAACCCGGAGTGAACTCGGGTGCTTCAGAAGGGTAAGCAGTTCCTGCTCCACTAGTGGCATCCGTCTTTTCACTCTTGTCTCAAATTTCTCTACAAGCAATTGGTTTTCTCGGTGTTACCATGGTGATTTCTATTTTTGCATTCCTGTTTGTTGCAACATAAAGATGTGCAAGTGTTAATATCAGAATTAGACATGTCAACAGGTAGGATCTCATCTTGAAATATGTGTCCAACTTTTGCAGTTTCACTGTGAGATCCCCGTGAAATTTCGAAGTCAGTAGTCTTGAAGCAAGAACATTAGTGATGTGGCTTTGGTGGCTTGTGTTACATAAGTCAAGTCTAGCCGGAAAAAATGCAATGATTCTCAAAGTCCATTGTCACCTAGCTTTTGTCTGGTAACTGAGATATTTCCTATTGTTTCAGAATGTTTTGATATGATAGTAACTGTTTTTGTTATCCTGTAAGACTGCAGATGTTATTCAACTTATTAATGATTTTCATCAAGTTGAATTGTACTTGTGAAAAAAAAAAAATCATTTTTGCTCCAGTATTACTCAAAATAACATCATCCAGAATCTAATAATGGTGTAATTTGTTAAGTAAATGTACTTGGTGTGCAAATCCTGGTCTATTATTTTCTATAGAACAAGTACATTGCATTTTCCCTAAAATTGTAAAACAAAACATACCACACTGTCAGAACAAATAAAAAATATAATCGCAATATTGTAGGAACAGAGAAAACAATCGACACACTTAACACACATATACATGACCGCTAAATAACCTGGCTTCCTTCCGGCACTTCAGTGTGAATGAAAGGCGGACATCTTGTTTTCATAATAGCCTCTTTGTCCTTGCAATTGTTTGTTTATAACTGGTATCCTCCGGTGTCGACGAAGCCATTGGTTTTTCCAGCTGTCACATCCAGTACGGTTTTACTATAATTGTTTTCGGTGGTGGTGATCATTGTTTTCCTCTCACGGTGCTCACACATAGACGAGCCACAAGTGACGGCGAGTCCCTCATTTGAACCTCGTTTACCTTTCTCATCCGTAAGCTTTCGAGTTTTGAAATGTTCTATGTTGTGTTGGTAATAGTCTTACTTCCTGTTGTAACAGCTCTGGCTGGCTTCCATGTTGGGCTTCATCATCTTCGTTATTCTATTTTAAGTAGGTTCAGAATGTGGTGATACCTTTCTGTTGATTATTAGCTGGTGCATGGAATGTCATTTGTGTCCGGTTGGTCTGTTCTCTCCAGTTCATCGTGTCTTTTGACATGGATCAAGCCGTGTTTTGGGTTCAATCTTTTTTGCAGTTACTATACCTAGATATAATTCACCCATACTATTGTTGCTGTGTCGTACTAATCTATTTGTCTTTGAGTTTCATACTCGTATTTCCAAGAATGTGTGTCGAACATCATTTTCATATGGCATGATATTCGTGTCACTTAACATTAACACGACGGGTGTCACTGGTGGAGCAGGAAGTGCCTACCCTTCCGCAGCATATGTGTTCATCTGCAGTTTTCGTGTGGGTTCGTGTAGCTTGATCTTTGTTTTTTTGTGCATGCTTTGTTTATCGTTGTTTGTCCTGTACTTTTTCTTTTGACCATTGTACTGTCTGTTCTTCTTCTGTTTACGGCTTCTGTTTACCACTTTGGTATCTTCAAACTTTTCTTAAGTTCATCGTTCTGATTCTCAATAGCCTTAACTTAAGATATTAAATATTAAATATTATAAGGCTGCAGGAGGTGACGTTTTATTTGTGCACAAACTCTGGTACAATGTAGTAGTGACTCGTTAATAGCTGATGCGTGTGTGTGTGTGCACTTTTGGTTTTGGTAGTTCAATTAATGGTGATGAGTGTTGTTCATCCGGCGCAGAACCTTGGCTTGCTGCTGTCTTTTGTGTCCTGTTAGGTCATTCTCGTGGTCGATCATATACTCTAGTTCTTGCTCAACTTGTAGCTCACCATTCTAAATCTTTTTTTAATTTATTTTTCTTTGCCGATACACAAACATTTAACGACATTGTGTATGGGGTCACGTTAAGGTTCATTTCATTCTATCAGCCAATCAAAGATGAGCTTATTTATTCTTAGGGTATCAAAATCGAGTACACGCCAAGTCTGTTGTCCGATTGGTCAATATATTTAGGCATCCTGCATATGATTGGGCGCTCAAAGATGACTGAAAGGGAAGTTGTATGTGTATGTTTTGTAGGTCGTTGTTTTTCCTTTTTCTTTCTGCCATTGTGTTTTCTGTCCTTCTTCGATTTACGGATTTAGATTACTCCTTTGGTATCTTCAAACTCTTCTTACATGTTCAAACGTAGATACGATAACGTAACCCTCATTCCGCTTGTGCTCCATTTAGGGTTACGAATCGATCTCATTCAACGTATGGGAGCAAATTAAAATTTTCGTTCCGTGAATATTTCAACTTTCTTTTTGCATATCTGGTCGTATCTTATTATTCCCAACAATTTTTAAGTAATGGTGATACGAAATAAGTGTTACAATCCCTGTTTCTATCTTCAAGACCGGTTTCGTATTTGAAAATTGTTACTTGTCCGCCATAACACCTTACGTAGACTCTCGCGATGGGCGGAGCCTATCCATATATGCCAAATATGGAAAACTGTTACTACATTTTACTATAAAATTGATCCAAATAAGGATATCTAAAAAATGAGGCAAGTGCGCGTGAACTAGCAACTTGTAAACAAAATATCGGACAGAAAGAAGATTTTATGCATTCAAATTTTCAGATGGATATAAGTCTACCATGGATTGCTGCAGCGATTATTTAACACCTCAAGGTTTACCTAAATATATTTATCTTTCACCCCGTTAATTTTTCCAACCACTTACAACGGAATGAGGACAAAAAACCGCCCGGTGTGAATCACTCCGGGCGCTGCTCCCATACGTTGAATGGGATCGATTCGCAACCCTAAATGGAGCACAAGCGGAATGAGGGTTACGTTATCGTATCTAGTTCAAACGTGATGTTAGTGTATCACCATGGAAACCAAATTCAATGATTTGATTTTTTTATTTGATTTTATTTTTGGTGTTTTAACGCCACTATCAACAATATTTCAGCTATATCATGGCGACCAGTTTTAGTGGTGGCGGAAGCAGGAGTACTCGGAGAGAACCACCGACCCTGGCCAAGCAACTCAAATTCAATGATACAACAAACATCTAATTATGTCTCCCCTTCGAACGAAGGGAGACATACTGTTTTTGTCTGATTTTTTCTTCCGCTTCTTCTCAGCGAAACTTGTCCGGACCATGACTGTTTTGTCTTTCGAGATAGGTCAATGATATTTGGTATGTGGGTGCATAACCATAAGGCGGTGTGTCTCGTACCGTAATAACCTTCGTGGGACCTTGACCTTTGACCTCAAGGTCAAATAATTGTTTTTTAAATAGTATTTTCTTGTCCGAGCCATAACATTTTTGTCTTTCGAGATAGGTCAATGATATTTGACATGCGGGTGCATGACCATAAGGCGATGTGTCGTGTACCGTAATGACCTTCATAGGACCTTGACCTTTGACCTCAATGTCAAATTATTGTTTTTTTTAGATAGTATCATTCAACTCATAATGTGTAACTTATTGTTGTACAGATGGCCGCATTAAGAGCAGACATAAGTTTTAAGTATCTAAAATAGTTCTTCCTAGTTAAATAATTAGATTGATCATTCAGTGGCCGCATGCTGATTGTGTCTTCTGGGTCGTTCAACAATCGACACAAGATCTCACACACGGCGAAAGTTAATGGGAGCAAATGAGAGATATGAATTCAATCAGATTAAAAGACTGTAAAATTGGCACGCAACATTGGAGAGTAAGAGTAAAGACTGGTTGCCTCTGAATAAGGATGTGTCCGAATGGAGCGTCATGTTGTTTCAGTGAGTTAGCACCTTAAAAATCCAACTAAGCATGTTGGTCTAACACAAAGCAGAACATCATTATCATCTTATCAAACATCACTTAATCTCGCCATAATATAGCTGAAAATTGCTAACTTGGAATTAAACTCTTACTTACTCATATAACACTTAAAAGATAAACAACAAATCCAAGAACAAATTTGTCAGTCAAGGCCGGAATCCCCAACATCCGGGTATGGTAGATCGTGGGTTCGAGCCCCGGGCGGGTCAAACCAAATACTATAAAATTGGTATTTGTTGCTTCTACGCTAAGCATACAGGACTGCAGACAAAGAGCAAAGACTTGGTAGACTAGGAATCATGATAATATGTCCGAGTGGGGCAATATGTATATCCGCGGATTGTTGTTTCAGTGAGCTAGAGCAACACAAATTCACCCAAGCCTGTTTGTCTATAGTACGAAGCGGGAATTATCTCATCGAAATACAACTGGTTCCCACCATATGATATAGCTGAACTATTGCCCAGTTAGCATTTAATTATCACTCACCCACTTATATATTAAAGAAAAATTACAAACTCGTGAACGAATTTGTCAGAAATCATTAGACTCGTCAAGACAGTAAGCCTCAACTCCAGGTGACCCAAGAATTGAGAAATATTGGTACTCGTGTGCGCAGACTCATACTGCTCACTTGAATAACAATCAATCAATGTCATTTATTGTTTTTGTATATACCATTTGTAATTGATTGTTTTTATTTCATTGTATTGATCATATATGCCCTTATGGGCCGATAATTCGTTAATAAACTATCTTATCTTATCTAACACCGGAATAAAAGATAGAATCAAATAATTACATAATGTGTTCATTTCATTTAGAAAACCCGATGTGATTAGTCAAAAGGTTAATACGTGCCCTCTAGAATGATACTTTATCAGTCAATAAAGCCCATACGCAATTCAACCACTCAGTCCCACTTCCGCGAACTATTTTCGATCGACATGAAAGTAACAACTAGATACAATAACAACCTTCGAAAATATTGAATTTTAAAAGATATAATAATAAAATCGTTGTATTTAAAATTGTAATTATTAGTATTGAATGCAAAATTTGCAGTTTTAAAAGCCTTTACAGATGTGCAACCAATAAGTGACGTCATCAGCTAGAGACGTGACTCTAGTGAGCACTCCACTCAATCAGACGTTCGTGTGATTTCTAGAGTTACCTAGAGCACCTTCTCTCAAGTCCAGGGTGCACAGAAATGTTAAATTCTGATGATTTTTATGTAGTTTTCTGATGAAATTTGTGTTGGCTAAGTTACATGTTTTTCAATATTGTGCTCGGAAAAAAATCTTCCAAACCAAAGTACAAATACCACTTGCAGACAGCCGGACAAATGCCCACAACGTTACAACTGATTCCTAGATATGTGAAAATCGATATTCGTTCATTAACAGTCACGCCGAGGTATGTGTATGGTTCAAGTATCACAAAGACATATATTATATAAATATTCAAGTTTAATATTTTCAAAATATAATGAAAAGAGCATTTTTCTTTTGTCCGTTGATAAATGTCTTTAAGTCAATTAATCAATTAAGAATTTTGATATTTACTAAAAACTCATTTAGTTCTTATTTCTCTCTTCTCTGCAATGGAAGAGAAAAAAAAATGAATAATGGAAATCAAATGATTTCATATCAAATCAATAAACGACCCAGTAATTTTAATTACATTTTATGTTTGTTGGCTCGACGCTTATCATCATTATTATGTGAAACTATGGTTACGCATTTTTTGAAATTTTTATTTAAATACATTTCCTTTATAACAAAGGACAGACCATTTAATGTTTGGAGGAAGGGAGGGTATAACTATATATATATGAAATATTTATTTCAACAGAGTTCGTTCAATGAAATATTAACCCCCCCCCCATTTTTTTACCCAAATATTGTGTTTTTGTTTACATACTCCTCTTTTTTTCTTTTGTTTATTTTGTTTTATTTTTCCCCAACGACATATGTTTGTCAAATGAAACATTTTTTATTTATTATGAAACTATAATTACATCCATCTTGGCTAGCGAAGATGTAGTTACCCATTAAAATTTTTATTTTTATTTTATTTCCTTTACAAATGACAGATCATTTAACTTTATAGGAAGCTTTAAGGGAGGCTATATATATATTTACCATCGAACCAGATTTGCGTCACATAAGTCATAAAACATTTTTTTTTATGACACGAAAATTCGATATTTTTTTCAGAAAACGGCGGGGTCATTTACAAAAAATATAAATGGCTGTTCCATAATTAGCTATGTGTTTTTATTGGAAGAGTTCAATCACACATTCAGTCCTCCCCCTTTTTTCAAAGTAGTAAAACATTTGAAACGTGATAGACGCAATACACTCGTTATCTTTCCTTTAATTTTGTATGTACTTCCGGGTTAAACTTTTTAACTTCGCAGAGTTTAGTTGTGTTGGACCTGAAGGTATCAACAAGGTGTATTTTAACTGACGTCCTTTAAGCTGATGTAATTTAAGGAGCTGGAATTATGAAGGGTTTAAAACTTTTAGCTATATATCCAGGCCATTGTTTACAAAGTCTTTCGAAAGGATTTTCTTCTAGTTCAGTTTCGTTGCAACGCCAATACAAACTACTAATAGTTGGAGCTGGTGCTGGGGGATGTGCCGTTGCAAATAAATTTACATCAAAACTTGGTCCAGAAGAAGTTGGAGTTATTGAACCAAATGAGGTATGCATATTTCATTTTTTTTCTTTTCATCTTAAATTTAAGTTGAACAAGTTGAGAATTTTTTTTTTCTTCCAATATTGGATATAAACTGTATCTGTTATTTGTTTTTGTATCAATGTATGTGTATGTCAAGTCCCGTGGGAAACTTCAGCAAAAATGCGGAAAAAAAAGACGTGGCGTTATTAATTATGGGGTATCCTTGAAAATTATGTCTAATGAGTGACCGAAAACGGGGTATCTTGTACGACCCAAACGGGTTATTTTGTAAGAGGGAAACATTTTTACATATAAGATAAGATTTTTATTTACCAATTGTGGGCTCACATAAAGACAAAGATACAATAACATATACTTATAACATCAGGGTTTCAGATTGGGGCAATTTTTTAGGTCATTGACCTAAAGATTTTAGATATGACCTAATTTTTTATAACTTGTAGGCCTTTTTTATTAGTTACATTATTAAGGCATGACTGATAGGAAATTATGGTTTTAGGACAATTGTCCTAAACATGTCTGAGCATAGCAGAAACCCTGACATGTCATTTATATGCTCAGTGTGGTTGATATGTTTTAATACATCCATTCGCAGATACAGTAAAATTGCATTTTGTTTAAAAATAAAGGTAGAAAAATGTAGTTCTAATAATAAAACCCTAAATGCTCGCTTACTCGCAAGGGTTTTAACGGGATGCCATTACATGTAATGGACACAGGTACGTGTGGACAGGACCCTATGCCCCCCCCTTTTTTTTTTAACATCGATTTTTTTTCATATAAACAACATTTTGCAACTTTGTATGTATCACTGTATGACATATA
>MJUT01019132.1:241268-259348 GCA_002080005.1 Gigantidas platifrons | reverse complement strand
TGATATGATACCCTCGGGGACTAATAGTCCACCATCAGATGTATCGACCCAGTAATAACAATACAAACATTGATATCAAATTTAGTGCTTACGATGCGCTATGGTAATTGGATTTACAACTACCTATGTAATCTGTGCCAACGATGTGTTTGTGGAATAAGCTTCATCAGGTATACATATCAATCTTACTCACGAGGGGCCGTCGTGACCGTGATCCTATGGTAATTGGATTTACAACTACCTATGCAATGAGTGCCTATGATCACTAGCTTTGCGAGTTAGAATCCCACTCAGGCGAGGTGTACTAGATAGAACATTATGTGATAAAGTTTGTCAGTGACTTGCAACAGGTTGGTGTTTTTCTCCTGGTACTTCCGATTTCCTCCACCAATAAAACTGTCCGCCACTATATAGCTGAAATATTCTTGAAAGTGGCGTTAGACACCACCAAACAAACAAACAAACATCATACTCACAGTATTTTCAAGTCGGGTGTGTCTTCAAATACTTGAGCTTCAATATAACTAATCCTGTTCCAATTGAGTTTCCTGTTGGGGAAAGTACTGAGTAAATGATTACAATGTAAATGATAATATTGATAACAGTTTTTATACAAAGTCTGGGGTCGTCTATTTTGTAGAGATGTCAAACAGCTCTTCTCTGAAACGAACAATTTTAAGGATTGTGCATCGATTTTTGTTTGCTTGTCAAACAAATATTTAGGTATCTATATGGCAGTGAATATCTGACGGATGCCACTAGTGGAGCAGGAACAGCTTACCCTTCCTGAGCACCCCGGTTTTTAGTGGAGTTCGTATTACTCGCTCTTAGTTTTGTGTATATGTTTTGTAGATAGTTGTTTGTCCTTTTGTACTTTTTTCTTTTGGCCATTGTGCTGTCTGTTCTTCCATTTACGGATTCTTATTAGTATCTTCAAACTCTTCTTATATGTTGTACGAATTAGGAGGCCGTCGTGGTCATGATCGGATGGTAGTTGGATTTACAACTACATGTACATCAGTGCCTATCACCACTAAAGGTATGATCGAGTTCGAATCCCGCCCATGTCAAGGTGCACTCGTTAAAACATTATGTGATAACGTTTGCCAGTGACTTGCGGCAGGTCGGTAAAGTATTCCCCTGGTACTCCGTTTTCCTCCACCAATAAAGTTAACCGTCACGATATAGATGAAATATTGTTGAAAGTGGTGTTAAACACCATAACCCTACTCCTATTGTCATAAATAAATCTAAACCATCTGAACATACAAGAGTTATACATGTACTTACAGGGATATCAGATTTCTAAGACGTGAAAATGCACAATTTTTTAAACATTTGATTTTATTTCTGCTTAAATTTCTGTAATATATAAAAGTTAAAAATGCAGTTAGAGATTAATGTAAACAAGATATGATAAAATTATTATAATTTTATAATAATGTAAGGGCCCGGGTGGTTCTATGAGTTAGGTAGTTGTAGGGCCCGGGTACCTCTATAAGATAGGTAGTTGTAGGGCCCGGGTGGCTCTATAAGTTAGGTAGTTGGATTACTTAACAACACATATAAGCCTATCACCAATACGGCGTGGATTCGCGCCCGGCTTTGTAAATTACCAAAAGGTGCACTCGACTCACAACTTTAAGTGATAAAGCTTACCAGTTGCTTACCCATGGTCGGTGGGTCTCTCCGGGTACTCTTCAACCACTAAAACTGGTCGCCATGATATAGCTGAAATATTGCTGAAAGTGGCGTTAAACACAAAAAATCAAATCAAATCATAATAGTGTATATAAATTTTGTAACATGTGTTCTACTTGCTGATAGTGCAGTCACATTATGTAATTTATTCTACTGTATAACGATAAGCTGTCCGTTTAACCAGGCTGTATAATATTTTTTCACCATCCGGACTGAGTTAAAGACACATGTATCTAAATGACATTCTTATTATATTATATGTAAGGGCTAGGGGTTATGGTGATTAGCGTCACTTTAGACAATATTTCAGTTATATCGTTACGGTCATTTTTATTGGTGGAGGAAACGGGACAGAGTACCAGAAGAAAACTACCGGCCTGTCGACAAATCGCTGACAAATATTATCGCATAATGCTTTATCGAGTACAACTCGCCATGAAACGGGCTTCGAACTCACAACGTCAGTGGTGATAGGCAATGATAGCACAGATGGTTGTAAATCCAACTACCATACGATCACGACCACGACGGTCCCTTTTTGTATCTATATATTTCTATACAATGCTGGTGATCCCAGTAAATAGTCCAGTTATGTCTTCTAAACCTGCTGCAACAAGATATCTGCAAAGAGAAGGAAAAGTGTTGCAATGTTAAATAGAAGCGCGATAACTTCTTTGGCGGCGCAATGATTAGTGAGCTTGGTACCGCTTTCGTTGGCGGGATTGTTGTACTTTGTTTTGTTGTTGGTTTTTTTTGGGAGGGGGGCTAGGGGGGAAGGGGGTAATACGACACTATAGCGATATAATAATATACATATTTACATATACTTTAAATTCTCTAATCCTCTAAATAGTCCTGATATGTCTGCTAAGCCAGTTGCAATAAGATTTCTGCAAAGAGAAGGAAAAGTGTTTCAATGTTAAATAAAAGCGCGGTATCTTCTTTGGCGGCGGAGTTATTACCGCTGGGTACTGCTTTCGGTGGCGGGATCGTTGTACTTTGCAACGGTTTCGGTGGCGGGATGATTAGTGTGCTTGGCAACTGATTCAGCGGTGGGATGATCAGTGTGATTTGCAATTGACGATGAAATGATCAGTGTGCTAAGCAAGTATTTCGGCGTCGGAGTCATTAGTGTGCTTAGCAACGGCTTCGGCGGTGGGATGATTAGTGTGATTAACAAGTGTTTCGGTCGCGGGGTGGTTAGTGTGTTTAACAACGGTTTCAATGGTAGGATAATTAATATGCTTGGCAACAGCTTCCACGGACAGGAGATCAGTGTGCTTGGTCACTACTGCGGAGACAGGGTGACGACTGCTTAGCAAATGCTTCGATGGCGGGATCAATAGTGTGTTTGGCAACTGTTTCGGCGATGATGTGATTAGTATGCTTGGCAACGGCTTCCGCGGCGGGATGATTGAAGTCACGCTCGTATTTTGTTCATCTTCTTTGACTGACTACAGAAGTACCAGCTGATTATATATATGCATTGTTCGATCACTCGTGGATGATATATATGCATTGTTCGATCACTCGTAGATTATTCTTCAACTTAAGAATGATGTGTTACATTTATAACGAAGGTTTTTACAGGTAGAACCTACATTGATTTTCTCACAAATGACAAGATCTATCTGAATAGAATTTGAATGAATTTTGAATGTTCGTGTTTAACGCCACTTTCAGCAATATTTCAGCGATATCATGGTGACCAGTTTTAGTGGTGGAAGAAGCCGGTGTACCCGAGGAGAACCACCGACCATGGGCAAGCAACTGGTAAGCTTTATCACTTGCGTTTGCGAGTCGAGTGCACCTTTTAGTAATTCACAAAGCCAGGCGCGAATCCACGGCGTATTGGTGATCGGCTTGTATGAGTTGTTAGGTAATTCAACTACCTAACTCATTGAACCACTTGGACATTCTATCTGACTAGTAGGTGTTTCAATGAAAAATATTTTCATAGAAAAGAAAACATTCTGAAAATTTATTGCAAACAGGGGAGATCACCACTGAAAATAGCTGAAGTGTACGAAATACAGTGGTTGCCTAACAATAAAATTATATCACTGTTTGTCCTTTTGTCCTTTTTCTTTTTGTATTTGTATTGTCTGACCTTCTTCAAATTTCAGCTTTTAATTACCCCTTAGGTATCTTTAATCGTTTCTTAATCACCCAGCATTAGTCTCCATCAACTTATTTCCATTGATTTTTCAGGACGAATCAAATTCACACCCCTCTAGTAGGAGAAGACGTAAACTAACGACTACGTGATTAAGGTAGTATAACGACCCCTTCATGTAAACGACAAATTGATTCACGTATTAAAAGCACTCGTTTGCTGTAAGTGGCCTTATGTCTTCTGCTATTTCGACCCTACCCATCCCACCACTGACACCAATCATACATATATCTTACAATAACTGCAACTGTAAAAGATCTCTAAAAGCTCCCTTCTCCAACTTGATATCTTTATTGTAGCTTAGATTCCTGTAACAGTATGTAATAAAACATGCTTAAGTGACCACCTCTATTAAGCAATAACTTGTATTATGTGAACTTATTTTAATATATCTTCACAATGCATCTGATATTAATTAAGCCTGTATTTAGCGACCATCTGTATTATGATACCCCTTTTCCATGCACCCTTGGAACGTTACATAAGAACGTTTAGCTGTATTATAATCCTCAACAGTAAACACAGTCAAACTATCCTCTCTAAAGCATGGTGTCACTAGTGGAGCAGACACTTACAACCCTTCCGGAGCACCTGGGTTCATTCCAAGTTTTTTGTGCAGTTCGTGTTGTTTAATCTATAGTTTCCTGTGGAGTGTTTTGCAGAACGTTGTATGTCATAATGTCTCTTTTCGCTTGTCCGTTGTATTTTCTTTAATTCTTCTATCTACGGTTTCTGGTTGCACCTTTGGTATCTTCACCTTTCTTATAATGTATTCCCATTGTAAGACTTTGCTGTCACTGTTATATAGGGTCAATCGTGGCCATGTTAATATCGTAGTTGGATTTTCAACTACATGTGTAATCAGTACGTATCACTACTAAAGCTGTAAATTGGAACCCTGTTCATAGCGAGGTGCACTTGATATATCAGTAATTTAGTTGAAAGTGGCGTTAAACATCATAACCGACCCACCCTTAAATAAAACTTACAAAATTATCAGTTTAGGGATACCATCAAATGTGTCATTGTGTATTGATCTAATGTTGTTATTGTCTAATCGTCTACAAAACAAAAAGGAAAAAAAACTAATTATTCAAATCATTATTGGTAATAAACCAGAATAAAACATACTAATTAGATGAAAACCAAAATACCACAGTGTCGTAATAATTTTAGAATTCAATAGAACAATTGTAGAAAGAGGCAAAATCGACACCCATAACACACAGATATATGACCGTTCACTTTACATAACACACAGATATATGACCGTTCACTTTACATAACACACAGATATATGACCGTTCACTTTACATAACACACAGATATATGACCGTTCACTTTACATAACACACAGATATATGACCGTTCACTTTACATAACACACAGATATATGACCGTTCACTTTACATAACACACAGATATATGACCGTTCACTTTACATAACACACAGATATATGACCGTTCACTTTACATAACACACAGATATATGACCGTTCACTTTACATAACACACAGATATATGACCGTTCACTTTACATAACACACAGATATATGACCGTTCACTTTACATAACACACAGATATATGACCGTTCACTTTACATAACACACAGATATATGACCGTTCACTTTACATAACACACAGATATATGACCGCTCACTTTACATAACACACAGATATATGACCGCTCATTTTACATAACACACAGATATATATGACCGCTCATTTTACATAACACACAGATATATGACCGTTCACTTTACATAACACACAGATATATGACCGCTCACTTTACATAACACCCATATATATGACCGCTCACTTTACATAACACCCATATATATGACCGCTCACTTTACATAGCACACAGATATATGACCGCTCACTTTACATAACACACAGATATGTGACCGCTCACTCTACATAACACAGAGATATATGACCGCTCACTTTACATAGCACACAGATATATGACATGCTCACTTTACATAACACACAGATGCATGACCGTTCACTTTACATAACACACAGATATATGACCGCTCACTTTACATAACACACAGATATGTGACCGCTCACTCTACATAACACACAGATATATGACCGCTCACTTTACATAGCACACAGATATATGACATGCTCACTTTACATAACACACAGATGCATGACCGTTCACTTTACATAACACACAGATATATGATCGTTCACTTTACATAACACACAGATTTATGACCGTTCACTTAACATAACACACAGATATTTGACCGGTCACTTTACATAGCACACAATTATATGACCGCTCACTTTACTGGCGGAGTTAAGCTAGTTTTATGTCCGAAAACATCCCACATTAGTGAAATAATGCTGTAATGTAATTGCTTTCCACATGTTAGTAAAATGGCAATCCTCAAGAAGAATGAAGCCTTATCATCTATGATAAATCAGAAGCAAGTGACTTTTCTTGTAATACATTGGTTTTTTTTCTTTTTTTCCTTTTTTTTTTTTATATCAAAGTATGTTTATAATCTTGTTCTCCGCCGACCACACTCACTTACATCGTTAAAATTAACTGTGCAAACGTCTATAAACATCAACGTTGATCATCTTTTTTCTTCTTCGCTATGTGTCTTATGGCAAATGATCCCCTGTATGCGTCCATTCTTGATTGCCCCTTCCGTTTTTCTCTAACGATTATATATATTTTTTTATCATATCTCATGTATTCCCAATCATTGGTTCAGGAAAATGCCGAACTGCTTTTTTCTTTATGTGATGCTTAATTGGCAATGCAATATTAACAGATGCCACTAGTGGAGCATGTGCTGCACACCCTTCCTGAGCACCTGAGTTCACCCCGTTTTTAGTTGAGCATGTGCTGCACACCCTTCCGGAGCACATGAGTTCATCCCTGTTCTTAGTGGGGTTTGTGCTGCACACCCTTCCGGGGCACCTGAGTTCACTCCCGTTTTTAGTGGAGCATGTGCTGTACACCCTTACGGAGCACCTGAGTTCAACACTGTTCTTAGTGGGGTTTGTGTTGCTCGATCATTACTTTGCAGTATTTTGTAGATCATTATTTGTGTTTTTGTCTTTTTTTCCTTTGGTCATTGTATTGTCTTTCCTTCTTCGATTAACGTCTTCTAATGTACCCCTTTCGTATCTTCAAGCTCTACTTAATTAAACATAAAACAATATATACAATTATACTTACAGGTTAGATAAATTCTGCATACCGGAGAATGCACCAGGATGCAATTCTGTTATTTCATTTTTTCGAAGATCTCTAAAACAGGCAAATTTATTTGACAATAAACATTTGGCGCAAGATTTATGAATATCCATCATTTTACAGTAAGTATCCACCATCTTATAACCACGGATTTTCTTGGGGGAAGGAATTATCCTCTTTAAAGCCGCTTTCAGTAAGTTTTATTGGTGGAGGAAACCGGAGTACCGGCAGAAAACCACCAACTTACCGCAAGTCACTGACAAACTTTATTACATAATGTTGTATCGAGTACACCTAGCCTGAATGGGATTCGAAACTCCCAATGTTCGTGTGATAATTACTGATTGCATAGGTATGTGTAAATCCAACTACCATACGATTACGACCACGAAGACCCCCTCCACTGATTTGGCTGGAAGAACCAAATTCACAATCCACCAACTGGATGAAGTAAATTAAAGGCCACGTGTTTGGAGAAATAAACGCCTTCTTCACGTAAGCGACACCTAGCTTCACGTAATGTGTGACCTGTTGCAAGACACATTTGTCGACTTTACCCATCATATCATGCAATCAATAAATACTCTATGGAACTTAGTGCGCATGACGCACACAGGAAAAAATCCCTAGCAGGCACGCCCAAAGTAAAAACGTGTGTCCATGGGAAGACCCCATGCAACGGTTTTAACTACATTATCTATTGTGTGCAATCTTGTTCTAGTCAGTATAGGTATACAACTGTCCACTTAAATCTTTAGTTTTATGTGTAGTGTTTTGTGGATCTTCTACTTCTATACTGTTGATCTGCAGCGCGATATGCATTACGCAGGATCATGTCTTACTCTGGAAGATATCGTGAATGAATTCTCCGCTCAAGACCCAAAGACGATCGAGGCCGAATTGAAAGACATATATTCGAATGAAATAAAAAGAATTGGATTATAATTTTCGTTATTGTTGACGCCCTACTTAATATTCTCCATACCTAGCTGGATAAAATATTGCCAGCGGCGAATGAATGGTACATTTAACCATACTTCCCTTTAAACATACACATTGAATTATCTCCCATTCTAGAAAATTGTACGAATTATCATACAAAATACACGGACAACGATCGCGCGTATAGCATTTTACAAGACTCACACTCGTTACGTGTTTAACGTACGTTAAGAGTTACTTCCCTTTGAATACGTTTAACCATACGTGTAATTACCTCCCTTTGAACATACACATTGAGTTATCTCTGGACATTAGCATGCACAATCACTGTATTGTATTTATATAAATATGTAACAAATCTTGTTAGCACATACATGTGGTTTTATTTACTTAAGATAAGACTTTATCGCATTAGCCTATTATTACTATTGAAACAAATGAAGTGGCCCATTTGTTTACTTATTAATTTTGTTTGAACAGTTGAATTGTAATAGATAGAGGGTACACTATATCGGGCGCTTTATATTTACCGTATTGAATTACAAAACAATCTCGAGGTATGTCTTTCCAGACATTGTAATGATGGACATGTACAATCACTGTATTGGATTTATATAAAATGGATTCTTTACGTTCGATTATGTGATTCGTTTTGTGTAATAAGCTTGGTTTGGTGCGATTTGATTATTAATGATTCGATCGTTGTTACTATCTATAATACTTTGTTTACATTTGATTGT
Organism: Gigantidas platifrons; assembly: GCA_002080005.1. Taxonomy (NCBI): domain Eukaryota; kingdom Metazoa; phylum Mollusca; class Bivalvia; order Mytilida; family Modiolidae; genus Gigantidas; species Gigantidas platifrons. The sequence continues at coordinate 250,559 of MJUT01019132.1, read as the reverse complement.
CGGGTAAACATCGAATGTATGTACGGATGGTTTTTATTTACTTAACGGATAAGAATTTTATCGCATTCCTCTTATCTATTGTTGGTGTTAGATTTAGGGATAGATAAGAAATGTATTTACGGATAAAAAATTTATCACATTCGTATTATCTAACTTTTGTTTAGGTTTTGTTGTTAGGTCTTGGTGTTAGGGTTAGGGTTAGGATTAGGGTTAGGATTAGGGTTAGGGTTATGGTTATGGTTAGGGTTATGGGTTAGGATTATGGTTATGGTTATGGTTAGGGTTAGGGTTATGGCTAGGGTTATGGTTATGGGTTATGGTTATGGTTATGGTTAGGGTTAGGGTTATGGCTAGGGTTATGGTTAGAGTTAGGGTTACCACGTGGTTATGCAATCGGTCCTTCATCTAATGATTATAAATCCTCACACATTACTACTGACGGGTTAATCCTCCCCTATTAGTGAAATTAAATTTTAATTTAAACTTACAATTTTATTAGATTTGGTATACCATCAAATGTGTCATTCTGGATTGTTCTAATTTGGCTTCTCTCTAATCGACTACAAAGAGAAATAACAGGACGGGTGTCATTAGTGGAGCAGGAACTAAAAAGTACATCTGCGGTTTTTAGTGGCATTCGTGTTGCTCGATCTTCTCTGTGTATTGCTTTGTAGATCATTACTCATGAGTTACTAGAGGCAGGAACTGCTTACACTTCGCGAGCACTTGTGTCATCTGCTGTTTGCGAAATTCACGAAGGTTGTGATAGTATGGTAGTTTGATCCACAGCTACCTTTGCAATCAGTCCTTATCACCACTAAAGTTGTGAGTTCGAGTCCCGTTCATGGCGAGATGTACCAGATAAACATTATGTGATAAATATCTTTAATATCGTCTTAAATATGTATGAAATATCTGCAGCTGAATGATGTCATGCAACCAACAATCAAAGCAATTACAGAAATGTTACTTAGTGTCATGACAACCATTCTATTTCAACTAGATGGAAGTGTCCTGTTCCGGTTCCGTTTGATTAATATGCACTAAACCCCATGTCATGAAATTACCCTCTGGTCCCATGTTACCTGGAATAAAACTGTGAAATACAATATGGTTTCCAAAAGCTTCTAAATACATTGGTGCAAGAATGCTATCAATAGTTACCCTATTAGGAACCTCCGGGTACCTAGATGTAAGTATTGCATCATTCCTCCATCGCAGCCTCCGGTATAACATTTTCTTGTTATCCAGATTAATGTAAAACAAACGGTAAAAATTGGTTAAATAAAGCGCGGACCTGAAAGAGGACACTTCTTTCAGCTATTTTCCGTTTAATTTTACAAGTGCTTCGGAGTTTTATATGAACACAATATCAGTACACTGTTCATAAAAATAAAATTAATTTCCAATTGGTGCGGAACAGGATAAAATAAAGTTTGTCATGTACCTAAAACTCGTCCAAATACGTTTTGAAGACATTTTCCAACAATGTACAATCTACAATGTACCCTTGTTCATGAATATACATGAAGCTAAACAGCAATTAATTAACTAGTATAACCATTATTAGTAATTCATTTTGGAAATTAATAATGGCCGATGTTTGTATAAACTTGATGCCGTATTTAACTTACAGACTCTCTGTAGAGTTTGAAATTCCGTCTGGTATTCGTGTCAAATTTCTACAAGAACAGTTGGTGTCCAGCTCGTTATTATAACAAATGCAACCATCTGGACAAGATTCACATTTGACATCATACATCAAGGTAGTGATGAGGGTTAATATAAATATCATGGACATCTACAATAGACAATACAATGAATATTGCAAAAACAACTATTTTGTATGTGGCCAGCCATTATTAGGGGAAGGGGTTCTCCGATTCGATTCGATACTTTTTAAAGTAACTAAGGGCATACAGAGATATGTTGAACTATTGAAACAGTAGAAATATCGCTTTGGACAGACAGCAGAATGCATAAAGAGTTTGAAGATACCAAAGGGGTAATCAGAAGCCGTAAATGGAAGAAGGACATACAACACAATGGCCAACAGAAAAAGGACAAAAGGACAAACAACTAGCTACAAAACAATAATATGATAATAGGTGTTACCTAACTTGGGACGAAGTCCAATAATTTTTTTAAACAATATTAACTCAGATATATGGACCTATAATTTTTTTGTCAAGGTAGACCGTGGGCGGATCCATACTTTCTCAAAAGAGGGGGCAAGTAGGGGGACCCACACCCAAATAAATTTTCCGTTGTTTTTAAAGGTTTTTCGCCAAACGGGGACCTTCCCCCTTCCGTAGACTGTGCACCCAATCCAGTGCTGTATAATCCGGTACTCGACCTCAATTTCATAGAAAATATTATTTCGGACAGGAGGAGGAAGAAATGAAACTCTGTTTAATGATATTGTCAGTCCCATGGTACATGTTTAATTGCAAACATCTGTGAAATATATATACAGCCGTGTATATGCTAATTGGACCTTTCAGAAACTAATGCATTTTGGGTAAAACGTACACCAAAATATTTTGATTGGCCTAGACAGTAAAAAACGTAACATCATTGACTGAAAATTAATTGTTCGTAGACCAAAATTTGAAATTCAACTACTTTTAGTTTCTGAAAAGGTCGATTAGACGCATCTGTTACTTTTTTTTAAAAATGCGTCGATTTTCATTAATCTACGGGTCACCGCAGGGTAACATGCTCTCTTACAGACACAATTATCTCATATTTGAGTTATATTTTGGGTTGTTTGCATGTGTATCAACATCTGTACAAAATTTCATCTGTCTTCAATATTCAGGAGAACATGGTTGGTTCAGAGACATTTAATACGTATATACATATCTCTGGTAGACTACAACTTGTTTGTCCTGGCACATAAAAAGTGGGACTGAAATTTTTGCCATTTCCTTCAAAAAGGAGTACCCAATCATAAATCATCTCTGCCAAATTTGGTTAAGTTTTGTTCAGGAGATTTCGGGTAGAAGATAAAAGAAAAGAACCTCTTTGAAGACCATTTCTCAATGCCATGCTATGGACCCAGATGGGAAGATACAATATACATGTAACGTCATATGCCAAATTTAAATTATTGGGAATGAGTTTCATAGATCGACCATTCAGAAAATAAGCAATTTCTCTACACAATGGCACCAAGAACAGTGAAATATGTCTTAACCAAACTTCATTGGTTTTATTCAGTTTAGACAAGTATCCGGTTTACACAAGTTCAAATAATCTAGATATTAAGAATAGTGGATAATCACCATCATAAAGCCCAATTGGCTTTCACAGGTTTTCATATACAAGCTTAAGTCGGTGTATGGTTTAGACACGTTTCACAGTACATGTAACAACTTCTAAAGACCTTATGAGAACATATCTGCCAAGTTTGTTTAACTCTTGAATCATTCAAGAAGATTGAGAAATATTAATTGGTGGTCAATTTCTCAAGGGTTAGCTAAAAATGGGAAATTAGTCAAACAAGGCATGCTTCCAACTGTACATTTCTATCCATCTGTTTACTGCGCATCTCTCTTTCCTTTTAAGGGCAATAAAACTAATTTAGTACATGTACAAATTGGAAATTTAGTTTTGATCTGTATTACATTGCCATATTATATGCATTTCACTAATTTACATACATATAACACAATGATACAATTATGAACCTAAAAGTTAATTGTATGGAGAGTGGGGAGAATGGTCAGACAGACACAAAGACTGATATAGGGTATCACATAATTCCTCATATGTATTGAGGACGAAGTCTAATAATGATATATATTCATTTTATAGAGACACAGCTCCTACAAGCTGTTGTCTTTACCACGGACTGTCTTTTATATTTGAATTTCATCCTAAGCGATTCTAATATGTCAATTTTCCTACATGAAGCAGCCTTTTACCAAATCAAAAACACCAAGAAAAAGTGCAATATTATTTTCTAGATACAAATAAAAAAAATGATTTAGGGGGTGTATATGGATTCACGCCCCCTTTCGAAATCCTGGATCCGCATCTGTGAAAATTAACAACCATGCAAATTAATGAAATAAAAAACAAAAAAATAAAAACTGAACTTATTGAAACAATGGTTACATACCTTTAGCAATGCATACTTTATAAATCTTTTAGAAATTGGTGCTGTTGTAAACCAATACTGCATGATGTTTCTAAGTTGGTTGAATGTTGATGTTTTGGTCTTTGTGGATTTAAATAACCTTACACATATAATTGTGTTGATATGAAAAATAAATCTCTTTTGAAAAAATATTTATTACCAATACACGTGTAACAATAAACCAAAAATGATATAGGTCAAATACAATTGTCTGTTAAAAGGCAGCCTTTTTCTAAATAATTTATAAAAAAAATTATATATTTCTAAGATCCAATGACATGTTATGTCATAATTCGCCTTAAAATTACAAATGTATTTATACTTAAAAATAACTGAAGGTGGCAAATAGAAAAATAATAGTGGAACACCTCTATATATCCCTTCATGTCTTCTGAGGTAAAAATTTGAAAATGACAAATATAATTTGTTCAAAATATTGAAGGCATGAAAATGTTAGAGTATTTTTAAAAACATTATGCACAGTAATTGTAATTAAGAATGTTAAATATCAAAAAATAAATCAGATAAATATTTTTAACCAAACTGTAAAAGAATGAACTACACAACATTACGGACAAGGTTTGAAAAGGAAAATGCTATAGAAGGATGCTAATTGATGCCACATAAGAGGTAAGATTAAATTTGTTGATATTCATGGGCAAAATCTATCAATAAGTGAACAAAAAGACTTATTCCACATATGTATACAGTTTGATGGATAGGATGAGGCACAGTTTATTGGACAGGACAAATGCAGACACTGACATTAAGATGCAACATAAATACATACTTATGTACCTCAGCACTATTGTCATAAAAATGATAAATCAGTCCTATCAAATCTTAAAATCATCTTGTGTGACAGATTTTTGAAGTATTCAAAGATAAAAAAAAATTGCCCAGTAATTTATTTGGTTCAAATTTACGTAATTACATCATTTTAATTTTTCACTTTTCCTCATAAAAATGTTATATTGGGTTAGAGAACGGTATGTCCCTCACCAAAATTTTTTTTCAGGGAAAAAGCTTTAGTGTCATATCCTTCTGACATTAAATTATATCATAATCAAAGATGAATGGTATAACTATAATACTGGTTAGAGACTGGTGCGTCCCTTACCGTATGATTTTTCAAGGGAAAAAAATTCAGGTCCAACATATCCATATCCTACATATTTTAACATCAAAATACTGAAAAGGATCAGAGTGAACAAATGGTAACTGTTTTGGCCGAGACCTAATATTTGGTAATTGTTTGGGTTTATACCTTGTGTATGAGTGATCATTATGAATAGATTTTCTTTTATTCATATTTTTAAAGATTATTTCAACTACTTTGTGTGAGGGCGAGTGCAGGTAGGTTTAAAAGACACAATTTCAAATTCCACGCGGGCAAAAAAATGCAGAAAATTAAATACTTTGCTATAGCCCTACACACTAGATATTGATAATGTGTAATTGTGTGCAAGTGTGTCTACATTGATTTTACCTCTCATTTCTAAATAGCGGTTAATGCTCTAAAACAAATGCAGTTGACAAATTTGTCCTGGTTCGTCTGGAACAGTGGCTAGCAGACGATTAAGCTTTGGCGTTTGCGTCAACTAAATGTAGCATCTTGGGTAATCCTCCAATAATTACCATATTTTATATTATTCGTTTTAGAGTTAGGCGAAAATAAACTTTATTGTACTATAGCTTTAGTTTGCACATTTTATTGTTCATGTGCGATGCTTTATTCACGAGAAAAGCCGTCATTAGATTTATCAAGGATTTATATAGCATAGTATGTATCTACTATATAAATCCTTGGTTTTATACATCATAAAAATTATAAACATTGTCGGCCATCGTTGGTTATGGTTGTCAAGGACTACTTCACGCTATTGCTACAGGCAGGTCAATAAAAAGTTGTAGAATCAGAGCCACATTCATAGCATACCACTTTCCTTTCTTGCTACAGGCAGGTCAATAAAAAGTTGTAGAAACAGGGCCACATTCATAGCATATCACATTCCTTTCTTGCTACAGGCAGGTTAATAGAAAGTTGTAGAATCAGAGCCACATTCATAACATACCACTATCATTTCTTGCTACAGGCAGGTCAATAAAAAGTTGTAGAAACAGAGCCACATTCATAGCATACCACTTTCCTTTCTTGCTACAGGCAGGTCAATACAAAGTTGTAGAAACAGAGCCACATTCATAGCATACCACTTTCCTTTCTTGCTACAGACAAGTCAATAAAACGATGTAGAAACAGAGCCACACTCATAACATACCACTTTCCTTTCTTGCTACAGACAAGTCAATAAAAAGTTGTAGAAACAGAGCCACATTCATAACATACCACTTTCCTTTCTTGCTACAGGCAGGTCAATAACAAGTTGTAGAAACAGAGCCAAATTCAGAACATACCACTTTCCTATCTTCCTACAGGCAGGTCAATTAAACGTGGCAGAGTTAAACTAGTATTATGGGTCAAAACTTCCTCTCTTAGTGAAATGATGCGGTCAAGTAATTGTTTCCACATATGAGTAAAATACAAACCCTCACATATAACTGGGGGATAATCTCTGCTATAAAGATCGCTCTAATCGTGCTTCATAAATCGAAGAAGGACAGACAACAAAATGGCCAAAAGGACAATGGACAAAAGGACAAACAACACAATGGCCAAAAGAACAAAGGACAAAAGAACAAAGGACAAAAGACAGACAACACAATGGCCAAAAGAACAAAGGACAAAAGACAGACAACACAATGGCCAAAAGAACAAAGGACAAAGACAGACAACACAATGGCCAAAAGGACAAAGGACAAAAGACAGACAACACAATGGCCAAAAGAACAAAGGACAAAAGACAGACAACACAATGGCCAAAAGAACAAAGGACAAAAGACAGACAACACAATGGCCAAAAGAACAAAGGACAAAAGACAGACAACACAATGGCCAAAAGAACAAAGGACAAAATACAGACAACACAATGGCCAAAAGGACAAAAGACAAAAGAACAAAGGACAAAAGAGAAACAACGAACAACAAAACACTACACAGAAAATTATAAAACATTGTGAACTCAAGTGCTCCGGAAAGTTCGTGCACCACCAGGGGCACCCGTCGTGTTACTCGTCCTTATGGCGGCACCTGAACAAGTGCCCCGTGGTTTGTGATTGACACTCTCCTTTGATGATAAAGAAAACCTCATTCAGATTAAGATTGATCGTTTGGATACAGTTGTGAGTACACAATTCCCGATCACCTCGATCGAATCAAAATATACGCCTGTAGGGCAATATCAGCGCACTCATCTATTGTGTGAACATTTTGTTCACATCATAAATATATTCGCTGAATGTTTTCTTTGTCAATACATGTTAATCGTTGCTGCGAATTTATTCGTATTCGTGATATACCAATTTTCGTGAATAGTATCAAAGACCAAAATTAAGATTTCAACGAATATTATATGCATTGACAATAACAGGGGATCCACGAATTTATGTACCCACGAAAATACATTCTTGCTTCAATCCATGAATAATAGTATCCAGGAATTTAAATAAATTCCAAATATTGGTTCACCAATTGTGAAGATTTAGCAATTTCACAAAATGTAAGGGGTCGTTGTGGTCATGCTCGTATGGTAGTTGGAGTTACAACTATCTATGCAATCAGTACATGTCACCACTAAAGTTATGAGTTCGAACCCCGTTCATGGCGAGGTATATTCGATACAATATTATGTGATAAAGTTTGTCAGAGACTTGAGACAGGTCGGTGTTTTCCTCCATGTACTCCGGTTTCCAACACCAATGAAACTGACCGTCACGATATAACTGAACATACTATAAAATGTAGTGCTAAACACTGAATCCCTAACCCCTTATATTATTTTACGAAATATACTTTAGAACATATTTACCTTTGCTTATATGTTACACTGCAGTTATCCCAAATACCCTCTAAATACCAGAGTTATATAAGCGAAACACATTCCCAAACTTTATATATTTGCTTCAAACCACTACAAATGGCGTCTACGAATTAAATTGAATTTAAAGTCCACTCATTTTGAAGATTTTGCAATGTTAGCAAAATATACTTTCGAGCATACTCACCTTTACTTCTATTTTCACAATAAAGCTATGAAAATGTCCACATGCCCTCTCAATACCAGAGTAATATAAGAAACAAACCCCCAAACGTTATATATCATCATTAACTCAATTGAGCAATTAGATGCTTAATTTGGCATGCAAATCAGAATCTATTGAACAATTAGAAAAATTATGTTTTTCGAAATCGTTTATTGTTTTGTTATTGCTCAAAAATTAAATCTAGACAAAAGTGGATCAGTCAAACAAATCTTCAGACGGAATATACAATGAATCGTGAATGAAAATTATATATATTACGTAATTCCAATTCTCATTTTATTCTGAATCAATGAAAGTTTTGTTTTTATCATTTTCAAACATATCTTTTAGACACATTAAATTGTGTTTGTTCGTTTTCTAAATTGCACGATAACATTCAGCTTTTGAAAAACAATGGCGTGACATAAGATTCCATAAGTTACGACAATGGGCAATTAGATAAATAATGTATACAACTATAATAGTATGTAGATTATATTGTTTATGGTAATGTGAGGTACGACATGGGGTTAGGTTTCTGGTCTTTAACGCAACTTTCAACAATATTTCAGATATCGTGGCGTTCTGTTTTATTGATGGATTAGTTAGATTTTTTCATATTGTTAGATCGCTGAAAAAATCCACTGGTAGATAGGTCGATGCACTCGGACCCATTATTAGGATTTCGTACCAATCTGTGTTCTTGTTCCTTAAGGGTTAGGTATATGGTGCTTAGCGATACAGTGTAAGTGGTGACGGGCACTGATTACATATGAAGCTGTAAAATCCAACTACCATACGATCACGACCTCGATGGTCCCCAAAAGTACTAAAGGTACTAAAGGTACTACAGGTACTACAGGTACTACAGGTACTAACGGTACTAAAGGTAATACAGGTACTAAAGGTACTACACGTACTAAAGGTACTAAAGGTACTAAAGTTACTACAGGTACTAAAGGTACTAAAGGTACTAAAGGTACTAAAGTTACTACAGGTACTAAAGG
>MJUT01019132.1:220446-240430 GCA_002080005.1 Gigantidas platifrons | reverse complement strand
TTTTTATCATTTTCAAACATATCTTTTAGACACATTAAATTGTGTTTGTTCGTTTTCTAAATTGCACGATAACATTCAGCTTTTGAAAAACAATGGCGTGACATAATATTCTATAAGTTACGACAATGGGCAATTAGATAAATAATGTATACAACTATAATAGTATGTAGATTATATTGTTTATGGTAATGTGAGGTACGACATGGGGTTAGGTTTGTGGTCTTTAACGCAACTTTCAACAATATTTCAGATATCGTGGCGGTCGGTTTTATTGATGGATTAGTTAGATTTTTTCATATTGTTAGATCGCTGAAAAAATCCACTGGTAGATAGATCGCTGCACTCGGACCAATTATTAGGATTTCGAACCAGCCAATCAGTGTTCTTGTTCCTTAAGGGTTAGGAATATGGTGCTTAGCGACACAGTGTAAGTGGTGATAGGCACTGATTACATATGAAGCTGTAAAATCCAACTACCATACGATCACGACCACGATGGTCCCCAAAAGTACAAAAGGTACTAAAGGTACTAAAAGTACTAAAGGTACTAAAGGTACTACAGGTACTACAGGTACTAAAGGTACTAAGGGTACTAAAGGTACTAAAGGTACTACAGGCACTACAGGAACTAAAGGTACTAAAGGTTCTACAGGTACTAAAGGTACTAAAGGTACTACAGGTACTACATGTACTAACGGTACTAAAGGTTCTACAGGTACTAAAGGTACTAAAGGTACTACAGGTACTACATGTACTAACGGTACTAAAGGTACTACAGGTACTACATATATTACAGGTACAAAAGGTACTAAAGGTACTACAGGTACTACAGGTACTAAAGGTACTACAGGTACTACAGGTACTACAGGTACTAAAGGTACTAACGGTACTAAAGGTTCTACAGGTACTAATGGTACTAAAGGTACTACAGGTACTAAAGGTACTACAGGTACTAAAGGTCCTAAAGGTTCTACAGGTACTAACGGTACTAAAGGTACTACAGGTACTACATGTACTAAAGGTACTACAGGTACTACAGGTACTAAAGGTACTACAGGTACTAAAGGTACTACAGGTACTAAAAGTACTACAGGTACTAAAGGTACTAACGGTACTACATGTACTAAAGCTACTACAGGTACTAAAGGTACTAACGGTACTACATGTACTAAAGGTACTACAGGTACTAAAGGTTCAACAGGTACTAAAGGTACTACAGGTACTACATGTACTAACGGTATTAAAGGTTCTACAGGTACTAACGGTACTACAGGTACTAAAGGTACTACAGGTACTAAAGGTACTACAGGTACTACAGGTACTAAAGGTACTACAGGTACTACAGGTACTAAATGTACTACAGGTACTAAAGGTACTACAGGTACTAAAGGTACTAAAGGTACTACCGGTACTACAGGTACTAAAGGTACTACAGGTAATAAAGGTACTAAAGGTACTAAAGGTACTAACGGCACTAAAGGTACTACAGGTACTAAAGGTACTACAGGTACTACAGGTTCTACAGGTACTAAAGGTACTACAGGTACTACAGGTACTAAAGGTACTACAGGTACTACAGGTACTACAGGTACTAAAGGTACTAACGGTACTAAAGGTTCTACAGGTACTAAAGGTACTACAGGTACTAACGGTACTAAAGGTTCTACAGGTGCTAAATGTACTAAAGGTTCTACAGGTACTACAGGTACTAAAGGTACTAAAGGTACTACAGGTACTAAAGGTACTACAGGTACTAAAGGTACTACAGGTACTAAAGGTACTAATGGTACTAAATGTACTACAGGTACTAAAGGTACTACAGGTACTATAGGTACTAAAGGTTCTACAGGTACTAAAGGTACTACAGGTACTAAAGGTACTAAAGGTAGACAGAACTAGATAAATATGTGAAAATAACTTTTAATTAACACGACTTGGAGGAGGAACTACTTACACTTCCAGGTCGCCTGAGTTCAACCCCTGTTTTAGAGGGGTTCATGTTGCTCGATCTTTAGTTTTCTGTGTAGTGTTTTGTAGATCATTGCTTGTCCTTTTCTTTTGATCGTTGTATTGCATATCCTTTGATTTACGGCTTCGGGTTGTCCCTTTGGCATTTTTGCACTTTTCTTATTTAAACAGTGATGGTCAACAATTCCAGGTACTACAGGTACTAAAGGTACTACAGGTACTAAAGGTACTACAGGTACTAAAGGTACTACAGGTACTACAGGTACTAAAGGTACTACAGGTACTACAGGTACTAAAGGTACTACAGGTACTACAGGTACTAAAGGTACTAATGGTACTACAGGTACTAAAGGTACTACAACAGGTACTACATGTACTACAGGTACTAAAGGTACTAAAGGTACTACAGGTACTAAAGGTACTACAGGTATTAAAGGTACTACAGGTACTACAGGTATTAACGGTACTAAAGGTACTAAAGGTACTAAAGGTACTACAGGTACTAAAGGTACTAAAGGTAGACAGAACTAGATAAATATGTGAAAATAACTTTTAATTAACACGACTTGGAGGAGGAACTACTTACATTTCCAGGTCGCCTGAGTTCAACCCCTGTTTTAGTGGGATTCATGTTGCTCGATCTTTAGTTTTCTGTGTAGTATTTTGTAGATCATTGTATGTCCTTTTCTTTTGATTTACCGCTTCGAGTTGTCCCTTTGGCATCTTTAATTTTTTCTTTTTGGAAACAGTTTGGTCAACAATTCCACCAATATCAAAAAGGCGAATAATGCCTTCTTACCTTAAATCATTGAACACATAGAAACTTCGATATATACCAATTAGAATACAGAGCCCGCCTTGAGACAGGCATGGAAATGTGGCTGGATTAAGCCCCATGGTGGGATCTTACGTGATTGTGAGTGTAATGGAAAGAAAATTCCGATTCACTTCCTTTTAATAAGCGTTATTTGATTCGTTTTTGTAGAAAACGCCCTATTTGCACTTGCAAACAGTGATCTAATGCTTTTAAGCATCTAAATACGTGTGTTGCTTTACTGCTAAGCGGACTTCATCATCAGCATTACATAGCTGGTGTCTCTAACTAAGTCACGTATATAGATATCAGGAATCGTCTACATTTTTACCGCGATGGTTCTTATGATTCTTGGAATAATAAAATGAAGAATATCACCTTGTCAGAACCATTCAGAAATCTAATAGAAAAACAAAAAGTACCACATTGTCAGAACATTTTAAGAATCTAATAGAAAAACAAAAAATACCACATGTTTTAGAACATTTTAAAAACTAATAGAAAAACAAAAAGTACCACATTGTCAGAATATTTTTAAAATGTAATAGAAAAACAAAAAGTACCACAATGTCAGAACCATTCAGAAATCTAATAGAAAAACAAAAAGTACCACATTGTCAGAACATTTCAAAAATCTAATGTCATCTCACATCTCTGACTTGGTACAGAAACTACAATGCAAAGTATTGGGATAAACTAGTTATATGGACCCAATCATCCCCCTTTAGTGAAATGATGTGTTCCTGCAAGTGGTTTCTACATGTGAAAAAAATAGCAACCATCACATCTCATCCAGTAAAAAGCGTTATTATAAAGAACGCTATGATCGTTTACATTAGACAGAATATATTCAATCTTAGTGACACAGAAGTTGTCATATGCATAATAGTTGTTCTATTACAGAGAGCAGATTGCCTCAACCATCATCTAAATATGATGACATAATAGTGAAACATTTGTTTACTGTGATCCAAAATTCAATTATCTCTCTTTACTCTGTCATCTGTAAGCAACTGACAGAGTACTCTTCAGCAATGTGTTGAAATCACAAGGGAATGTTTTGAATGATAAGATGAGACGGTAATTTAAAAATTCTTGATTTAATAGTTTAATACTCAGAATATGGTGAAGTTGTAACAACTTTCAAGCTAGACCGCAGCGTATCAGTTGTGAAATATCAACATCATTAGCGGGAGCGGTTGATATATAACTATCAAAGTGTTAAAATGTCAACATCATTAGCGGGAGCGGTTGATATATAACTATCAAAGTGTTAAAATGTCAACATCATTAGCGGGAGCGGTTGATATATAACTATCAAAGTGTTGAAATGTCAACATCATTAGCGTGGGCGGTTGATATATAACTATCAAAGTGTTAAAATGCCAAAATCGAAGTTGTTTCTTTTGACATCAAATCTGGTAGAAAGTTGACCATTGGTGTCAAATTTTAGGTTGCTGTCGGGAAGTCAGGTACATGAAGCTGTTTCTGTTGTTTCCTTTTTTTCAAGTTCTTTTGGGGCATGTTCATGGAATCCAGTTAGCGAAATTTTGGATTATTAATTGAAAGAACATCATCAATATACCTGGAAGAGAGATTAAAGACTTCAACTTCTGTAAATTGTTTGTCTTTAATACGTTTTTTATAACCTCAGCCTCATAAGAGTATAAAAAACAATCGGAAATAAGAGCACAGTTTGTTCCCATGCGGATGCCGATATTTTCTTGAAAAATTGACCCTCCGAACTCTACAAATATGCTATCGATAAGTAACTCCAACATACCAGTGCCGTCATTGTCTATGCAGCACTTTTTGCATTTCTTTTCGTGCTTGACAAAATTCGTTACCCAGAACTATACATTTGTAATGTTGAACCTACCATTTTATAAGTAAGGGGACAGCCGTCACAACAAATAGCTGAATAGTTGCGGTAAACATCCATTAACCTAACAGAAAGGTTATATGTGCTATTGAAGATGGTGGTCGTTACTACAAATAGTTGAACATTTTTTTTAGAAATAATCGTCGTTTCTAAATAAAAGCTGAACAATTGTTGGAAGTGACGGTCAACATCATTAAACCAAACTGATAAGTAATGTGAGCTAATGAAGATGGCGGCCGTTACTAAGAATAGCTGAGCAATTGTAGGAAGTGACGGTAAAAATCCATAGATCAAACCAAAGGATAATGTGTGCTATTGATGATGGCAATTGTTACTAAAAATATCTGACCAATTGTAGGAAATCAAGGATTACTGAAAAATGTTCATCTGGTGTCAACAAGTTAAAAATAGAAATGTGCATCTGGTGTCTAGAACCCTTTATCAAGTTAAATACAGAAATGTACACCTGCTGTCTTGAACCCATGAACAAGTTAAACACAGAAATGTTCATCTGTTGTCTTAAATACCTGAACAAGTTAAAAATAAAAATGTTCATCTGGAGTCTTGAGCTTCTGAACAAGGTAAAAATAGAAAGGTAGATCTAATGTCCAGAATCACTGAACAAGTTAAATACAAAAATATAAATCTAGTTTCTTCAACCCTGTATAAGATTAATATAGAAATGTACATCTGGTGTCTTGACCCCCTGGACAAGGTAAATACAGAAATGTACATATGGTGTCTTGAACACATGTGATGCATTACATGTATACTGAAATTTGTGATGTTTATTATAAGTAATGAGGGGCCATGGTGATCATCATTGTACGGTAGTTTGGCTTACAACTACCTGTCCAATCAGTGCCTATCACAAATAAAATTGGGATTTGGAATCCCGCTCATGGCAAGGTGTACTGGATACAACATTATGTGATAAAGTTCGTCATTGAGTTCCCCGCGTAATCCGGTTTCCTCGGCCAAAACAACTGATCCTCACGATATAGCTGAACTATTGTTAAAAGTGGCGTTAAGCTAAAAAAAAATGACATGAACTTGATAACAAGTTGGATAGATGATATTAATAATTCACATTTATTTCTTTTAAATGAAAATCATTCTATGAAATGTCGTATTATGTTCTATTAATACTCTACTGTCCCTTTGTAACATTAAACAGATAAGCAGATTCATTTTCATTTACAACTAACAACATATTGGTAGATTTGTCATAATCAAGTACAAATGGGTGTGACAAACCATCCTTGGAAGACAATAGTTGTCTATATCGATGTCCATCAGGGGAGATAACCACGACGTTGTTAGAATAATAACCGACGACATACACGTTCCCATAATTGTCTACAGACAAACCACGTGGACTATGGAGAACACGCATATCACTGAATTCCCATTGTGTTGTCCCATGTAAATCACCACATGTCACGGTATGTGTGTTATATCCTGTGTAGTACAGTTTGTCTCCAGATGTAGCTACGTAATTTACTTTAGACATATTACTGCTGATGATATCACTTACAGATTTATCACTCAGGTTTACCATCTTTAGTCCTTTATTCTCTGCACAGTAATATATTGTTCTTCCTCTAATGGCCATGCCTAAAATGACCGTATCCATGGAGATAGATGTCGTGACTTTCTGACTTTCTATATCTATTAAAGTTATACATCTATTATCTCCCAGTCCAGATGATACAGCAACGTTATTGTCATCTTTAATATAAACTACATCAAAAGTACAGGCGCCTGTTTTATCTTTACCTATTTGGAATAATTCTACTCCTTCGCTGTTGATAAATCTGACAGTATTATTATTGTAACTGGGCATTACCATTCTACCATCAGGAAGTAAAGAACATCCTCTGAATCTACTACCCTTGACATTTATCTTTTGTTTCAATTTCAACTGTATATTTTCAACTGATATAGATTGTGATAGTTCAGCTACCATCATCTGGGCTTGCTTATCTTTTCTTCTGATAAAGGTCAACTCACAAGGCATTGATTCAACCACCACTTCGCCAAACGTTTGAATGCTGGTGGTTATATTCTGCAGACCGCTGTCTATCTTGTATGATAATTTGGTTTGACTTAGACTATCGCTATTAACTATTGACTGTAGACACGTGTCTTGTGTTTCTACGTCCTTCTCTATTTTCTTTACGGCCAAAAATGTTTGTAGGTCTGATGCATACTTTTTTATGTTGACTATATTTGTTTGGCGTTCGGTCAGTTTTGTCTGTTTCTCGTCTAAAGATACCAGTAGCTCACGTGTGTCTTCGGTTACTTGTTTTTCTGCTTCAGTTAATTCCTTTATCAGACCTTCTTGTAACTTGTCAAGATGTTTGTCGATTTTTCTCCTCATTTCCTGAATTTCACTCTCAACTAATATTTTCTGTTCTTTGACAGCACTGGAATTTGTCTCTCTATTTTGCCTAATTTTACCAATAGTTTCAATTAATTCATCAATTAAGTGTTCGATTTCATTGAACATATTTGAGGTCTTTATATTCTTAATTATATTTTCAAGAATAGCTACCTCTTTGCAGTCTTTATGATTTTCCACTCTACAAATTCTACAACACGGACGCTCATGTTCATTACAGTATAAATTGAACTGTTCGTGGTGTTCTTTGCAAAGTTCGCTAATTTCCAATACATACGACGGCAATTTCCGGTATTCCGATATAGGTATGGTGGTATGATTTCGGCAAGGCTTTGCTAAGCTGTGCTGCTCTAAGCATTCTCTACAAAGACCTTCTTCACAATTTCGACACCAAACTTCTGATGGTTTAGAAATATGGCGGATATCACACATTCCACAGAAAGATGGGGAACTTGACATGATGTTGATATCCTGTAATATAGTACTTGTATTAAAATGGAAATTAACATTTATTAATTATCTTTCTTTAGTCACCTTCATTTGTGCACACCACTTAGATTAGAATCAGAATCCATATATCGAAGAACAGACAACACAATGGCCTTAAGAAAAAATGCAAAAGCACATAAAACGATGTACAAAACATACACATAAATCTAAAGATCGAGCAACAAGAACCCCACTTAAAACCGGGGGTGAACTCAGATACTCCGGAAAGATATGCAAATGGGAAATATTTGTTTTAAATACCACACCGACAGAACAGTTCCATATTCCAATCAGAAAGTTGGAGAATTATATTTGGCGAGTTTTCATGGTGGTACTAGTGCAGTGAACTATAATATTATAAGTTAATGACACATTGTATATTAGATAATTAGCTTGTTGTCCTATTAGTTGTATTTAGGTTCTGAGGTCAGTGTCGTGTTGTCCGTCACGATGTTCTGTTCCTTTGTACCACCAGTTGTTTGTAGGAGGGCTTATTAACGTTATTGTTGTTTGCGAATAGTGATGATCAGCACATATTGTGCTGGTTTTTTTTGTGTTTTGTTTTGTTTTTTTGTGTTTTTTGTTTTTTGTCTTCGTCTTGTTCTTGTGTACCCAATATTGCCATGAAGTTTCACTGGATTTTTTACATTCTTGATTGATTGCCCCTTCGGTTTCTCTACCGTTTATTGAGAGTAAATTTGATGTTTCCCCTAGTCAATGTCAGCATGGTACATCCACTATGCTTTCTATTTCAAGCAACACACTGACCTCACATAGGAAGTGTCTATGACCTTATCTAATATGTGACATTTTAACATTAGGTCAGTAAAAATAACTCTTTTGTTTTCATAAAAGGAATATAACATTATTTGAATCAATATAAATAATATTAACATTGATAACATCTCAAGCAATACTAAAATATAATATATTTCATTTTTTATATGCTTTGATCTCTCAGTTCATAAAATGACGCATATTTTGTCTTTTGATTGTATAAATAGTATGGCTTCAAGGAATTGTTTGGAAAACAACAGATTTAAAACAATTAAGTATCCTTTGTGCATGAAAGGTTGAGGGAATATATACACATTGAAAATTCCCGATCCAATCTATATTCCACTCCAGGTTTTAGTGTGTGAGATAGTCGAGCACCAACATCTTAAGCAATTAGATATAAATATGTATTTGTCCTGGCTAATAATTGGGGGAGTGGGGATAATATACATATTACTTATCCACAAGAGTGGGGAAGAATTAATTGACAAATTCCTTAACATATATCTGTTCGGGTGTAAATGCAGATTAATTGCAAAGATCCAGTTTTATTAAAAAAAAACCATGTTTGTGTACTGGGTGTTGTATACTGGAGCTAGGTGTGGGGTAGTGTAATGGTGTTTAACGTCACGTTCAACAATTTTCCAGTTATATCGTAGTGGTCAGTTTTAGCGGTGGAGAAAATCGGAGTACCTGGAGAAAACTACCGACCTGTCGTAATTCACCGACAAACTTTATCACATATTGTTGTATCGTAAAACTAGTAGGTCTCTACATATTGGTGAATGTAGAATAATTCAACTTAAATCGATTTTTCAACAACTGACTTATTTAAGTGAGAAATTATCATAACAACTATAATGAAAACAACCTACATTACCTGAAAATACCTGACAATAATTTCTTCAGGCGAAATATAACCACATCAGAAAAATTGTAGAAAACGAAGTTAAATGGTCACGAGATTTACATTTTGCTACGATAACACTTATCAATGACGCATGTATTAAAATAGCTAGTAATCATGCACTCAACCCATGTTAAATATATAGATAAAAATTACAAAATGTAGTTCAAGATTGTTGTTTGATCAATAAGATTTAAATTGTTAAGTCAGAAACTTGGTTGAATATATAACAGAATAATATGATAGCCCCATTAAGAAATGTCGGTATAGTTGTGGACCTGTGATGTGATCTGAACAGCTTCTAACATCAATTGATTTAGTCACTGTTTTTGTAGACTTAACTTCCCTTACCCCAAATATCATTTATAAAGGCTTTTTGTTCGCGTGATCGTCTATTGTGCAAATAAGTTGATCAAATCACATTTCAAGTCCACTTCTTGTTTCGATTGAAAACGGAAGTGATAAAAAATGAATCGATGGCGGAAATTAAATCAGTATTGGAGCAACGTTTGTAACGTTAAAAACTATGCATCGCCAGAACGTCAAGTATACGATATTGCAAGTGTTAACGTTTGCATATTTTTTTTCACTCTTGATTTTTTTAGCTCTCGTATTTTTCTTTGTTTCTTGTCTTTTGTGCTTGCTTCTGCGAGTAAATTAATTTTGCAATCTAAAAATAATTGTTTTATATGTTAAGTTTCCTTAGTGTGCTAATTTAAAGTTTGAAGTCCAATATTAATGAAAGGATTATTTTAAAAATCAATAAAAAAAGAACATTGTCAACATTATATTTTAATCGTGAACTCATCTAAGCGTCGCATAATTCGACCATGTAATGACTCATTCAAATTGACCACTGCATTATCGTCAATATCGACCTCTGAACAAATGTATATAACTGAAAGTGCTGGTACAATTGCTGGATTTCGTATAAGTAACATTAGTTTTAAAGGGTTGTGATCTATAGTGTCAAAGTAATAACCGTGTATAACCCTGATACCCTGATGATAGGATACATCCCATTTGTCGGTAGCAGTTTTTCGTAGAACGGTAGGGTGTTTGCTTGCTCTCACTAGATAATACGGGTAATCATTGTCGTCAGCTTTTACAGCTAGGATTGTACCACTGGAAACTAAGTCACAAATGTCAGCCTCTTCGTCATCCCTTTCGTCATCATCGGAATCGTCATCAGATTCATTAAGCTCCGATTCTTTCACCATTTTTATTTTCAAAAATGTTCCCATCGCTCAAACAGGTATTGTAATTTCCAACAATAAAATTTTCACAAGAATAACATGATAATCTTCTTACAAAAATCTCTCCGTCATCGGATGACCGAACTTGATGATTTTTTCTGTTGTCTTTAACAGGAAGAAAGTTTCGATCGCGATCTCTGTTTACAGAGTCCACATATCGGAAAAGTCGACGAGAGCACTTATATGAGTCTGTTGTGGTAGATAAATTACTTTGTGCAAAATCAAAGAGATCGTGTGAACTTTGACTGACATGTGTACCACAAATGACTGCTAGATCAGCTTGCTTCTTTATTAATCCGCCCGCGGCATCTTGAGGACCACGCTCATGAGAAGTTTCGAAAACGTTTCGAATAACCTTGGAATACCCAAAATCAGAGCAGGAATAACTTACATCTCCCATAAAATGTCGACTTTTATATTGAGAACTACACCCGTCAGTAAATTCATGCATAACTGATATTTCACAATTGACAGAACTTAAATATTCCGAGAGCAATTTTTGCACACAATTTGTAAAATGATGATCATATTTTTGATCGGGACTGATCACAAAAAAACTGTTCAGTGACAATATTTGGTTCTTCTGCGGTGCTATCTTTTTCATCATATTCCGGAACTGAATGTCTATGTAGTATAGTTACATGTAGTGAAACCTCTAATTTCTGAAAGTAAGAGGACTGAATTTCATTCTGTTTGGTACACTTGTAACTCTCGGAAAAATCGTGAATTGCCACAGTGACCTAGAGGAAGATTTTCAAGCAAGGATTTCATTTGTTTAGATTGCCAGCATGCACTGAATTGATTGGCAGGAAATGTCTAATATTTTTTGAAGTACCGAAACATTTCAGCAGGAGAAGAACTTTTCCTAACGAGAACTAATTTCCTAATAATTTTTTCCTCTTTAACATTTACATTTTTATATTCATATCGTTCCCATGAAACTTGGACATCACTTTCATCTAATTTTATCTGGTAGCATTGTCAATTTGCAAACACCACATTCAGAGCACTTCCTATCTATGCACGATATCTTATGTTGATGTGTATTGACTGAACGAGGGCATAAAGTATCATCGACAAGTTCGCTCAAAGATTCATACAATTTAACCTCATCGCTTTCTACCCTGGACAGTAATCTTTTACGAAATTGCATGCATGTTTTAAAAACCGACATCATCTCTAACATGCTGTCGACAACAGCATGTCACCTTGTCTTTGAACTGTGCTGTTCGTAAGAAATACGGTGTACATTATTCGAACGCCCTTTGCCCTATTTTTACATCAGGATATTCATTTTTGAACTGTGTTTTTTTCTTCAAAATATAACATGAATGAGAGGAATATACTTTGGAACTTATCCTTACACGTTTGATGTCATTTTTGTTGTTTGTTGGTCTACTGACATTTGATTGAAGCCGGAAATCGTGAACTAGTTTTTTTGTTCTTTCTGTTAGGGAATCAGCTCTGGTTTTCCGGGTGGTGTAAAGAAACGACGAGTGTTCGGAGTGCAAGACTTTGGTTCTTATTCTCTTCCCTTTCTGTAAAGTTCTACAATAGATTACACCCGCACCTATTGACGCGTGGTGGCGCTCGTGTACTATCAGTTATTCATTCGGAACGTTTGCGGAAATGCTCGGACGTCTTCCTAACTTATCAGGTTTCAAGATGGCTAATCGTCGTACTTTAAGGTAGCCCATTTCACAAAAATTCGTAACTTTAATCCTAAACTTTTCACTTAAGATTATCCTACGACAATTCCTAAGTCCTTTACACAAAGATTATCTTACGACTAAAATTACACCTACGATAAAAATTCTTCCTTGGGTGTACTCGATACAACATTATGTGATAAAGTTTGTCGGTGATTTGCGACAGGTTAATGGTTTTCTCCGAGTACTCCAGTTTTCTCCACCAATAAAACTGACCGATATATTGTTGAAAGGGACGTTAAACACCATAAACCATCTTCCTTAGCAACCGAGTTTCATTTCCCGATAGTACAACAAAACATTTTTTTTTAGATAAAATTATTCTATAAAATATCCCCGGCACTAATTCAGTAATTTATAAGCAGATTTTTATGCTATGATGTGTTTGTATGTTTATATTGAATTTTTATCTTATATATGAATCGGTCACAAAATATGAACGGGTATGATTTTCGTATCTGTATAGGGACAACATTTCTAATGCATGTAAATTAAAATGATCTATAATAATTATCATTACTTGGAGTTGTGCGTCATCATCCACGCGTGGTTACTTTTGGTAGAAGTATTTTTAAGGGAGTGCATCTGGAGTGTGAAAAAAAGCCTTATTCATATAATTCATTTTATCGGTTATTTGTCAGCAAAATATTTACCCCCCCTTTTTTCCAATTAATCCCATCCCACATAAAATTATATTAAACGCTTGTTCTTTTTTTTACTGATGAAAATTTAGCCCGATTTTTCTGAGATAACCCAAATTAAGATATGTTTATCATCTATCAATCATGAAGACGAATAAATATCCCTGTTATATATATTAATATTAATATAACCGAAGAATGTACACAAGTTTATGTATTCAATGCTCATCGAGGTTGCCAGGAATTAATCAATTATATTAATATAAAGGCAAATCAAAACGATATCATTGGATCCATAAACTTCCAGTTCTAAAGCGGCTGTTCATACAAAACTTTTGTAAGCGGAGTAGATGTCTAGAAGAAAATCCCGTATTCCTGTTTTTATCCGAAAAAAAAAATAATGAAAAAGAACAATTCTCCCCAAGTTTGCAAGTAGTATTTTTGATTGTCGATCGTTCCCAATTTGAAATCTAAAATTAAAGGAATTATCCTGATTTTTTGGTCATTGAAAAGGTAAATGTACGGAATGCATCGTTACAGACTGTTATTTGTCAGGCCAAAAAGTGAGTAAACAACAATGTCATTTGTAGGGTCTGTTTGTATTAAACCATATTCATTTCAATAAACATTTATCAATATGTGTACATGTAATTATGTAAGAGAAAATGCGCTAACGATGAATTGCTCTCTTATTTTCAAGTCGAAGCGCCAATCACAGTCGCTTGAATTTCAATGATTCAAATAAAAAAAATATGCTTTGTACTCTTTTTTTTTTTACTATTATTTATTTCAAGCGACTGTATATACTATATTTTTTTTACTCTTTTTTTTTTTAAATTTAAATCACTGATATTCAGGCGACTGTATATACTATATTTTTTTTACTCTTTTTTTTATTTAAATCATTGAAATTCAAGCGACTGTACTCCATCTTTTTTCATTTTCGTTTTCACTTTAAAACGATAAAAGATAAGACCAAAATTTCTCTTATGTACGATCAAAATTTTATACATAGGACAGGGTAGTTGTACACTAAAGTTAGGACTATTTTTACCCTTAACTTGAGATTATCGTAAGTATTTTTGTGAAACTCTTTTTAATCTTAGTCTTACACTTACGACAATTTTTTATCGTAAGAATTTTTGTGAAAAGGGCTACTGGTGTCCAGTAGAGGTTTTTTGAATTTGTGCAACCAGTGATACAGCAGTACTGAGGCATACTATTTATAAATTCTTTAAATTCTTTATTGGTTTAGAAATCCAATGGTTGGATTGTCACTAACAACAATAGATCTATATACATAGGGGGAAAAACACTACACAATAGACATGCAAAAATAACATTTTGACATCACGGCTGAGGTTTGTTTATGAGTATATCTTTAATAAACAATATTAATTCCCTATAAATAGCATTTCTATAATTGTACATATCACTAACCCCCTTAACACAAATCTTATTTGTTATTTATATGATCCACCAGTCTATCGCAACTTGTAATGGCGGAAATATAACGATAAGCTCCGATGCGATCCGGGAGAGTTCTGAATGTATAACTGATAGTACACGAACGCCATCTATCGTAGAAAATATCGTAGGTGAAAGCCATTACACCTAGTTGTTTTGCTAAACTATTTACTGCTCCCTTTCTACATGTGTATGTGGACTAGCCATATCATTCAATACTCGAGGGTACTCCTTGAAAGACTCTGTATCTACGTATACTTCATAAATTTATATTTGCATTATTTTATATTTGAAGTTATGATCGGATGAAAAATTTTTTTTGTGTAATTTCAAAGATTTGTTTACAGGAAAAAGTGCGGGAGGAGTAACTGTTGTTAAATTTGAGTGTTATCCTGGGTGTACTTGTAATATCAGCAAGCCTTCTTCTTCTGTAATCTTTCATTTAATTTCTTCTGTTCTCCTTTCTGATATTTTCTTACAGTTTTTGCTGTTTTATTCTTTTGTTAGCATCTTTGTTTAATTGCGCGTTTTGTTTCACTTGGTGTTCTCGTCTTTGGTAATTTCTTTTTTGTGTAACGGTTTTTTCTGTAGCATTCCGCTTTTTGTTCTCTTCTTCTTTCTTTCTTTCTTTTTTTTCTTTATTTATTCTTATTCGTTCTGCTGTGGTTAACTTTGTTTTGACTTACAAAAACGTAGTTTGTGCATAGATTTCTGATTTTAACGACAAAAAAAAACGTAACGTTGAAAATCACGGAAAAACGTTACAAGATTGCCGGGTAACAAAACAGACAAGACATTTCGATTTTCTTTTCATTTCTTTGTCTGTTATTATTGATTAAAAAATCTTTTTATTTGAGAAACTCTATCAAAGGCACATTTCGAAAAGAATATATTATTCAAAGAATAATATGCATTATTTATTTACATTAACGTTCGAATATGAAAATTTCACTTTCAAACCATATTTTTTTTATTATTTTCAAACGCTATTAAAAGCACATTTTGAATATATGATATTTGTTTTTAATTGTTGTTACATTATTTAAATTTTCTTACCAAAGAATCCATTGTGAGTATATTTTTCCGTTTAATATGTCTTATTACAACATCTTTGGAACATTTCGCTTCATCCGCTAGCTGCCATATTTGGAAAAAAAACTGCCGAAAACGTAGTATGACATCATTGCCAATTATGCGGAGATTTCGCATTGCAATTCCCGCAAATTTCGGCACAAAAATAAAATTTTCCGTTTCAAATTACTAGATAGACCTCGTTTTCCATGTTACAAGTTACACGCAATTTTTTTTTGCCGGAGATTACTGTGTAAGGGTTTTGATTTAATTTAATCTAATTGTATTATTATTTAGAAAGGTATAATTATGTAACCCTGTCCTATAAGATACAAAATGTTTTATCAGTATGCATTTAATTCAAAATTATAATACATTTTACGAGGAAAATTACGCACATTTCATAGAGTGCGCCAATACTGGGCGCAGCGTCTTTGTGTTTGTCGAAAGTTGTCAAAAGTGCTTGAATAATAATTTTGAAAACGGGAAAGGTGTATTGTTGCTATAACAGTTGAACACAAAATTTAAAAAGGGGCACAAGTGGCTCAATGAGTTAGGTCGGTCGAGCTAACAACTCATACAAGCCTATCACCACAGAATGCTAGTTCATTTTCATACAGTGTGCATTTCACAGTTTTTCCATTGGCGGATCGTTTGAAATACGTCCAAACTGCAGACTTTGGAGGCATGTTGACAGAAATGAAAACGCCCTAATGCATGTAGTGAACTGTTTTTAGAATTGAGTTTTATTTGTAGACGACTCTGGTATTCTAATTTGTGTTTATAGTCAAATTAACATTGACTAAAAATGACACGTATCGTTATTTCACAATGGATTCAACAATTATCTGTTTAATTGTTATATCAACATTTTGATATGAATAGGACGACCAGTTAATGAAATTGCAATTAAAATTTGTATCCTTGCTATCCAATTAAAAGTTTAATTATTTTTCTTAAATGACAAAGAAACATATATAGGTGAATTAAAAAGTTAATAAGAAGTGAGTCAAAATCATTACGTTTGGAAACATAACCGTCACGCATGAATAAATAATTGATCTACATGTATACAACCGATATATTGATTACTAGTATTTTATTTTACATGGCGATAACGGTAAACACCGTCCATTATTTTTTTTTTTGCAATTCATAAATAAATCGATTTTGTAAAACCGCCAAATTTTGACACCGCAGATATAAAGTACAGTATTCATCACCGAATATTCGAGTACAAATTTGATACTCGATACTCGGACCTATCGAGTGATACTCGAGTATTCGAGTACTCATTGACATCCCTAGTTTATATGGTGGCACTAGTACAGTTAACTAAAATATTATTTGTTAATGCTAATGACAAATATTATTTGTATTGCCACATTATATATTAGATAACTAACACAATCCTAGATTTATTGGCAGACTCCTGTCTTATTTACGTTATTTGTGTTTGTCTTGATACGGTGATGTCCAACACATATTGTGCTGTGTTATTTGTTTTGTTTATCTTCGTCTTGTACCATGTGTACCCAATGTTGCCATGCAGTTTCTCTTGATTGCCCCTTCGGTTTCTCTAACGTTTATTTAGAGTAAATTTGCTAATCAATGTCAGCATGGTACAGTCACTATGCTTTCTATTTCAATCACCACACTGCCCTCACATAGGTAGTGTCAAATATGTTAAATTATAATATTATGTCAGTAAAATAACTCTTTTGTTATTATGATGTTACAGAGCTTGTGATTGCTATCAGGATCTGCCTGATAGAGGGTTGCTGCTAACAAGGAAGCTACTGAACCAAGGGTTCATCTTGGCTAAGTTGAAGTCATCACTTTTACGGTCACCTCCATGACTTGGTTGACCGCTATAGAACATCTATATCTATATCAATAATGACCACGGAAATGTTCCACTTGTCCTAAACACTTCCGTGTCATTTCCTCATTCATGACTCATCACCGGGTTTGCCACTAGATTAACACGACAGGTGTCACTAGTGGAACAGGAACTGCTTAACCTTCCAGAGCATATGAGTTCATCTCCGGTTTTTAGTGGGGTTCCTGTTACTCGATATTTAGTTTTGTGTGTAGTGTATGAGCTTGTAGTTTGTCCTTTTCACTTTATTCGTTTGGCCATTGTGTTGTCTGTCTCTCTTTGATAAGCGGTTTCTGCTTACCCCCTTTTGGTATTTTCAAACTTATCACAGAAGAAATATACCATTTTAATCCAATATAACTAATATTAACATCATTAACTCCACGCCAGGTTTTTAGTATGTGAGATAGTCGAGCACCAACATCTTACTCATATTAGTATAAACATACTGCCCTTGGAAGGTGTTAGGGTAGATTTAGCACACGAGGGAAAAAAATATCAGCTAGCACCTTCATCCAAGGGCAGTATGTTTTTTATTATACTGAATGCCGAATGATTCAAGTGCGCATTATGTTATGAAAAGACAATTGTTAAAAAAATTAAAAAGTCATAAATTAAGATAGTTTACTTACATTAACAACAACAAAACATCGAATAGCAACAAATTTAACAAGATAAAAACATAATGATTATAACATTAATGTAAAATATTAATTGTATATTTTGATAAATATTATCACATGTTTGCTTCTATATTCTGACTATTGGATAAATAATTTTCAAGGTAGGCTAAAATTGTTTTATATTAATTTAATTTGATGTGAATACTGCAATCCGATTGGCTGATCCACCTGGAGCAACATTGGTTATACTGTATAACCTGGGTTAGTATTGTGACGTCACCAACGTGTTCATCCGCTAACGATCAATTCAAATAGTCACATGAAATAATCGCAATTAAAATCGAGGAGTCATTAAATTTTGTTGTAAAAATTTAATTATAAGGAATATTTGAAATTGTTGAACAGGTTATACTTGCATAACCTGGCGTGGGTCAGTTTACGCTTTTCGTAAACCGCTTCGCGGTTTATTAAGCGTAAACTGACCCAAACCAAGGTATATCGTATAACCTGTTCAACAATTTAAAATATTCCTTAATTGTTTCATTATTATTATTTAAATACATTTTTCTTAAAATTTAGAAATTTTATGAAAACTTTGAAATTGTTTGAAATTTTTGAAATTTTGAAATTTTTTGAAAATATTTGAAATTTTGAAATTTTTGGAATAACTTTAAAACAATTTAGTTTTTCTAATTTTAGAATTTTGAAAATCAGTAAACCTCGGCCGGAGCGGGTATTAATTCTTCAGGATCGGCAAACATCGGGCTGATCGGGTCTTAATTTTAGGCATTAACACCCGTTGCTAATATTATCACATGTTGCTAGGGATGACTAATGAAAGCTTAGTGGAAAATTAACAAATGTCGCTTGTCCAATGAAATGAATGGATAATGTAAGAAATTTGCATAAAGTATAATAAATACAAATATTTATAATAATTGTATTGTATCACCCTTTATTTGTGTTGGCTAATAATTGGGTGGAGTGGGGATAACAAAAAACATACAGACTACTTATCCACGAGAGTGGGAAGGAATTAATTGACAAATTCCTATGACTATATCTGTTCGGATGTCAATATAATGCAAAAACATAGAAACCTCTTGAATATCAATTTTTTTTCCGAAAATCCAGTTTTGTAAACTCCAATGTTTGTGTAGTGAGTGTTGTGTACTGAAGCTACGGGGTCATATTGCTTTATTGGTAGAGTTTATTGTTTGTTTTATTGGTAGTGTATATTGTTTGTTTTGTTGGTAGAATTTATGGTTTGTTTTATTGATAGAGTTTATTGTTTGCTTTATTGGTAGAGTTTATTGTTTGTTTTATTTGTAGAGTTTATTGTTTGTTTTATTGGTAGAGTTTATTGTTTGTTTTATTGGTAGAGTTTATTGTTTGTTTTACTGGTAAAGTTTATTGTTTGTTTTATTGGTAGAGTTTTTTGACATTGAGGTGTACCTAATGAAGGTTATCAACAAAACATGATATACACACTAAAATGGCTATCTACATTTTTATTCATGTAATAGTCACGTCACACTGTAACTGTTTGATTTTTTTGTAGTAATTAGATGTCGAAATGTGTCCTATGTCACATTCATTCCTTCATAAGTATTCTATTTGTAACTGTTTTAGTAAGGAGGAAAGGATTTGTATGTAAAATGAACGTGAGAGAGTATTCAACATTACACTTGTATAATTAACACAAATTGAAATAAAGGAACAGCTCTTTTATTGCTGTTCTACATCTCACAGTCACCATAATAAGTGAGAAAAGATAAAGATGTAAATGAACGTGAGAGACTATCCAACATTACACTTGTATACAAATTAAAATAAATGAAAAACACTTTCATTGCTGTTCTACAATTCACACTCATTGTAATTATACCTCCGCTCCCTGGAGGGGGAGGGGGTATACTTTTTTACCTCTGTCCGTCCGTCCAAGATATTTTTCGTCGCATTTTTCTCAGCAACTATTGATGGCAGAAATCTGATATTTGGTCACAAGCTTCATATAGGTATGCCATATTGTGGGAAGCGTTTTTGGACCCATCAGATTCCTACTTCCTGTTTGCCGACTTTGTTGATTTTTAT
>MJUT01019132.1:194665-207032 GCA_002080005.1 Gigantidas platifrons | reverse complement strand
TGTACACTGAATTAGATCTCTACGTTAGTATCATTATAGGTATATTAAATCTAATTGTTTCTGATGAAGGTTATTCCTGACGTTGTGTACACTGAATTAGATCTCTACGTTAGTATCATTATAGATATATTAAATCTAATTGTTTCTGATGAAGGTTATTCCTGACGTCATGTACACTGAATTAGATCTCTACGTTAGTATCATTATAGGTATATTTAATCTAATTGTTTGTGAATACTTGTTTTACCTTCTTGTTTTATAATAATAAATATATATCACATTAAACCTACATAACTTACTGTTATACCGTGAACCCTGTCTAATCCGAATCCCCACTGAAATCAACTTTTGTGTTCGGAATAGACAGATGTTTTGGTTTATGCAAGTTAAATTAACAAAGTTTCCTACTTTCGGACTTTATTAAAGGTTCGGGTTTTACAAGATTTCGGAATAGTAATGGTTCGGTTTATTCATGTATCACTGTACCACTATATACAGGTAACGACGACATACAAGTAACCATGATATACAGGTAGCCACGATATGCAGCTAACCATGATATTCAGGTAGCCACGATACAGATATACTAACAAGTAAATGCTTGTCTCCAAACTACTATAATACGGATATGCCGAACGCACCGAACTTGACATCCATCCAGGGGTCAGTATTTCCCTGATATAGTACTAACTAATTATGTCGGATTTGAGCTTGATGGTGGTTTTTTCTCCTTTTTTAATTTTTAATTTTTAAATTTTTAAATTTTTTAAAATTTTTTTTTTTACAATAACAGGGGATTCACGAATTTCAAATATCCACGAAATCTATATATCTTCAGACCACCAAAATTGACATCCACAAATATAACCAAATTCACAGTACAAAGTATAGTTACCTCTTTTATCACACAAAGAAATGTCGGGAATGGTCAATAACGCATGATCGGTGTGTTCGTTTGGTCCATAACAAAGAACTTTATCGTATTGTCCTCGTTTTAACAGAAAGGCTTTCAGCTCTAATATTCCACAGTCACATTGTAAATGGTTGTTCTTGATTTTTCTGATAAAAATAAAAGACTTTTGAAAAGTTCCGAGTATAAAAATGAGACAATGCAACAAAAAAAGTTTGATTTCGTTTATTTTCATTGGTGTCAGTTTGTTGTGTATAAACAGAAACTGAGCATTGGTGGTGTAAAGGTTAGCGTGCTCTCCTCGAGAGTGGTAGATCTTGGGTTCGAACCCCGTCGTGTTCTCCTCCACTACGACAGATCGTGGGTTCGAACCCCTGTGGAGTCAAACCAAAGACTATGAAATTGGTATTTGTTGCTTCTCCGCTAAGCATGCAACATTAAAGGGATATTGTCTACGATTTTTTTGAAAATTTTTAACTGTCCATAAATGATTTGTTTAAGCTATCATTAAACAGTTATGCTACAAAATATACGATTGGTGTTCTTTTTTGACAAAAAAGACCCAAAACTATCGTTATCGGAATTATTGTTCGGATGACAGAAACTCAAAGTGAAAGTAAAAGTAAAAACGGAAGTTTGGAATTCTCGGGGGTTTAGCTTTGAGGTAAGGCAAATACTGTTAAGATTCAAACACTTCATGATTGTCACGCTTGTTTAATGTTGTTTGAATCTTAACGTTTCGTAGCGTATTCGCCAATAATTCGGTGTTTAATCTTCATTTTATGAAGGTCAGTACGGAAAACAACAATAATTTTGAGTATGAAAAAATACAAATGTGGTAGACAATATACCTTTAAGGAGTAAGAGCAAAGGCTGATTAACTGGTTGGCTCAGGACAATGTGTCAGACTGGAGCGACATGTATATCTGTGGACTGTTGTTTCAGTGAGCTAGCACTATACAAGATCCAACTCGGTGTGTTGGCTTGGTACAAAGCGGTCCTCGTTATCATCTCGTTGAAAATTAACTTGTTCTCGCCATGATATAGCTGTAAAATTGCACACTTGTCATTAAACAACAATCACTCACTGTATTGGTGATTATCCTGCAGCAAAAAATAAGTCCGTTTTATATTGCGCGTTATTGATGGAACCAAAAGGACGACATAATTTCAAGAGATTCGATAAATTTGAGATATCCGAATAATAATCATGGATATATCGTATTATTAACATTAAACCAACTTACAACTCTTCAAGGTTAGACAGGTCAGCCAGGACTTGAGGGTATAGTTGTGTGATTTGATTGTTGTTAAGGTGCCTGTAAATAAAATGGAAATAATTCGTTTAATCTGAATTCGTTAGTGAGCAATATTCACTGGCGTCAACGTCATGATCGTAACTGCAGTTACGATCATCCCAACATGGCGGAGGGAAAGACAGGTAAATTTTATTAGGCCATTTTCTCCATGTTTTAGTTTATTTTCATATTTGTATTGTGTCAAGAAATATGTTGTTAAGTCAGTTCATTGAAAGATTGTTTTCCATAAAATGGAAATTTGACGAGAGGAAAGAAAATCGAGATACAAAAAAAATCGATGATGATCGTAACTCCGTTGATTGATGATCGTAGATTACACCATTTTTAGTAGAAAGATGATCGTAACTCAAAATTTTCAATATTTTTATTTTTTAATAAACATCATACTTAGCGGCCACGATATACTGCTCTCATTGAATTTTAAAAAAAAATAACAAAATAGGCGCTCAATGAAAAACGCAATTTGTCAAACAGCACGAACCACCGACGTGCTTGAACGATTTCTAGCCTTATAAATAGACAATAACAGTGCATTGACTTGACATAACAACGATATGGGTCATTTTAAAAAAATGTCGCTTTTCCTGTCCACCTATGTTAAAAAAATATTTTGATATGAAAGAATTAATTTTTCGTGTTTAAGCAAAATTTCGCATTATTTCCGAGTCGTCACATCTAAAATGAATACGATTTACTCCTATTAACTCAAAATAAAATAATTTTGGATCTCATTTTTTGCGCAATTTATGAGTGTCCGGGATGAGGGTGTCATGTTTGCACTTAATTTTTCAATGATTTTTAGTATGTTTTCAGATTGGCAAAATTAATTATTTGAATCGTTTTTAAAGGGTCCCTCTAAAACAAGAAACGAAACAGAAACGAAACGCAACGAAACGAAACGCAACGAAACGAAATGGAACCTGGCGAAACGAAACGGAACTTGGCGAAACGAAAAGGAACTTGGCGAAACGAAACGAAACGAAACGAAATTGAAACGAAGCGAAACGAAACGAAACCTAGCGAAACGAAACGAAATGAAACAAGGCGAAAGTTTTTTTTAGAACCTATGGGAAAATAGTTGGCTAATTTATTTGAACCCATACGTCAGTCCGTTGGCTTTTTTAAAAACGGTCAGTATAAAGTGATGGGTTTAGTCTGTACGTCCGTCCATCCGTTACCAAATGTGCACTCCCAACTCATTCTAAACTATTTAACTGGTCCATGAAACTTTCGGAGAATCTTGATTATATTGCCATGTTGCACCTCTTATTCCATTTTCTATCAAATTTTTTTTGGGGGGAGGGTATAATTTCTACTTTTATAGATGCTCGTCATACCCTTCACGGGCAATGTGATCATGTTATGTTTTGACATGTCCGTTGGTTTTTCATCACACTGTTGTTTCTTTACATTCCCTATTTTTATGCAATCTTTCTAATATCAACAAGCGGGAATCAATTGAACCGCAAAACGGCAAGAAAATCGTAATTAAAATTACCTTTTTTTTCGCTTTGAGGCAGTTTTGTTTTCACTTAGGCCTAATGAAAATATCTGCAATAATTCTCAAATTGTGTGTTATAAAAAGACTGTTCAATATGACTGCCCAGATAATGTCCCTTCACGCGTACATTTCGTGTCAATTTCATGAAAAAACGTGCAACATATCAATATATTTATACGATAAGTTAATCACGTACCTCGCGCAGAGTAGATCATGCAAAACCTTCCGATGCACCTGGTGATACTCCCGGTTTTTGTGTGAGGGTTCAGATTGCTAGTGCTTTTATTTTTTTATGGCGTTCGTTTTCAAATTTGTTTTGTCCTTGTTGTTTCAGCAGTGTAATATGCATGAGGTGGAAGAAGAAAGTCATTTTCTATCATTTTGTAATTAACACACGGAGGGAGGACAGACAAAATCTAAATAAACTTATAATTCAAAGTTGTCCTAACCTTTTAAATAAACGTGAATTCACAAGAACAATTTATTTGGTTAATGACTTGTAAAAAACACAACTGTATAGAAAATAAGAAGTCCGTTTATCCAGAGAAATTATAAATGATGCATGTCAGTATTTCATTTTATTGTTAACTTTACATTGCTTGTAGTTCTGCATCTGACACGGGGAAACACCATCCCCTGGTGTCTTTCCAAGTATTACAACCAGTGGCAATACACCCACACTAATCATGATCGTTATAATATGTCTTCGCTTTTTGTGGGCCCTTGATTGGAACAATAAAGTTATGTTATGTTATCGTCTCTATTTGTGTAATCTCTGTATCACCAATTTGTTTTGGACCTAGGATTTTCTGGATTATCCCTTTGCCTTGTTGCTTTGATATGAAGAACTCTCCTGTCCACAGTTCACCGAACCGTTAATACTAGACAGGCATCAACGGAGCTTTGCCAAATTTTAAACTATGGGAATGTATTAGATATGTTTCGAAACATTATCCTTTTTGACGTTTCAGTTTTGTTTCTCAGTTTTGTTTCGTTTCGTTTCGATTCACTTTTTCGTTTCGTTTCGTTTCGTTTCGTTTCGCCCGGTTCCGTTTCGTTTCGCCAGGTATCGTTTCGTTTCGTTGCGTTTCGTTTCTGTTTCGTTTCTTGTTTTAGAGGGACCCGTTTTTAAATGAATTTTAACAAGAAAGTAAAGTCTTGAAGTTATTTTTGTATTTGTTTATTAAAAAAACAAAATTATGTTGGCGTCCACGAAATGCATGTCTATCCTGTTACCGATACAAGATCCACACAACAATGATTTCTCCCTGCAAATACGGAACTCTTTTATGATGATGCCAGAAGTACACAGCGTCTTCAAAATGGCAACCAGGACGTTAAAATGTTAGAAGACACGGGAACAAAAGTATAACAAGAAAAGTTAATAAAAATGAGAGCGTACCCTTTTAAAATGTCTATCATGTTACCAACAAATTTATACCTAAACACGAAATTACATCCTTAAAAGAGCCTTTAACTGTTTGGAAACAAAGAACACTAAACCAAAAAAGCAAACACCGATTTACGGGGAGCAGTTATTTCATTACAGCATCAATAAACATATAAATTTGTCTATCCTGTTACTGTCTATCCTGTTATCCTCATGAATAAAGTAACAGGATAGACTGATTTGGTAACAGAATAGACAATCATGTATCTGCGAATCTAATTAAATAGTTGAAAGTGTGTTATGATATGTACTTTAATTACAAGGTGTGAAACATTTCATACTTCACCAAAAAAACAAACACCGATTTACGGGGAGCAGTTATTTCACTACAGCATCAATAAACATATAAATTTGTCTATCCTGTTACCTTTGTCTATCCTGTTACTGTCTATCCTGTTACCATGTAAAGTAACAGGATAGACTTATTTGGTAACAGGATACATAAATGTCCGTTCCTGTTACCATAAACAATATCCTTTTACTAAACTTATATGTAACAAAGGCACTTCATATTAGATTGATTCAAAAGACAAATATAAACTGAATGTTAGGAAGTGCTTCAATTGGATTTGTATTGCCAGTAGTCGTTTTTACAGCAATCAAAAATATATGTTTAGCCGCTTTTTTCAGGACGCAATATTAAGTACATTTTTATTTTGTTACTGCAAAGAAATTAAATATTTTAAAATTATTTTCTGAAAGACCACTAACATATCTTTGAGAAATAAGTTACATATTTTACACATTGTGTCTCTTAATAGTCAAAAAGTTCTCTTGACTTTGGTAACAGGATAGACAAAATAATGCACCATCTGTCATAAATGTGTCAATAATATTTCTATATTATGCCATTAAGATTGCATATTTTAGTATGTTGTTCAAGAAGTATCATATATTTTGTTCGTTTAATAAATTTGATGATTTAAGCAAACTGTTTTTTCTCAATCTCGCAGTTTCAAAAAGGCGCATTTTTTGAAAATGACCCATATACAGATAAGGTTCAGAAACGTTGACGCCAGTTAATATTTGCATTTACTAATGTGATATAGACAGTTATTTACTGTCGAGGTGTACTTGATACAACATTATGTGAAACAGTTTGTCAATGACTAACGGTAGGTCGGTGATTTTCTGTGGATAGTCCGGTTTCCTTTACAAATAAAACTGATCGCCACGATATAACTGAAATATTGTTGAAAATGGCGTAAAACACCATACATCCACCCCGTACTCGCCCACTCATCTTCATTCGATCGTTGCAAGTTTATGCTCTCATTCATATGTATAAAAATATTTTAAATTAATTTTAAACAAGAGTAATACGACGGGTGTCACATGTTGAACAGGAACTGCTCATCGTTCCGGAGCACCTGAGATCACCCCCAGTTTTAGTGGGGTTGGTGTTGCTCAATCTTTAGCTTTATATAGTACGACGGGTGCCACATGTTGAACAGGAACTGCTCCCGTGTGTGGAGCACCTGAGATCACCCCCGGTTTTAGTGGGGTTCGTGCTGCTCAATCTTTAGCTTTATATAATACGACGGGTGCCACATGTTAAACAGGAACTGCTCCCGTGTGTGGAGCACCTGAGATCACCCCCGGTTTTAGTGGGGTTCGTGCTGCTCAATATTTAGCTTTGTGTGTAGCGCTTAGCAGATTAATAGAATCTAACACCGGTGACAGGTCAAGATCGAGAAATCTCAGACACCCAAGAGTAAGATTTCAATCGTTCTCTGACGAGGCTTGTCCAAGTCAGAGAACGATTGAAATCTTACCCGAGGGTGTCTGAAATTTCTCGATCTTGACTTGTTATCGGTGTTTGATTATTTTTCTTACACAGACATCCCCCCAATTTTTTTTTCTAGTGTGTATATTCGAAGACGACCGCATCACAACCATCAATGAAATAATACGCAATGTGAAAGAAACACCAAATCACGAACGCTTCAAATTGTAATAATATTTAAAATTGGATTTTCATATCACAATAAATATAACAATAGTAAAGACGTTTGTTTTTAAATGAACAAATCAACACAAACATTGTTTTTAGAAATTATGTCATTTCACTGTGACGTCAATAACTCGATCAGCTGATTGATTTAGTGAACAGGAAATCGATAACTGTTGACAAAAAATCATACACAAACGTACAGAAATGGAACGACATTCTTGAGTTTTAAAAGATAGGTTAGACTTTGGCTGTACCATTATATTTTGTAAAGCATATTTTATTTTAAACACATCTACAAACAATATTATCAAAAAATCACAAGCAGAGTTATAAATAACACTGGAAAATCTTGAAGCAACGGTTATTTTTGGCGGGTAACAGTGCGTGTATCTTGTCTTACCGTGACCGGAGGGTGTAAGACATATATAGAATCTAACACCGGCAAAAGTGCAAGACAGGGAAATCTCCGACACCCGAGGGTGTCGGAGATTTCCCTGTCTTGCACTTTTTGCCGGTGTTTGATTTTATTTCTCACTTTTATCAGCTGTTACCTAATTATTTTGTTTACATTCCAGATCGAGCGTTTTCCCGCAAATTTTGTTTCCATTGCTGAAGTAAATATTCAATTTATTCATATGCATCCGTGTCTTGGCAGTATTTTAAATGTATTTCATAATAAAATACAATGTATTTAATAAATATATGGTAAATGTAACTCAACACTACACCTGTGGCTGTGAAAAAAATATTTGAATTTGGTCAAAGGGTGGTAACGTTAGTTACTAACAAGGGAGAGCACTCTATTATTTACTCAAAGTAAACAAACATTAAGAGTCATACACCGTGAAACATGAAAGGTGCACGATAGTTAAATTATTAGCTAGCAGAATAATATACATACATTAATTTAAAAATACTTATGTAATAGAATCGTGGTTAAATGAAAGTAATTCAAATCAAATACCTATGCAATGAGTGCCTATGATCACTAGCTTTGCGAGTTAGAATCCCACTCAGGCGAGGTGTACTAGATATAACATTATGTGATAAAGTTTGTCAGTGACTTGCAACAGGTTGGTGTTTTTCTCCTGGTACTTCCGATTTCCTCCACCAATAAAACTGTCCGCCACTATATAGCTGAAATATTCTTGAAAGTGGCGTTAGACACCACCAAACAAACAAACAAACATCATACTCACAGTATTTTCAAGTTGGGTGTGTCTTCAAATACTTGAGCTTCAATATAACTAATCCTGTTCCAATTGAGTTCCCTGTTGGGGAAAGTACTGAGTAAATGATTACAATGTAAATGATAATATTGATAACAGTTTTTATACAAAGTCTGGGGTCGTCTATTTTGTAGAGATGTCAAACAGCTCTTCTCTGAAACGAACAATTTTAAGGATTGTGCATCGATTTTTGTTTGCTTGTCAAACAATTATTTAGGTAACTATCTGGCAGTGAATATCTGACGGATGACACTAGTGGAGCAGGAACAGCTTACCCTTCCGGACCACCCCCGGTTTTTAGTGGAGTTCGTATTACTCGCTCTTAGTTTGGTGTGTATGTTTTGTAGATCGTTGTTTGTCCTTTTGTACTTTTTTCTTTTGGCCATTGCGTTGTCTGTTCTTCCATTTACGGATTCTTATTAGTATCTTCAAACTCTTCTTATATGTTGTACGAATTAGGAGGCCGTCGTGGTTATGATCGGATGGTAGTTGGATTTACAACTACATGTACATCAGTGCCTATCACCACTAAAGGTATGATCGAGTTCGAATCCCGCTCATGTCAAGGTGCACTCGATGCAACATTATGTGATAACTTTTGCCAGTGACTTGCGGCAGGTCGGTAAAGTATTCTCCTGGTACTCCATTTTCCTCCACCAATAAAACTGACCGTCACGATATAGATGAAATATTGTTGAAAGTGGTGTTAAACACCATAACCCTACTCCTATTGTCATAAATAAATCTAAACCATATGATCATACAAGAGTTATACATGTACTTACTTACATGGATATCAGATTTCTAAGACGTGAAAATGCACAATTTTTTAAACATTGGATTTTATTTCTGCTTAAAGTTCTGTAATATATAAACGTTAAAAATGCAGTTAGAGATTAATGTAAACAAGATACGATACAATTATTATAATTTTATAATAATGTAAGGGCACGTGTGACTCAATGAGTTATTATAGGTAGTTGGATTACCTATCACCAATACGGCGTCCGGCTTTGTGGTTCTATGAGTTAGGTAGTTGGATTACCTAGCAACTCATATAAGCCTATCACCAATACGGCGTGGGTTCGTGCCCAGCTGTGTAAATTACAAAAAAGATGCACTCGACTCGCAGCCGCAAGTGATAAAGTTTACCAGTTGCTTGCCTACGTTCGCTGGTTTTCTCCGAATACTCCGGCTTCTTCCACCACTAAATCTGGTCGCCATGATATAGCTGAAATATTGCTTGATGATAGTGCAGTCACATGGGTATTTCATTCTACGTTATAACGATAAGCTGTCCGTTAAACCAGGCCGTAACATAGTTGTTGACCGCCTGGACTGAGTTAAATACACATGTATCTAAACGACATTCTAATTATACCATACGGTCATATTTATTGGTGGAGGAAACCGGACCGAGTACCCGGATGAAACCACCGGCCTGTCGACAAATTGCTGACAAATTTATCACATAATGCTGTATCGAGTACAACTCGTCATGAACGGGGTTCGATCTCACAATTTTAGTGGTGATAGGAACTGATTGCACAAGTAGTTGTAAATCTAACTACCATGCGATCACGACCACGACGGCCCATTAATTGTATCAATATATTTCCATACAATGTATCTGATCCAGGTATGTACTGTTGGTTTTTTTTTGGGGTGGGGGTGGGGTTGGTAATACGACATTATAACGATATAATAATATACATATTTACATATGCTTTAACTTGTCTAATCCTCTAAATAGTCCTGATATGTCGTCTAAACCTGCTGCTATCAGATTTCTACAAAGAGAAAGAAACGAGTTTCAATGTTAAACGAAGCGGTAACTGCTTCGGCGGCGGAGTGATTAGTGTGCCTGGTACCGCTTTCGGTGACGGGATTATTGTACCTTGCAACGGTTTCGGTGGCGGGGTGATTAGTGTGCTTGGCAACGGTTTTGGCTGCCTGCGAGAAAATTAGTGTGCTTGGCAATTGCTTCGGCGATGGGATGATCAGTGTGCTAAGCAAGTAATTTGGTGGCGGAGTCATTAATATGCTTGGCAACAGCTTCCACTGACAGGTGATCAGTGTGCTTGGTCACTACTGCGGCAACAGCGTGACGACTCCTTCGCGTTTAGTGATTAGTTTGTTTGGCAACAGCCACGGCGATGAGGTGATTAGTGTGCTTGGCAACAGCCACGGTGATGAGGTGATTAGTGTGCTTGGCAACAGCCATGGCGATGAGGTGATTAGTGTGCTTGGCAACAGCCATGGCGA
The DNA here is from genome assembly GCA_002080005.1 of Gigantidas platifrons. Lineage (NCBI taxonomy): Eukaryota > Metazoa > Mollusca > Bivalvia > Mytilida > Modiolidae > Gigantidas > Gigantidas platifrons. Next base: position 196,404 of record MJUT01019132.1, on the reverse strand, counting down.
TGAGGTGATTAGTGTGTTTGGCAACAGCCACGGCGATGAGGTGATTAGTGTGCTTGGCAACAGCCATGGCGATGAGGTGATTAGTGTGTTTGACAACAGCCACGGCGATGAGGTGATTAGTGTGCTTGGCAACAGCCACGGCGATGAGGTGATTAGTGTGCTTGGCAACAGCCACGGTGATGAGGTGATTAGTGTGCTTGGCAACAGCCATGGCGATGAGGTGATTAGTGTGCTTGGCAACAGCCACGGTGTAGACATGTCATGTGCCATGCATTAATCATGGTTAAAGAAATCTACCAGTCATTAACATGATAATGCCCGCGGTCATTATCATGTTATTGACCGCTAGAGGTTTTAGGATTGCGTTCCTTTTTAAAATGCAACGGAGATCGTGTAATTGTCAATGTAAATTAACATTACATACTAAAATGAGCAAAATTATTTAGAAAGTCTTACTTCCTTGAATGAAATAAAAATAATAGTTACTTATGCATAGGGCATTATCGTGATTTATAGACTGCCCGTGGAACAGTAGTATTGACTTCAACATTGATAAAGGTCTATAAAACACGATAATGCCCTATACATAAATAATTATTATATAAGTATTGTTCGATCACTCATGGATTATTCTTCAACATAAGAATAATGTGCTACATTTAAAACGTTGTTTTTTTACATGTAGAACCTAACTTGATTTTTTTTCACAGAATAGTTGATTTTTCAGTGAAAAATACTTTCTTACAAAGAAAAAACGTTCAGAATTAATTCGAATTAAGTTCATTGTCTTAAATAATTAATCGATAAATTAATTAATTGCTTGCTTGCTTGATTTAATGATTGATTGATTGATTGAATGATTGATTGATTGATTGATTGATTGATTGATTGATTGATTGATTGATTCTTTACGTCCAATAGCAAATAGTGTATGCATTTTCAGGACGGGAAAATGTTCAACAATATCAAAAAATTATATAGAAATGAGAGAGGAAATGAATAACAGGATCAATGATATTTTAAAAATGACACTGGATAAGTATGCAAAATTTAGTAGGGTAGACAAATGCATCCTTTGTTGCAGCTACAATGCGTCTACTCTATATTTTAAACCTATAAAAGAGGTATTTAACGTACAGAGAGCGTGGTACTCTCTAAGCAAGTCATGCTTTCAGTATTGCAACCTGATAACCCCTAATAGAGAGGGCATCCCATATTCCCCACTCGTGAACGCACTGGGTATACACGATGTGGCGTTGTCTAAGTTAAGATTATCATATGAGAAGGAAAAGGTCAAAGGGCGATTGTCGTCAACTTCATTACATATATCAACACTAACCAATACTCCAGAACCTATACATATATGTGTTATCTTTGTATGAAATAGCAACACAACGGGTTTCACTGGTGGATCAGGAATTACCTCCCCTTCCGGGTCACGTGTGTTCATACCCTGATGTTTGTGGGTTCGAGTTGCTCAATCTTTAAGTTTATATGTAGTATATCACTGTTTGTTCTTTTGTTCATTTTCTTTTAACATTTGTATTGTCTGGCTTTCTTCAAAGTACAACTTCTGATTGCTCCTTTCATGGGCGGATCCAGGATTTCAAGTTAGGGGGGGGGAGGGGACGCACTTAGAAATAATGGCACCGAGCAGAGCGAGGCGCGAAAATGTTGGGGGTATTTCGTGTGAAAAATCACGATTATACGCAGAAAAATCATATTTTTTCCAATTTTAG
>MJUT01019132.1:169379-194655 GCA_002080005.1 Gigantidas platifrons | reverse complement strand
GGGGCGGGTGCGCTCCCCCTGAATCCGTCCCTGCCTTTGGTATCTTCAAACTTTTCTTCTGGTAGATGTATAAGGTAACAATTGTACACATATGTGCCACATGTTGAATGAGGTATTCGTTGGTCCATCACTTTATCGTTTCCGCCATCGTCGATAGACTTGCAGGACGAAACAAGTGCACAGCCACCGACTGGAGCAAGAGGTAAGCAAATTACTAAGTGCTTGAGGGTGTATAACGATCCCTTCATGTAAACAACAAATTAATTCACATATTAAAGCACCAATTTGCTGTAAGTGGTACATTATGTATTATGTCTACTGCCTTAAGACAGAATTATTCGGCCCTATCTATCACAACACCGACAACAATCAAACAAATAGCTTACAATTCCTGTAACTGTGAAAGTCCTCTAAAAGCTCCCATTTCCCACTTGATATCTCGATTGTAGACTAGTTTCCTGTAAAAATATGAACTAAAAACTGCTTAAGTGACCACCTCTATTAAGCAATAATAATTATGTGACCTTATCTTAATATAATATCCCTTCACAGTGCATTCTATATTAATTAAGCTTGTATTTAGCGAGCACATGTCTTATGTTACCCAGTCTTAACGCATAGGCACACTGGGCAGTTGCCCGGGGGCCTACCAACATATATTTGATTTGATTTGATTTTTGGTGTTTAACGCCACTTTCAACAATATTTCAGCTATATCATGGCGACCAGTTTTAGTGGTGGAGGAAGCCGGAGTACCCGGAGAGAACCACCGACCATGGGCAAGCAACTGGTAAACTTTATCACTTGCGGTTGCGAGTCGAGTACACTCTTTTTTGTAATTTACAAAGCCGGGCGCGAACCCACGCGTATTGGTGATAGGCTTGTATGAGTTGTTAGATCCAGCGACCTAACTCATTGAGCCACCCGGGCCCCTACCAACATAGAAATCCCATGATAATCTATGTATGTTGTGCATGGCATGTTTTTAATGCTTAAACACTGATATTGTTGGAAGTAGCAATACAATAAATATATGTTTAATTTTAGACATTTACAGTTTTATTCCTGTGAATGATTGTGTAGGTATGGGCCCCAGTGTACTGCTTTGCTTGGTGCCTATTATGCTGTTAATATGGCCATGGTGTTACCCATTTTCAGTGTTCCCTTGGAATGTCACTTAAGAAGGCTTAACTGTATTATAGTCCTCTACAGTATACAAGAAGAGTACATTTACAGTCAAATGATCCTGTCTAAAGCAGGGTGTCACTAGTGGAACAGGAAATACCAACCCTTCCGGAGCACCTGATGTAACTCCCGTTTTTTTGTGCGGTTCGTGTTGTTTAATCATTAGTTTTCTGTGGAATGTTTTGTAGATCGTTGTATGTTCTATTGCCCCTTTTCGTTTGTCCGTTGTATTTTCCTGACTTCTTTGATTTACGGTTTCTGGATGCTCCTTTGGTATCTTTACTTTTCTTATAATGTATTACCATTTTAAGACTTTTTGTAACTGCTACAAAGGGTCCGTCGTGGTCGTGTTCGTATCGTAGTTGGATTTACAACTACATGTGTAATCAGTGCCCATCACTACTAAAATTGTGAGTTCGAACCCCGTTCATGGCGAGGTGTACTTGACATAACATAAATATTGTTGAATAACCATAACCCAGCCGCACTTAAATAAAACTTACAAAGTTATCAGTCTAGGGATACCATCAAATGTACCATTTTGTACTGATCTAATGTAGTTATAGTCTAATCGACTACAAAAAAAAGACTAATTATTCAAAATAATTGTTGGTAATAAACCAAAATAGAACATAATTGTATTTGTTTGTTTGTTTGGTGGTGTTTAACGCCACTTTCAACAATATTTCAGTTATATCGTGGCGGTCAGTTTTATTGGTGGAGGATACCGGAGTACCCGGAGAAAACCACCGACCTATCGCAAGTTACTGACAAACTTTATCACACAAAGTTAAACACCTCTCCCTGATCACAACATCAGTGGTGATAGGAACTCCTTGCCTCTGGAAAATGCTGAACTGCCTTTTTTCTTCATGAGATGTTTAATTTGCAATGTAATGGTAACAAGTGCCGTTAGTGGTGCATGTACTGCATTCCCTTCCGAGGTTCATCCCTGTTCCTATTGGGGTTCGCGTTAGTCTTGCTGTGTAGTGTTTTATTGATCATTATTTGTCATTTTGTCCTTTTTCTTTTGACCATTGTGTTATTATTGGCTATCCTTCTTCGATTAACGGCTTCTGATTACGCCTTTGGTATCTTCAACTTTTCTTAGATAAATATTGAAAAAAATGTATACTTACAGGCTAGATAAATTCTGCATGCTGGAGAATGTACCTGGGAGCAATTCAGTTATTTCATTTCGTTGAAGACTTCTAAAACAAGCAATTTAAAGTTAAATATTCTACGCAAGATTTATAAATATCCATCATTTAACAGTTAGTCTCCACCATCTTATAACCGCCGATTTTTTTTTTTGGGGGAGGGGTTTATGGTCTTTAACGCCACTTTCAGTAAGTACTGATTGGATAGGTAGTTGTAAACTACCATACGATTACGACCACGACGACCCCTTCCACTGATTTGGCTGGACGAACCAAATTCACAACCCACCAATAGGACGAAGCAAGTTAAAGGCCACGTGTTTGGAGAAATAAACACCTCCTTCACGTAAGCGACAGCAAGCTTCACGTATTGTGTGACCTGTTGCAAGACAAATTTGTCGACTTTACCCATCATATCATGCAACCAATTAATACTCTATGTAATTTAGTGAGCATGATGTACACAGGAAAAAAATACCTATCAGGCACGCCCAAAGTAAAAACGTGTGTCCATGGGACGACCCCAAGCAACGGTTTTACCTACATGATCTATTGTGTGTAAACTTGTTATCGTCAATATAGGAATAAAACTGTCCACTTAAATTATTCCGTGGGCTAGCATAACCCCCCGTGCACACCCCCACCTTCCATGTTAACATATGTCCTCCTATATATCCTCTTGAAGAAAAAATATGTTAACATTTAACATTTTGGGACGAACTTGCAGTTTGAGGCTAATATTTACACCCTGTCGCAGCTTTTTGAGCATTTTTTGATTTTTTTTTAAAATTTTTGTCCTTGCGAGCATTAAATGTATACTAAACAGTCTTGAAAGTATATTAATATGGTATCAAATGAAAGCTTATAGTACTACCTTTCAATTGAATACAAGATATATATACACTTTGTGGCAAATAAATTTGGTCAGAGTTGAAAAACCTACCCCTCCCCCTTCCTGAAATGAAAAAAAAGACATGTTTTCCCTTAAAAGTTTAGATAAAAAAATATTTCGTACTAAACTGCGATCTTTTTTTTATACTAAGCCAAACAAATACATCACATTTAAAAAACCAAGCAATAGTAATCCTTTATGAAGTGATTTTTGTGGTTAAAATACTTGAAAAATGAGATATTTTCAATTTTGCAGATTTTCACAGGATTCTGCCTATATCTTAATTTTACTAATAAAATAAAGGATACCGCATCATAATGACGGTTGATTTTTGTATCTGGGTACTATAACAATGACAAAAGGGAATAATTATGTTCCTTCTACCTACTGATTAATAACAACAAATTAGCAAAATATTAGCCCTACCCCTCTAAAAACACGTAAAATTTGATGGAACTCGGTTTATTTCCTTAGAAACATGGTCGAGAAGGGTGAAATTTTTAATTGCCCTGTAAGATCTTTCAATTCTTTAATTAAGCAAATCATATGAACATCATCTAAGAGGGTTTAAATTCTACCAATGTCAGAAAACATGAAAAATGGGTAATTTCTGATTTTAAGAATTTCTACAGAATATTCCTTATTGGCCAGGTTAAGCTGGTTTATGGGAATTATTGTCCAATCAAGATAGGTTTATCTGAATGCTGAATGTATTCGCATTTATTTTAAAAACCATTAACCGTCATATATGTATATTATGATGCCCATTTTAGCCAAATTCTACCCCTTCCTCTACTTGAAAACTGGGAGAAATACACATGATATACTCAATATTTTCATATTTCAGTTTCATTCTTCAACAAATGACCTGAATAATGAGCATTGCAAATGGCCAAACAGTATTGAAAATTGGCGAAACAGTTCTCACTAGTCTTCCTCTTCACCCTTAATCAACGAGTATAAAACATCGTCGAATTCATCATCATTTTCATCGCTTTCTGTCAAACCTGCAATATTTTCCTCCACTAAAACGTCGGTGAGTTGTTGTGGAATGAAATCACCAGACACCCATTTTGATTCAATCATCCCATCAACACACTACCAACTATTGTCATGAGTAGGCTCCGGATATATTGGTTTTGCAATATGGGCTCTTTTCCAAATTCCTACCTGATAGTTAACTCGTTTTAGATGTTCTCTCAGACAGTTTCTGCATGGAGGCAATACTTTTTTTTAGGCATCAAACGTTTCACCCGTTGAACAACACTTTCCTCTGATTTTATTATAGTGCAAATCATTCACACAGGAGACCTCTTTACCGCCATACAACAAGCAGGTAAAAGCCTCCATCTGCAGAAACAAATCCTCTGAAATTTGCCAGGAATCTCCAATTTGTGCAAGAGCACTCTGGAATTGGGATGACTTTTGTAATGTCTTAATTGGCTTGACTTTTCCAATCCCCTTAAATTAACTCGTTGTATCACAGCGTGTGGACGAGTGCAGGCCCTAAAAGTGATGTACACAATTCCTGCTGGTACTGCTGTGCTAATTTGGTGATATCTATCAACCTTTTCTTGTTTCCAGTTCCAGAATCAAAGATAACCGTCACTCCTTGTAATTCCAACGGTTAGTGAAGGAGGATGAAACATATATCGGTATCCGGACTACGAATTCTAATATGTATGTATACTTGTTGTTTTCCATAGAAACAATAAAGAACAAATCGTGAATCAGTTTCTTCCTGTGTCGATTCAATTGATTTAATTTCTGTGCGACATACGCTGGTACCATCATAACTTGTAATATGAAAGGCATGCCCATCAGAAACGGTTATTACGTTCTTGCCCAACAGCTTAGGGGCGAAATTATCCGTACAACAAACACGACAAAGAAGTTCAATGAGCTGCTTTTTGTTTTCCTCATTGGCGAGGAAGGTCTTCCAGTCTGGTGGCTTTTTCGTATTTTCTCCAGTAACAATCAGTTTTTCACTGCAACCTCTACGTTTTCGTTCAATCGACTTTATGGAGTTTTCTAGTTACATGTCTGTGCTAAAGATAATATCCGACTTTCTGACTACCATATCAAACAGTCTGGCACAGATGTCTCTGAAATTGGGTGGCAAATCTTTCAGATAGTAAAAAGCCGCATTGCCATCCTCTATCACTAGCGTCTTAACATCTGGAGAAGGTGGAACGTCCTCCACATCTTTAGTCAAAAAGTGATAGCCTTTGGATTTATCTGTCTTGTTCAGCAAACCATCGGAAGTCGCAATACTATATGGAACTGGAGTGAGGGGATATGCTAGAAGTTCCTTCAAATCAATGCTGAGATCATCACATTGTGAACGAACAAGAAACTGAAATGCAATGTTACTTTGTTGGCGATATTCGATAATTTTGTTTTGTGATGATTTGATCGTCGTTTTCTTTGCCAACTCAGACAACGTTTTCAAATTTAATCGTTTTATCGGATCAAAGAACTTCTCGTGCTTCTCCAAGCGTTCTGAAATGAAATCAACTCTAGCGTCAGCACCGAATGCTTCTGCAAGTATAACGTCGCGTTCAATCTCTGCGGTAGCAGACGCACCAGATGAAATACAGTGCAACTTGTCTTTTTGTTCCATTTCTAATGGATTGATGAAACCAACAATTGCTTCAGCAACTTTTACGACATTTGCCTCACTCCTTTCTATCTCCGTTCTGCGCAGATCACAACGTGTCTTTGCGTCAGAATCGTCCGCCAACATATCAACCATGGCTAAAGCTCCCTTCACAAACTGTACTCTTTCATGTGCTGCTCGCACTCATCTTTGATATGCGTCATAATTACTAAGCAAACCAGACAAACCTGCACTGTCACGTCCAGCACCTCCATGTGATTTAGAGTGCTTCATAAACGTTTCCTCTATAGTTTTATCTACTGGACATCTGTTTCCTGGAACGAAAGATCTTGTCACGCTGATGGCACCCCTGTTTAATAAATATGTTGCACCAGGATGGGATATTTCTATGTTTGCTAAAAACACTGAGAAACACGTCAGATATCGAGCATAATTTTGCGATCCAAAGCTGAAAAAGAGATCACATATCAGGAAAAGACACCTGGCATAAAGAAGGAATTTGTTAGTTTTAACAGCTTTAGTCGGTTGTAAAACGAGCCAGATGTGATCCATGTATGACACCCAAAGCTGTGCCGTCATTCCAAGATGTCCTGTGCGCGCGTCATGTCGGAACTTGGCATAGGCATCAATATAGGATTAGATGTTTTCATTGTTCAATGCCGACTCAAATGAAGCGTTATCTGGTTCATCGACAAGAGTCTTTAGTAATTCGAAAATCATCTGGAAGACCCATCATTGGCCTTTCTTCGCCTAACAAAAAACAAAACTCCTCAAAAAGAAGTCTTTCTGAAGCCTCTAGTAGTATTTTGTGACAGTGCATTGCTCTGCTATAATGTTTTCCTGTTATTACACCCGTAACAGAACCTGATCCAATCAAACCTGCCTCTAACAAAATATCTGACAATCCCGTTCTTTCCATATTCTTCCCGATCATCTTGAAGTACGCGCACACAACATGGAATGTTCCAATCATAATGATATGATCCTCAAACTTTTTAGGTTGATTCCAAATGATTGGGTATGCTTTCATGCATACACCTAGATCAAAAGTTGTTACCACATACTTTTGTCCTACCCCCCTTGCTCCTTGTTCTGATTACCGAAGACATTCCTGGACTGCCTTGTTATCTGTAATGGGCTGGTTTATAACTGGATAGTAATCTATTATCGTCAGTCTTGGTGGTTCATCTCCTAGTACTGACCAAAATCCAGCCAGTCCAGGTAACTCCTGCTCTAAATAGGAACTAAGATACCTTGCCATAACCCACAAAAGATCCTTCTTACATTCAAGCTCAAACAAATCTTCCGTTCCAGACATTTCCGTCTTCTCGACTTCATAACTAGGACTCCTTCTATGGGTCAAATAATAGTCAGGAAGAACTTCCTGTGTTTCAAGTTTCAATGATCTAATACCACTCTTGTGAACGACTGGAATTCTAGGCATATCACCCTCTACCTCCTGATATGCTGGATAAGAACAATATTGTAACATAATTCCATGTGAGGAGTGAACAGAAGCCATCCCGCGAAGATCATTTAACAACTGATCAAAGTTATCAAAGTCTGAATGGAATATGAATGGAACATTTGGATTTCTAACAATTTGGGGTGACAATAAAGTGGATGTTGTTTCAACTGCTATAGCAATAGAAGTCTCAAGTTCCAGGGAAAATGAATACGTTTCTGAGTGACCGAACCTATTTAAAAGTGTTGTGATCTCAACACTTGGAAACCAGTGACGAAGTGCCATGCACGAGAGAATGTGCTTGGGCGATTTCCAGCTTCCATGCGTTACTGCTCTACATATATCCTGACCAATTGAATTAACTAAACGGGCACCTTTTGGAGTTGTAACCTGATTTTTTCCAGTAAGAAGATAAGTAAGAAATTGATCTAGCTTTTCAGGCAAAGAAAAATTCAGATCATTCAGGTACTTTGCTGTCGGGAGCCATGGCAAACTGCTTCCTTCACTCTGGAACATATCGTTAAATTCCTGTCTGAGAAGAGAAGCGGTATCACCAATTTTGTCCGCACTACCAAGGTCATAGGCACATCTAATGGCAGACTCTAAATCAATATCAGAACTGACTGCCAGGTAAGACTCAAATTTCCCTTGGGTCTCCATCTTTATAAACATTATCTTTTTTCCATAAGTTTTGCCCAAATTAACCTTGAGATTTTCGCTTCTATAATTCGGATTTGAAAACTCCGTTTCTGCTAATTTAGAGACATATATTTCCCTGATTTCATTCAATTTAACAACTGATTTTCCTAAAATAACGAATCGTTCAATGAACGATTTCACTATATCGAAAGTCTCTCTGTGCGCCTTCTCAGTGTGACTTTGTCGCTCTTTGGAATCTTCATCTTTACTTCTCCATTTCTCAGGGTTTTGGCAGTACGTATTTCTGCAAGATGGATGGTACTGCGCTTCACAGGCAAAAAGGTCAACACTTCTTATTCTAGTGAGCAGATGCTCGTCATGTTTTTCCTGTGCAATTCTTTGGAGAGTCACTACACCATCATATTCAAACCGAATGGTTCCTTCTGTCGTCCAAGTACCCTTCACTTTAACTTTCTTTCTCCCTTCCTTTTCACAAAATATACAGTTTGATCTGAATATTATTTATCAGGATCAAGAGACCTACGGCGTCTACTTTCAAAATCACTACTGCCTGCAATGGATTGTGGCGGTGCTGGCAAGCGACTCAGGTTCATTGTGAACTTCTGGTAGCAATCCCTGTGATAACCCAATCCCTCTGCAAAAGTAGACGGGATTTGGGCACAGACATCTCAGCCCATGCCCTAGATCTTTAGTTGTATGTGTAGTGTTTTGTGGATCACGGTTGTTTTGACATTTTATTGTCTGTCCTTCGTATTACGGCTTATGATTACTCATTTGGTAGCCAGGGGCCGTTATCGTATGGAAGTTGGATTTAAAACTACCTTTGCAATCAATGCCTATCACCACTTAATTTGTGAGTTGGAATCCCGCTAATGGTGATGTTTACTCGATACCACATTATGTGATAAAGTTTGTCAGTGAAGTGCGGTAGGTCGATGGCTCTCTCCGGTTACCCCGAGTTCCTCCACCAATAAAACTGACTACCACGTTATAGCTAAAATATTGTTGATAGCGGCGTTAAACATCATAACCCTATCCCTAACCAACAATCTGTAATAGTTATATAACACCATAGTGATTTATAATGTATTACTATTGCCTATGCCTGCGGGAGAAGAACCTTGCTTATAATAATAAAAAAAAATAATCACACACGTCTAAGACTTGGTCTAAGTGGCTTAAATGACCATCTTTACAGTTATAATCTTATACCATCACGATTATGTAATAGGTGTAGCCTCAGTAAGCCTGAAACTTCTGAGCACTTTTTTCTTTACTGCGATAAACATGATGAATTAAGAAAAACACTTTTTCACAAGATTAAATCATTGCTCTGTCCAAATGTGAATTTAAATAGTTTCAAAAATGAATTAAACACGTATTTAGTTGAGCTTTTTCTTCAAGGAAGTGATGATTTATCTATGGATGATAACATAGTTATATTTCAGTTTGTATATGAATTCATTGAAAATAGCAATAGATTTCTATAAATTATATGCTTTGTAAATATGTTAAATTGCTATTGAAAATATAATTTGTATTAACTATTATGAGTGAATGAGTGTGAGATAGTCTGTTGTATTGTTTGTCTTGTCTTGTATATAATGTTTTGTATCATATGTATGTTGAGGAGACCACCTTTGTAGCCTTCGGCTGTTTGTAATCCTCTATAAATAAATAAAGCATTAAATTAAAAATAATAATAATAAATGAAAACAAACAATTCCACACTGTTGGAATATTTCAAGAATCCAATAGAAAAATCGTAGACTGGGACAAACTCGATACTCCTTACACACAAAAAAAAAAACGACCGCGCACTCCTTACACACCAGTACACGACCGCGCACGTTCTTGTCTTGGTACATGCACTTCAATAAATGTGACGGGTTAATCCTCCCTTATTATTGAAATTAAATTTTAACTTAAACTTACAACTTTATTAGATTTGGTATACCATCAAATGTGTCATTCTGGATTGTTCTAATTTGGTTTCTCTCTAATAGACTACAAAGAGAAATAACAGGACGTGTGTCATTAGTGGAGCAGGAATTAAACAGTACATCTGCGGTTCTTAGTGGCATTCGTGTTGCTCGATCTTCTCTGTGTACTTGCTTTGTAGATCATTGCTCATGAGTTACATGACGCTTTATTACTAGAGGCAGGAACTGCTTACACTTCGCAAGCACATATTCCTTCATCATTTTACATTAGTGTGTGGTATCTTATGATTTGTTTGTCTTCGTCACGTGTCTTGTGTACCCAAGTGTATCTGGATTGTCCATTCGTGATTGCCCCTTGGTTTTTCTCTAACGTTTATTTGTCATTATGGCCTTTTATTCAGCCCATTGTATATTGTTTGTCCTTCTTTTGGCCTTTAATTCAGCCCATTGTATATTGTCTGTCCTTCTTTGATTTATACATTCGGAATACCCTCTTGGTATCTTCAAACTTTTCATATTCCAATTGTTCAGAATAATGATTGGTTAGACCAGAATAGGTGACAAACCAGAAACTAGACCCCATTAATCATTTATGTAACTCTTCGAGAGAACCGCTGGAAATTGAAATGTGACTAAGTTGCTCCGCTATAAGACACAACATTCGCAACAAGTTGTCCTTGTAGGAATAAATTACCAAATGTGATTATAGCGAGACAAAGAAATGACTGCCTCGTGGATCGAGAATGTCTCACTTCTTGAAGGCAGCCCGTACGTTGTTCAATTGTATCTATAAAACCTGATTAAAGTAAGTTTATATAGCTGACCAGGGATACGTTTTCCCAAATGTTCAAAACAAATTACGCATGATTCAAATTGTCTTTAAAGCAAACCAGCCAGACATTACTTAAAGGCAGATCATATCTTACATAATCTGGTCTATCCTTTTGAAATCACTTAACCTGAGTGAAAATACGAATCCCACAGTTTATCTAAAACACTTAACCTGAGTGAAAATACGAATCCCACGGTTTATCTAAAACACTTATTGTCAGTTTGTTGTTATTCTTCTCTTTTTTTTTTCGCTTAGCCATTGCATTGTCTGTCCTTCGGTTTATTGCTTCTGCTTACTGCTTACCCGAAGGTTTAATTTAAACAATATTTATTTCGAAAATAATCAGACAATACAGTACATCAAACATAGTAATTACAATACAGGATTCAGAAACAAGCAATTATGCTTTTATAAATCTGTCTCCTAAAATAAACATACATAGTATAATCATGACTATTATAGCATGCTCTTTATAAAATCTATAACTATTAATATATTTATATAATGATATTGCTGGTAATTTATAATAAGACATCCTCCCGGGTCAAGGTCACTGAGTCCAGACAACGCGACATGAATGTGCCGCGCTATGTGGACACAGGAACCCCAGCCAGGGAAGATAATAATTTGATAGAGTAGAATAAAAGTATGTGAAATACTAATAATGTGTACTAAGGAGGGAAAAGTGATAACTTATGATTAATTTTGAGGCGAGATGTACGTCACTAAAGTATGGTAAGCCATATGCTCATGGTGTAAACATTTTACTTTTGATGATGTATTTCTGCATCGAAACGAAAATTAACGTATTCTGTTCGTCCGTCAATTCATTTGTTCCAAAAAGGAGTAAGTTTATGGTAATATTTACAGGGATGTTGGAGATGGATAATATCAATTCCTGCCTAATGTCAGCAAATCTAGGACAATGTAGAATATAATGAGAAGTTGTTTCCATCCCCCCACATAGACAATTAGGAGAGTCAACTAAATTTCGTAAGAAAATGTGTTCGTTTAGGGAGCTGCTGTTCATACGAAGACGCGCATGCAATATTTGTCCAATTCGTGAGCCTATGTAGTAGTAAGTAGGTACTTTGGCATTTTGATTTTTGAGGGTCTTTTTAAATATAGATAGAGATTCGGTTTTTTGGAGAGTGAGTGGCAGATTGTTCCAAAGTTTTATAGTTGACGGCAAGAAATAGTCGGCGTATTGATTTGTTCGAGTATTAATTTCCAACATGTTGTTATCTTGTCTAGTATTGTGGTTATGTCTACTACCCACGGAATTCGGTATCAAATCTAATAAGTATTGGGGAGTTCTATTATTTTTTATTTTGTGAAATAAAATTAGTTTATGGTTTTGTCTTCTGTCTGATAGTTTTTCCCACTTAGTTTCTTCATATAATCTATTAAGTCCGGTTAATTTAGTCCCTCCCGTTACCATTCTTGCAGCGTCAAGCTGAACGTTTTCTAATTTATTGATCAAACTTTGATTTTGAGAATCCCAAATAACGTCAGCATATTCGAAGATCGGACGGATAAATGACATGTAGATTTTTTCAAGACTAAAACGATCAAGAGTCATTCGCACGTTCCTTAACATATTTAAGCGAGTATATGATTTTTTAACTATGTAATCAACATGATCGTGCCAAAATCCATTGTTTGAAAAGATTACGCCCAAATGTTTGTGATTATCTACTTTGTGGGTTGAATTTTACGAACCATTTTTCAGACCAGATATGAATTTTGTCTAAGTCGCCATTCAAAGTCTCCGCAGTTTCTATAGGGTCATCTACAACAAGATATAAACTAGTATCATCTGCGAAAAGTTTTATTTGAGCGTCAATATATTGAACATTATCATTAATAAAAATTATGAATAAAAGAGGGCCAAGTATGGACCCTTGGGGACCCCGACGTTGATCGATAACCAGTCAGAATTTGAACCATTTATAACCACTCTCTGATACCTTCCACTTAAATAATTTTCGAACCAATTTAATAAATTTCCTGAAATGCCAGATTGTTTTAATTTGAAAAGTAATCCTTTGTGCCATACTGTGTCAAACGCCTTACTGATATCACAAAAAAACAACCCTAATTTCCTTCCCACTATCTAAAGCTTTGCCAAATTCGTTAGAAATATTAACTAGTTGATTAACAGCTGAGTCGCCTTTTATAAATCCAGACTGGTTACGCGTCAGTATATCATTTTGTAATAAATGATTATATACATGTTTATATACACATCGCTCCATACATTTAGAAATGACACTAAGTAAGGAAATAGGTCTAAAGTTTTTCACTTCGTTAGGTTTATTATTTTTAAAAACAGGGGAGACATTTGCTCTTTTCCATTGGATTGGGAAAATAGCCTGATGTAAAGACATGTTAAATAATTTGCATAGGGGATATTTTAATATAGAAGATGCTTCCTTTAATAATCTAGGATTTATTAAATCGGGGCCTGACGCTTTAGCAGGATTAATAATTTTTATAACATCTTGAACTTCTTCTTCATTGAGGACAATATATTCAAGATTTTCTATTAGACTTTGTATTTCATTAGGGAGAGTTCCATTACAATCATCAATATTTGACTGTGCAGCAAAAAAAATTATTAAATTCATTTGCTTTTTCTATATCATCGAAAATTAGATTGGCATTTTTTACTAGAGGGGGTATTCCATGATCACGTGGTTTGATTCCGGTAAATTATTTTACAGTTTTCTACCAATTTGAACCAGACGAGTTTTCATTGATTAATTTTTTAATTAAATTATTTTTATGTTCTTCTTTCGACTTTCTCACTAAATTAGTAACATCATTTCTTATTCGTCTGAACTTATTCCAGTCTGAGGGACTATTGGAACGCCTAGCTTTTCTATGTATTCTATTTTTCTTTCTAATTAATTTTCTAATGTTACTAGTTAACCATTGTGGTTGATTTTTTCGATCCGTGATAAATTTACTGGGAATACATAATTCCGCAGCATCTAAAATAGCGTTTGTTATATTTGTCGTAAGATCATTGACATTATTAGAAGAAATAAGAGAATCTCAGTCAACATCCGATAAGTACTGTTTAAATTTATCATAATCCCCACGATCATATAGCCATATCTTAAGTTTAGAAGTTGTTTGAGAAATTTTAGGAATATTTAAAAAACCAATAATAGGACAATGATAGCGTGTGAGATCTTGTAGGGGTGGACCAACTCCGCAATATGTAACATAGTTCACATTATTAGTCATGAACAAATCTATAAGCGACGAGGAGTGTTCAGTGAAGTGTGTAGGGTGTCTATTAACTGATTTAAACTAAATTGTGCCAATAATGATTTAATTTTGGAATTTGAATTGTTCAGTTGGTTTTCATTAAAATCCCCCGTAGTCATAATATAATATACACTGTTATCATTTAGGGCCAAGTCAAAAGTATTTTCTAGTTTGAGCCAAATGTCTTGATTACTGTTCGGAGGGATATAAAATGTTCCAAATAATACCTTTTTACCTTGAAGTTTCAATTGTAACCATACCGCTTCCAGATTATCCATCTCTAGATCAAAACGACGAGTCACATTTATATTATCCCTTATGTAAACAACGACCCCTCCCCCCATTTTATGTGGACCCCTGTCACTCCTAAAATGGGTTTGCAAATTTAGTAATTTTATCGACTCGTCAGTGTGATTACTGTTCAACCAGGATTCTGAAAATGATAAGATGTCGAAATCTTCGTATTCAGCAGCAATGAGGTCTAATTTAGGAATTATACTTTGAATAATTAAGTGAAGGAATGAAACCGATGATGAGAACTTGTCATAGAAGCTTGAAACATCTATTGAATTTAATGACCCTATACTAATATCTGAATCATCTTCCGGGCCAGGATTAATTTCCAATCCTGATATTATTAATAACATCTGAATAACAAAAAGTATAAAATCAGCTAAGTATGATATTCTATCGAGTACGACGTCAGACCCATTCACTTTTATATTTTGACAAACCGTTTCGGATTTTGATTGTTTCACCTTGGGGGTCAAGTTGATAAAAAAAAATTGATAAATATTGCTATTCCAACAGCGGAAAATTTGTTTCGAGCAAAAATAATAAGGTTGATACAGAAAAAGTCTTTATAAGTGAGTACATGTTTATTTTTTAGATAGTGCTTAAAAAGGCCAACTCTCGTGCGATATTGATCAATTCCGATACACATTAGGTTACGCCCGATTGATCACACATGCAATGGGAGTGGCCATAGAATACATGTATTTTACAGTACATTTCACCTGTTCCCTTGATGTAATAATACAAATATGGAATAGAGGAGAGCGTAGAAGTGTATACAACATTGAACAATAGAACATTTGCTGAAATTTTTCCAATGTACATGCAGAAATAGACAAAATAAGGACAGTATACAATACTCATACAAAAAACACAAAATAATGAAAATGTATAACACTCATACAAAAAGTACACAAAATAAGGAAAATATTCAATACACATACAAAAAGAGTCAAAATAAAAATATCCAGTACTCATACAAAAACAGACAAAATAAAGAGAATGTCTAGCACTCATACAAAAACGGACTAAATAAAGAAAAAAAGAATATAACATATATACAACACTAGGAAAATCAGTAAACATGTAAGGGTTTACTTTTTTGGAAGACTGTGGAAATTTATCCAAGTAGCGATTCTAAAAGACATAGAGGATTCAATAGACACCATATATTATTATAGTTGCTTGAAAATTATGTAAAACAACTCGAGCTGTTTGGTAACCAAGTATTACCTATTTGAACAGGGATTGTATAAAGAAAAAAAAAGATATAACTTTCTTTAGGGGAAATTTATGAAGTGAGAAGATGTTTGCAATACATACAAGTTTTTTGTTTGATTGTTTTTTTTTTTTTTATAGAAGTATAACTTGTATACCCTCGAGGAAACCAATACGCACAATTTAGAAATACTAGTATAACATATGTACTTGCTGCATGCCAGAAAACATTCGCGACAGTTCTAATCCCGCGATTATCACATTAGTCCAGGAATATTGAAAACAAAACGAATGCGAATATTTCCCAACCCTACAGATTTCACAATAAAATTCAAAGAAGCGCGGAAATAGAGTCGCTAAGCTAAAACTTCGAATAGCATTGCGCGAAAAGAAAAGACGGAGCGAAAGTTTCACGGCTAATATAATTTCTTTAACAACACCGATATATTTGATTTAATCCAAACATTTTAACTATTTGAAGCGATATTTTGATAAATACTTAGGACAACTAAAACATTACAATTAAGCATTAGTATATGGTAGGAATATTAATAACTTAAATATAGTGAGTGAGTGATTATTGCTTAGCGCCAAATGAGCATTATTTTTAGCTATATCATGGCGAGTACAAGTTACATTCAATGACATAATAATGATGTCCGCTTTCCACTAAACCAACACGCTGAGTTCTATTTTTTTAGTGCTAGCTCACTGAAACAACAGTCCACGGGTAGACATGTCGCTCTACTCGGACAAATTATTCTGATTCCGAGCCAACCAGTCTTTGCTCTTTCTCTTTAATGATGCGTGCTTAGCGGAGAACCGGTAAATATCAGATTTATCATCTTTGGCTTGACCCGACCTGGGCTCGAACCCATGATGTACCGCACTCAAGGCAAGCACGCCAACCATTACACCATCGATGCGGTTACTGCTAAACTTAAATATATGTATTTAAAATGTACTTACAGGATAGATAAATTCTGCATGCCAGCGAATGCACGTGTGGGCAATTCTGTTATATTATTTAAACTGAGATCTCTAAAACAAACAAATACATTTTACTTTAAGTATTTCGTAATAGGGTACTGCCTACCCTTCGCGAGCATTTGAGTTCAACCCTGTTTTTTTGGTGGGGTTTGTGTGGCTCATTGTCTTAGACCTTTTATGCTGTTGTGTATAATGTGTCTTTATGTTCTGGGTTCCGTTACGATTTCCGCATATAGACGATGCTCGGTTCGTCTTTACCTCCAGTTCTCCAGTTGTTTGNGGTGAGGGGAGGTCATGTCTTGTGTACGTTATCTGTGTTTGCTTGCGCATAGTGGTGTCCAAAGCATATTGTGTTGTTTTTGTCTTCGTATAGTGTAACCTATGTTTCTAGTTACCCTAGATTGTCCATTTTGATTGCCCTTCTGTATTCTCAAACGTTTATTTTCAGATGATTTAAATATTCATCATTTTCTAGTAAGTCTGCGCCATCTTAGATCCACTGGTTTTGCAGGACAAAGCAAATTAATAATCCGCCATTAGAGGACAATACGTAAATTAAAGATCATGTGTTTGAATACAGTAACATTTCCACTTTGCGCGTTCCTGATGAAGGTTATTCCAGAAAGGCGTCGTGTCCATTACATTTGATATCTTCGGTTTTATAGCACTCCCTTCACGTGGACGACAACCTGCTGCAAGTGATAAACACTCGTCTGCTAAGACTGGTTTTGTGTCGTCTGCTGCAAGACAAAAATGGACGAAGGGGACGTCGTGATTGTATTGTACGGTAGTTGGATTTACAATTACATATGGAACCCTTGCCTATCACCACTAAAGTTGTGAGTTCGAATCGCGATCATGGCGAGGTTTATTCGATACAACATTATGTGATAAAGTTTGTCAGTGACTTACGGCAGATCAGTGGTTTTCTCTGGTTAGTTCGGTTTATGTCACTGTTAAAACTCTCCGCCACAATATAGTTGAAATATTGTTGAAAGTGGCGTTAAATACCATAACCCAACACCAACCAAAATTTGTCGACCTTATCTATCATATTTCTTGATAATAATACATGGAAGGATCCATGTGCCCACATTTTGCCTACACGATTTTTTATTTGTAAACATGTTCTAGTCATGAAGACAGCAATATTACTGCTTACTTAAATCTTAATTTTCTGTGCATTGCTTTGTTGACGACTGTTTTTCTTTTTGCCTCTGGTTGTTTGGGCATTGTATTTACAGTTCTTTGAATTATGGCTTCTGATTGCTCCTTTTGTATCTCCAAACCTTTCTTGGTGTTAAGCAACAATCAATATATGCATACGAACCATCTATAACAGTTATATCACAACAGATTGATATACAATGTAGAATTGTAAAATGCAAATTTTATATTCCAAAAAGAAAAGCGATTGCAAATTTAGATCGTCCCGAATATGTACGAAATAGTTGCTGATTGACGTTAAGCAACAAACAATTCAAGCAATTTAAGAAATGTTATTTGTTGTTCTGTCAACTAGACTTCCGGTTCCGGTTCCGTTTGATTAATATCCAATAAAGCCTAACATCATGCAAGTACTTTCTAGTCACAGGAATAAAATTATGAAATACAAAATTGTTTCCAAAGTGTCTGAATATTTAGATGTAATCGTAATATCATCTCCCCATCGGGAACCTCTGAGTATTTAGATGAACGCATTGCATCATTCCCCCATAGGAGCCCATGGTATGGGAATT
This sequence comes from Gigantidas platifrons, assembly GCA_002080005.1. Classification (NCBI taxonomy): domain Eukaryota; kingdom Metazoa; phylum Mollusca; class Bivalvia; order Mytilida; family Modiolidae; genus Gigantidas; species Gigantidas platifrons. The sequence continues at coordinate 176,378 of MJUT01019132.1, read as the reverse complement.
AGACAGTTTAAAATGCAATCTGTCTATCTGTTGAATATTTAATAAGTTTATATATGAACAATTTATGCTTCACTTGTCTAGTGTGCAAATGACAATTTCTTGTCATCCGATTCAAGTAGAGCGAAAGGTAAAAAATTGTTATATAAAGCGCGAACCTGAAAGAAGACATTGTTGGAATGAGGCATATTTCTGCTCATTCCAGTTTAATTTGACATTTTTTTGTTGAGTTTTTGACATTCCAGTAACAACATAATATCAGTACACTTTTCGTAAAAATCAAATTACTTTTCAATTGGTGCGGAACAGGATAAAATAAAGTTTGTCAAAGACTCACCTTTCTACATGTATCTAGAATTCGTACAAATATTTTTTATGATATTTTCCAACAAAGTATTATGTACAATGTACCCTTGTACATGAATATAGATGAATTTAAACAGCAATCAATTAACCAGTTTAACCATTATTAGTCATTCATTTTGGAAATTAAAGATGGTCGATGTTTGTATTACATCCACGATGGCTGATGTTTGCATTAAATCACATATGGCCGATGTTTGTATTAATCCAAGATGGTCGATGTTTATATAAACTTGATGCCGTATTTAACTTACAGACTCTCTGTAGAGTTTGAAATTCCGTCTGGTATTCGTGTCAAATTTCTTCTAGAACAGTTGGTGTTTAGCCCGTTATTATAACAAATGCAACCATCAGGACAAGACTCACATTTACCATACAACAATGCAGAGATCAGGAGTAGTAAATATAACTTTAACATCTATAATAGACAATAGAATGAACATTGTAAATAAATTGTATGTGACCAACCAATTTTATGGTTGTGGAGGAATGGGGGCTCCGATTTGATTTTATGCTTTTTAAAGTAACCAAGGGCGAAAAGGAAAAAGTTGGGATATTGAAGCAGCAGAAATATCGCCTTGGAAAGATAGGAGAATGTATGAAGAGTTTGAAAATATCAAAGTGGTAGCTAGAATCCGTATATCAATGAAGAACAGACAACACAATGGCCAATAGAAAAAGAAGAAAAGGGCAAACAACGATCTACAAAACACTGCACAGAAAACTAAAGAACCCCACTAAAAATTCGGGATACACTTATTTTCAAATGAAAAAAAAATACCCAGCCCCCCTCTTTCTCTCCAGATAGGATAATGGCTGCTTCCTAAGATAGATAAACATTTAGATATTTATTCTGATATAGTCACATAGTATATACTCTGCGCTCCATTACATCTTACACTACTCGAGTTGACCTTAGACCATGTGAACTTCAGATGAACCAATGAAAACCTGGCTGATAACATATTTCCATCGGGTTGAATTATACACTTACAATCACTCTGCCAAATTCTGAGAAATGGTAATTTTCGAGAATGGTCAAAATTTCAATGGAATTATGAAATCTTCTACCTGTCTAGATCTTAATCAGCAGTTTGATGAAATTCATAATTATATTTGATTGTTTTTCTCTATCTTACACTTTATAATGTGTATTGTTCATCCATGTGTAATTGAATGCATCAAACCGCATCGACCGTGTATGGTTAGCGTGCTCGCACCCAGTGTGGTAGATCGTGGGTTCAAGCCTCGACCGTGTATGGTTAGCGTGCTCGCACCCAGTGTGGTAGATCGTGGGTTCGAACATTGGTCGTGTATGGTTAGCGTGCCTGCGAACAGTGTGGTAGATCATGGGTTCGAGCACCGGTCGTGTCAAACCACAGACTATAAAATTATAATATCTGTGGCTTCTCTGTTAAGCCAGTAACAGTAAGAAGAAAGTCAAACTCAGCATGGTAGTCTAGAATTGAATGTAACTTAAGCATTCCTTATTTAGGTCTGTTAACATGCCGGGTCATTCCTCGAAACCTTCTGAGCATAACCTGTATGGCATGACCATACAAAAGATGGCGGCAGGTGTTGACGGGATTACAACAGCTCTCACAATTTTTACCATTTTTACCCGTTTACCCCTTCGCTTATTGTGTGGAACTAAAATGAAATGAACAGTTCTAAATCCAATAAAAAAAAGACACAGAGACAAAACGACACCCCTAGCACACAATTACTTGTCAGCTCATTTGTCTAACTTGGTACAGGCACTTTGATAAAAAGTGGTGGGGTTACACTGGCCTATAGGCTAATACTATCCCTCTTGGTGAAATGATGCGGTCATGTAATTGCTTTCCACATATGGGCTGTTTAAAAAAAAAATGACCCCAAAGTGTGACATAGGTGACCAAAATTAAAGTAATTGGAAATTGATGTCCTATTGAATTTTAAGGACCCACATAAGTCCAGGTTTACTAATTTATCATCGGTTTGTGAAAGAAATTAAGAAAAAAAAAATTGCAACATTTTATTAATGGCTTTTGATCTATATTTTTGTAACACTAACAATATTTCTCAACAAAATTACAACAGAAGTAATTCTAAAAATTATTGTACATTATTAATTTATTGATACAACGAAGTTCAAAAATTAATTTTCGATCATTTTTAACCAATATTTTTAATTTAGAGATAAAATTGAATGTATTTTCACCATTTTTTAAAGTAATTTTTTGGTTTCTCATTACAAAAGTTTCTGTTTCTCTTAAAAAAAGATCCACACTGATATGAAAAGTACATTTGAAGACACATACACGATACTAATTCATTCACTGAAAATTTCATAGAAATTGCTTTATCCATTTTTGCGTTATTGACAAATGACAAATGAAAAACGCATGTATTTTGACCTAATTTTGTTACACTCCTGACATATTTTTTTTTATATATCAACTAAAGTGAATATTTCAACAGAAATAGGTGTTGACATTGGAGTCCAATGAATAAAACAGGCCATCAGCATATAATTAAACAATTATCTATTAGAGAAATATTAATTTGCTTGATATTAAGACCTAAAGTTGACCGCAAGCAGCTGTATCAAGTAACTTAGGGCAGTAAAATACTTGAAAAATACATTCTACTAAATTTATTTACTTCTCACTTGCTTTCTTATTACATCAGAAAAGTTCACATTTGTTTTATTTATTCACATTGTTTTAATATTTTGTTTGGTGGTAAGTACAAAAATAGGTCAGGAGTGTAACAAATGTTCAACTCAATGGAGACTTGTAGTTTTTGATGCTGAAGAAGGAAGGACTCACCCTAACTTTCCTCTGTCTGTTTTAATTTTGATGATATGACATGAGATTGGTAATTTTAGAGCTATGGTCTATTGACAAGAATGACGGTATTGGCAGCCATATTTGTCGACTGATCAAAATCACAGCCAAAGTTTTGAACTAGATACCATATAAAGGAACATCCACACCAATTTTGGTTCCAATTTGCCCATTGGATTCAGAGGACATGACTTAAAAAAAAAATTATAAGACGGATGCCAAATGATGGAAATAGCTAAAAAGTAGGATTTGTGTCAGGAGTGTAACATTTTATGTTGATAGTTAAATACATAGCTATTTTCCAATGAATGAAACAATTATTCACAAAACATTTAATATTTTAATTACCAATATTTATATCCTTCATTTCTGCTTTGTGAAAACTAGAATGTCTTAATCATTTTCGAAAAACTGTTTGAAGTGGTCATGATTATATAGATTATTTTTCAATCAGCGGCTTAAATAAATTATAACAAGGAGATAGAATGCTACAAATATAATAGAATTACATTACAATACCTCAGCAAGACACAGATGGTCAGTTTCAGTCAACAAAATTTTCTAAATCTGACTAAAAAGTAAGTTCAATAGTGCTTGTATTTAATTGGATAAAAGCTTACACTCCTGACATAGATGTTTTGGCCACACAAAAGAACTGGCGGTCATCAGATCATTATGCTTGTCACTCATGATCTTTGACAGGTCTGTTGACTAAATTAAAACACAAAATATTATAATTAATAAGATTGTGTTAAAATTATGACCTTGTAAATTTAAATGTTACACTCCTGACATATTCCACAGGTGTACTTCTATTGAACATAGGATTGATGCAAAAGCTCACAGAGACATGTTGATGCTTCTGGTTTCAGCTATGATACTTAAAGAGACAATTAACCATTGTCAGTTGTTGAGAAGTATGCTACATACCTAAATAATTTCACTTTTAGACAACACAAACAGTTTTATTGATCTTTATTTTTTTGATACATGGTAATTTCACCTATCCGGTCCTGTCTTCAAAATTACAAAAAAATGCATAAATTATGCATGAAATTTTACCTTAAATATCAAAGTTTTCCATAAGATATATTTTTCTACTGCACAATTATTTGTTTTCTAATTACACAACATAGCAGTACATGCATCTTTGTAAATGTCACACTAAAAGTGTTACACTCCTGACATTTTTTGATACATTTTTGGACGCTATTTTTTAGTGGAGTGGTAGCAGATAATGCCGTGAAATTTTGCAGCAAGGTTCTATGTACCAAAGTACATATTCTGATGCAAAAAGATCCAATTTAAATCATCACATATTAGAATGGTCAATGATAAAAGAAATGGGGTCATTTGTTTTTTAAACAGCCCATATGTGTAAAATAACTGGGTGATAAGCGTTGCTATAAAGATTGCCCTAATCTTGATACAAACTGCAAGCTCAAGTGTAATGTATGAGCTTAGAAATATCATCTTCATATGAGGGAGTAGTTTGTTTTTTTATGATAGCACAATTCGGTTGTTTCGAATCATTTCCATTCCGTAAAAATTTTGTTATTTTCGTCTGCCAGATCACGTGATTTCGATGGAACTAATGGCCCTGAGTTTCCGGTGTCAATGTACACAACAAAAACTCCAATCGATATGTGCCGTTTTAACGTTCGATTCTCAAGTTAAAAATATCTTAACATTTTCTGTAAAAGACAGATATCAATTAAATTATTTTATTTGTATCAAAGACTTCAACGCAGAGACAAATAATTCTTTAAAATTAAATTTGGTTTCTTTCTTTATTTGCGGCTGTCAGCATCATGAAAGGAAAACGATCTGCCTTTATGTATATATTTCTTATACAAGACAGATAGTGGGGTACCGACCATCATTATTTATTCAGCGGTTTCCTTGGCGTCTCCATATTACAATTACTTATAATCTACCGCATCTACGACTATGATATGCTGACGTTGTCAAAGTAATAGCGTAAACACCGGAAGTCGCCTGCCTAATGTTCAGACGTCAAGACACGAAAAAGACGGAACGTGGTCGGAATTGACATGATTCAAAACAACCGAATTGAAGTCGTCTCTTTTGCAATGAATGTATATGTAAGAATAGCTTGAAGATACCAAAGGTGTAATCAGAATCCATAAATTGAAGGACAGACTACACAGTGACCAAAAGAAAATAGGACACATAAAGATCTACAAAACATACACATAAAGCTAAAGACCCAGTAACGCGAATCCTACTAACAACTGAGGATGAAATAGGGTACTCTTGAAGGGTAAGCAGTTCCTGCTCCACTAGTGATACCCGTCATCTTAATCTACTTACAAACACGTTGATAATGGAGAACATTCACCCCTTTTCCCAACAGGTGGCGTCACTGTACCAACGGTGGTTACGAAAACGTTTGTTTTCAGATAAACGCTTGTAACCAATGTAATCAAATGGCAATATCATTACTTACATGGTGTCCTTGATCTGAAAACGTTACGTAATATGACGGCGTGCACGGCATATAGAAAGGACGGAAGTGAACATAAAAGATTTTAATATGATATCTCCTATACCCTTTTTCTAGTTTATTTCACATTGACCGGTAATAATCATAGGACCCAATGACAATGTCAATGTAAAATTGCACACGTGTGTTTTTTTGTTTTTTTGTTGGTTTTTTTTTACTTCATTTGGGTTTAATGTAAATTTTCACACGCGTTTTTCAGACTTAAGTGAACCAGGTTGAAAATTATACACATGTTTTTTTTCACACTGTATATGGTCTAACCATGTAAAATTGCATACTCCCTTTTGCATCAAATGTTTGAAGATCATCCCCACTGAAGCGCAAGGGCAGGCAAATGCAATACAGTGACCAAAAGAAAAAGGACAATCATTGCTATACAAAACACTACACAGAAAACTATCTTTTATCCCACAGTCAGATTTTGTTCACAGGAAACAAAAATCAGATTTTGAATTTTTTTACATAAGAAAATCAGTAATTTGTCTCCAAATTTTTATAATAGATTTCTCGTTGAGAACTGCAGGGCCGGATATCTTTCAACTCAATTTATTTTGTTTCTTTAAAATTTCACCACATTTTTTTTTTCAGAAAAAAACCCATCTAAAAGTTAAAAGGTCGTCCTCTTAATGACATGAATATGTGTCTGGGCCGCGTCCATGCAACTTCGTATTATATAATAAGATTTTATTTTTGGTGTTTAGCGCAATATTTCAGCTATATCATGGCGACCAGTTTTAGTGGTGGAGGAAGCCGGAGTACTCGGAGAGAACCACCGACCATGGGCAAGCAACTGGTAAACTTTATCACTTGCGGCTGCGAGTCGAGTGCACCTTTTTTTGTAATTTACAAAGCCGGGCGCGAACCCACGCCGTATTGGTGATAGACTTGTATGAGCTGTTAGATCCAGCGACATATGAGTTGTTAGATCCAACGACCTAACTCAATGAGCCACCCGGGCCCCGTATTATATAATAAGTGTCCGGTTTTCAAGAAACCTTATGCAAGAAAGTTCAACAGTTTAATTATTGCTTCTGATCCGCGGATTTCTCCCAATAAGATCGATTCCTTACAAAGTAAACCTTCAAAGAGATAAAGTTGCATTAATGCCTGGTGCTTTAACCATTCATATAATTTTTTCTATCACCGTATGTAGCGCTATCGTGTAATTTAATAAACACCGTCCAAATATATCTTGTATTTAGTGTAGAGGTTGGTAAATAGCTTGTATTACCGTTGAAATGAAACCGTACACTTCTTGTTTCATGACGGTCAGTTTTTTTT
>MJUT01019132.1:154214-165137 GCA_002080005.1 Gigantidas platifrons | reverse complement strand
AAGGTACTAAAGGTACTAAAGGTACTAAAGGTACTAAAAGTACTAAAGGTACTAAAGGTACTAAAAGTACTAAAGATACTAAAGGTACTAAAAGTACTAAATGTACTAAAAGTACTAAAGGTACTAAAGGTACTGAAGGTACTACAGGTACTAAAAGTACTGAAGGTACTAAAGGTACTAAAGGTACTACAGGTACTAAAGGTACTACATGTACTAAAAGTTCTGAAGGACTAAAGGTACTACAGGTACTAAAAGTACTGAAGGTACTAAAGGTACTAAAGGTACTAAAGGTACTAAAAGTACTAAAGATACTAAAGGTACTAAAAGTACTAAAGATACTAAAGGTACTAAAAGTACTAAAGGTACTAAAAGTACTAAAGGTACTAAAGGTACTGAAGGTACTACAGGTACTAAAAGTACTGAAGGTACTAAAGGTACTAAAAGTACTAAAGGTACTAAAAGTACTAAAGATACTACAGGTACTAAAGGTACTAAAGGTACTAAAAGTACTAAAGGTACTAAAGATACTACAGGTACTAAAAGTACTGAAGGTACTAAAGGTACTAAAGGTACTAAAAGTACTAAAGATATACAGAACTAGATAAATATATAAAAATAACTTTTAATTAACACGACTTGGAGGAGGAACTACTTACACTTCCAGGTCGCTTGAGTTCACCCCCTGTTTTAGTGGGATTCATGTTGCTCGATCTTTAGTTTTCTGTGTACTGTTTTATAGATCATTGTTAGTTTTAGTGGGATTCATGTTGCTCGATCTTTAGTTTTCTGTGTAGTGTTTTGTAGATCATTGCTTGTCCTTTTCTTTTGGTCATTATATTGCATATCCTTTGATTTATGGCTTCGGGTTGTCCCTTTGACATCTTTAAACTTTTTTTTCAAACAGTAATGGTTAACAATTCCACCAATATTAACAAAGCGAACAATGCCTTCTCACCTTAAAACATTGAAAATAAAAATACCTCGATATATATCAATACATATCCAGGTTCACTTCCTTTAAACAAGATTAATAAGCGATATTTGATTCGTTTTTGTAGAAAATACCCTATTTGCACTTGTAAAACAATTCCCAACAGTTCGTCAGAAGTAAATAGCTTGATAAAAGTGGCACAATTTACAGTAAGGCATTCCAACAATATGTCAACCACAGGTTTACCTATGTCAATTTAGATATATTATTTGTAAGAACAATGTGTAGCCGAAACAATTATCTACAAAACACTACATAGAAACTCACTGAAAACGGAGGTTAACTCAAGTGCTCCGGACGGGTAGTAGTTCCTGCTCCACTAGCTTATCTCCGTTTTAGGTCACCATCATCATCATGATTTAATTAACCGTTAATAAATCTATCTTACAAATGAACATACTGTAACGGTTAGGGGTTAGGCAGTAAGTTTGAAACACTTATGTGTATTGTGGACGAATCAGTGAACACTTTCGTCTTTCTACTTTCATTTTTCGGCTTGCGTTATTGTCGACCGTTGCGGTTCACTGTTAACAAACGCGTAGATATGAACTTTATCTGACACTCTTATATGTCTATTTATATTTGTATTGTAAGATATTATTGTCATTATATGCTTTGGGAATTGCTATGAGTTAAGACAAGAGTTCGTCCCACTGTTTTACCAAGGGGGGGGGGGGGGGGGCTGACATGTTCCCCGCTTCATTTCTCCTTGTATATTCATTGCCCCGCTTTATCATCTTATTGTTTCATTTACGTAAGTTTATTATGTTGTAACCAGGGCTCTTTCCCGTTATGAAGTAGCGTCCCCATGTCCTTATCCACAGTTTCCCCTTTTTGACTTTACTTTCTTCATGCAAGCCGCCATTCTCGTAATTTGTTTACATCCCATACGCATGTGTGGCCTTTAGTATTTATTTCGTTGGGGGTCGTCTGGGGACCTCCAACCAATCAGAATTTCAGAGGAACAGTTGGGGACCTTCGGCCAATGAAAACTACGCAAGGTCCCCAACGGGTTATTTAAGGAGCTGCGTCGTCTGCCAAAAGAAGTTGTGGCCCGAAACCCGGGAATTTTGTCTTACTAACCTTGACACCAAAACCAGAGCGATCCACCCACAACTATTTCAAACCGATACCAGGTTTATATTACTTGTGTATGTTCCCCTTATAGTATTTATTTACCAAAATACTGCGACCTGAGACCTGACCTAGATATTTTACTACGATGTTTACATTATTTTCCCGACTTGCCATGGGGGTCCCTGTACTGTTTAATCGCTCTGGGGGGTGTTTCTTACATTACTTTGTAACATATATTGAATATTGTTGTTTACAATAAATTGTTATTGTTGCAATTGAATCTATTATTCTTGTCATAAACTATTTGCCATAACAATTCCAGTGTCTGAAGCCATGCTACCAATGGTGATACCAGTAGACCACGCTACCAGTGTCTAGGACTTGTTAACCTGCAACCAAGGTTAATAGGTCGCTATTATATTTTATTTACACATACACACCACACCCCAGGGGTAACAATACTTTGTATTGGGTTAGGGTTTCAGTTATGGTATTTAACACTACTTTTGAAAATATGTAAGATATATCGTGGCGGTTAGTTTTATTAGTGGAGGAAACCGATGAAGACCACCGACTTGCCACAGGTCACATAAATTAATGCTGCATCGAATGCACCTCATCCAGGAAATCGACCATTTAATTGGCTGATGAACTATAGTATTTTTCTCTAAATTTATTAATGTTATTAATGTCCTCTGTGTCATGTTTTATAAATTGGCATTATACATTACATGCGTTTGGTTTTTTTTTAATGGTAACAAAGAAAGATTTATGCATGCTGCAAAGATTAAATTAGATCGTTCCAGAGGAGCCTTTGGAATGTTATATTAACCTCACGTGATACTAAAATCAAAGGTAGGATTCTCCGGATTTTAGAGTGACGTGAGGTTAACATAACGTTCCAAATGCTCATCTGGAACGATCACAATTAATATTTGAGGAAATTGAAGGCTTAGACAGTATCTATAAAGTTCTATTAAAAAAGAAAGCTCATGCTTTTAGCCAATCAGATAAAAGAAATATTTGTAGTCATATAATAATTTATTTTCTTTTCTTTTCATGACAATTTGATACATAGGTCATAGGTCACGAAAAGGACTATAAGAGCTACGATTCCACAGCTGTCTTGACATACATAAATTGATAAGCGTTACTAGGTATAACAATTAGAATTTGTCCTATTTGATTTAACTTTTCACAAACTCCACGTGAATGTTGAACATGGTTCTTTTAACGCGTGCTGTTTTCATTGTATTTAGACATATCATGGCCATAAAATCTGCAAATAAAAACTGCCATAGTACGACTCCATTTAACATACAAAACATCCTCATTCCTACCAGCATTGGACCAATTTTGACCCCGCGCTGGAGTTATCTACTCTCGGCTGTTCAAGTACACACAACAACACACTGCATGTTTTACGGAGAACAGTATCGCGGTTAGTCCGAATATAATGGGTCTGAGTGCAGCGACATACATACCCGTGAGTGTTCTAATGTTCATACAAATCTAAATACGCGTGTTGCTTTTCCTACTAAGCGGACTTCATCATCAGTATTACACAGCTGACGTCATACAACAATCTCCTACTAAGTCACGTATATAGATAACAGGAAACCTCTAAATTGTTCCCAAATATTGTTGCGAATGGCGCTTAACACCATAAAAATCAATCTAAATTGTTACCGGCATGGTTCTGAAATTTCTTGGAATAATACAATGAAGAACAAAAATATATCACATTGTCAGAACCATTCAGAAATCTTATAGAAAAACAAAAAGTACTACATTGTCAGAACCATTCACAAATATAATAGGAAAACAAAAAGTACAACATTGTCAGAACCATTCAAAAATCTAATAGAAAAACAAAACGTACCACATTGTCAGAACCATTGAGAAATCTAAGAGAAAACAAAAAAGTACCACATTGTTAGGACCATTCAGAAATCTAATAGAAAATAAAAAATACCACATTGTCAGAACCATTCAGAAATATAATAGAAAAACAAAAAGTACCACATTGTCAGAACCATTGATAAATCTAAGAGAACACAAAAAGTACCACATTGTCAGAACAATTCAGAAATCTTATAGAAAAACAAAAAGTACCACACTGCCAGAACAATTCAGAACTCCAATAGAAAAACAAAAAGTACCAAATTGTCACAACAATTCAGAAATCTAATAGAAAATCAGAAAGAACCACATTGTCATGACCATTCAGAAATCGAATAGAAAAGCAAAAAATACCACATTGTCAGAACCATTGAGAAATGTAATAAAAAAAACAAAAAGAACCACATTGTCAGAACAATTCAGAAATCTAATAGAAAAACAAAAAGTACCACATTGTCAGAACCATTGAAAAATCTGATAGAAAAACAAAAAAGAACCACATTGTCATGACCATTCAGAAATCTAATAGAAAAACAAAATGTACCACATTGTCAGAACCATTAAAAAATCTGATAAAAAAACAAAAGGTACAACATTGTCAGAGCAATTCAGAAATCTGATAGAAAAACAAAATGTACCACATTGCCAGAGCAATTCAGAAATCTAATAGAAAAACAAAATGTACCACATTGTCAGAACAATTCAGATATCTAATAGAACAACAAAAAGTACTACATTGTCAGAACCATTGAGAAATCTAATAGAACAACAAAAAGTACCACATTGTCAGAACCATTCAGAAATGTAATAGAAAAACAAAAGATACCACATTGGCAGAACCATTCAAAAATCTGAGTGAAAAACAAAAAGTACAACATTGTTAGAACCATTCAGAAATCTAATAAAAAACAAAAAGTAGCACATTATCAGAACCATTCAGAAATCTAATAAAAAAACAAAAAGTACCACATTATCAGAACCATTCAGAAATCTACTTGAAAAAGAAAAAGTACTACATTGTCGGAACAATTCCAAAATCTACTAGAAAAACAAAAAGTACCAAAATGTCAGAACAATTCAGAAATATAATAGAAAAACAAAAAGTACCAAATTGTTTGAACATTTCAAAATTGTAGAAAGAGGTAAAACCGATACCACTAATACAGAAATACATGACCGGTCACTTTCCTGGCTTGGTACAGATACTTAAATACAAAGTATTGGGATAACCTAGATCTATGGACCCAATCATCGACTCTGTGAAATGATGCGATCATGCAAGCGCTTTCTACATTTGTATAAAATGTCAACCCTCTCATATAACCGGGTGAGCAGTGTTATTATAAAGAACGCTGTGATTTTTTTATATTATACAAAATATATTTAAACTTCGTTACACAGATGTTGTCATAATGTATAATATTTGTTATTTTACAGAGAGTCGATGGTCTCAACCACTGTCTAAATATTAGATAGTATACAAGACCATCGTATGACATAGTAGTTGAAACAGTAGTAAACTTTGAACCAATATATACTTACCATATACATGTTGTATTCATTTCGTTATGTACGCAACTGTCAGAGTACATTTTCAGCAAGATGTTGATTTCTAAAACAGAGGATAAAGTAGTTCTCAATTTTCACTGGAAAATATTTTTCTGTCTTACACCTCCCGGAGTAAGACAAGCTACACGCACTGTTACCCGCCAAAAGTAATCGTCGTTTCAAGATTTTTCAGTATTATTTATAACTCTGCTTGTGATCATTTGTTAATATTGTTTGTAGATGTGATTAAACCAAATATGCTGTACAAAATATAATGGTAGCCAAAGTCTAATCTATTTTTTATAACTCTTAATGTTGTGGCATTTGTTTACGTTTTCGTATGATTTTTGTTAACAGTTGTCGATTTCCTGTTCACTGAATCAATCAGCTGGCCAGGTTATTGACGTCACAGTGAAATGACATACATTTCTAATAACAGTGTGTGTGTGTTGATTTGTTCGTTTAAAAACAAACGTTTTCTTTACTATTGTTATATATATATATATTGTGATATGAAAGTAGAATTTTAAATATTATTACAATTTGAAGCGTTCGTGATTAGGTGTATCTTTCACATTGCCTATTATTTCATTGATGGCTGTGATGCGGTTGTGATGCGCTCGTCTTCGAATATATTCACACTAGAAAAAAAACAAATTGGGGGAGGGGGGTGTCTCTGTAAGAAAAACAATTAAACACCGATGAAATCTCAGACACCTAAGGGTAAGATTTCAATCGTTCTCTGACGAGGCTTGCCTGGTCAGAGAACGATTGAAAACTTACCCTTAGGTGTCTGAGATTTCTCGATCTTGACCAGTCACCGGTGTTAAATTCTATTAATCTTCTGAAATGTTTTTGAATGATAAGATGAGACGAATTTTTTAAAAATCCTTGATTTAATAGTTTAGAATATGGTGATGTTGTTAAAAATCTGAATACAAACTTCATTGACTGGTGCTTAACGCCTATTTTAGCTCTATTTCAGTTATATCGTGTTTTAAGACTCTTAGAAATTGGATTATGTAAGCTGTATTTCAGCTATATCGTGGCGTGAAAAAAATGTATTATTAACTTAGATACATACAAGACCCCTAGAAATAAAACATACTTGTCTGTAATGCAATCGTATTATGCAAACTGCAATCTCAGGTGTAGCGTATGGGTTGTGAAATGTCAACACCATTAGCGGAAGCGGTTGGTATATTACTATCAAGGTGATTAAAATTGATCATGCCAATATTGGAGTTGTCCCTATAACATTAAGTCTGGTAGAAAGTTGACCATCTGTGTCAAATTTGAGGTAAATGTCAAGATTATGTATCTATTTCTGTTGTTTCCTTTATCTCCAGCTCTTTAGGTTAATGAAATTCAGTTAGAAAAGGTTAGATTATTAACTGAAAGAACTTCATCAACATAGCTGAAAGATAGAATATAGGTTGCAACGTCGGTAATTTGTTTGTCTTTGATACGTTTTTGTATAAACTTAGCTTCATATGAGTATAGAAGACGATCGGAAATAAGACGGGCACATGTTGTTCTCATACGGATGCCAATGCTTTGTTGAACAATGTATCCTCCGAACAATATGTTATCGATAAGGAGCTCCAGACTACCCCTAATTTCATTTTCTGTGCAGAAGTTTTTACATTTCGTTTCGTGCTTGACAAAAAAATTAATTCGTGAGCCAAGAACCATAAATTTGTAACGTTGCTACCAGTCTTAAAGCAAAATGTGTTGTGAATAATTTCCTTTTACCATTTTATTAAATATTTTTCATGAAGAATGGTAGTGTAAAGTGAAAAAAAGTCAATAGACTGACTACATCAGTATTCTTATTGATTTTTATTTTGTTCTCTGTTTTGGACAAAATACATTCACATTCCCTATTTAGGTTAATATTCATCGCGAAGATGCACGTGACGGATCGAGTGGTTATTGTCGTGAACCTCCGGCCACATCACTCTTGTATTATACATGCTTAGTTGTAGTTTGTTGTGGGTGTCAGAGATGTAGGATTTCGTGTAAATATCGAAAAGGAAAACCATGGGAGAAAAGAGAAAAGAACCCTTTATTTCGGACATACAAAATTCTTCGCCATTTCCATCCCAATAAGTTTGATTGTCTCGATCTAGCTGCACAATTGTTACAAGTGATGGTAAACATCAGTAAACCAAACCAAAAAGTAGTGTGTGCTATTGAAGATGGTGACTGTTACTAAGAATAACTGAACGATTGTTGGAAGTGACGGTAAACATCAGTAAACCAAACCAAAAAGTAGTGTGTGGTATTGAAGATGGTGACTGTTACTAAGAATAGCTGAACAATTATTGGCAGTGACGGTATACATCAGTAAACCAAACCAAAAAGTAGTGTGTGCTATTGCAGATATTGACTGTTACTAAGAATAGTTGAACAATTGTTGGAATTGATTGCAAACATTCTTAAGCCAACCCTAAGCATAGTGTGTGTTATCGAAGATACCGGAAGTCACTACAAATAGCTCAATAATTGTTAAAAGTGATGGTAAACATCCACAAACCACACTGAAAGGTAATGTGAGCAATTGAAGATGGCGCCAGTTACTACAACAATTATTAGAAGTGATGGTAAATATCCACAACCCACACCGACAGGTAATGTGAGCAATTAAAGTGGCGGCAGTTACTACAACAATTGATAGAAGTAATGGTAAACATCCACAAACCATACCGAAAGGTAATGTGAGCAATTAAATATGGCGGCAGTAACTACAACAATTGTTAGAAGTGAAGGTAAACATCCACAAACCACACCGAAAGGTAATGTGAGCAATTAAAGATGGCGGCAGTTACTACAACAATTGTTAGAAGTGATGGTAAACATACACAAACCACACCGAAAGGAAATGTGAGTAATTGAAGATTGCGGTTGTTACTACAACAATTGTTAGAAGTGAAGGTAAACATCCACAAACTACACGGAAAGGTGATGTAAGCAATTAAAAATGGCGGCAGGTACTACAGCAATTGTTAGACGTGATGGTAAACATCCACAAACTACACCGAAAGGTGATGTGAGCAATTGAAGATGGTGGCAGTTAATACAATAATTGCTAGAAGTGATGATAAACATCCACAAGCCACACCGAAAGGTGATGTGACCAATTGAAGAAGGCGGCAGTTACAATAACAGTTGTTAGAAGTAATGGTAAACATCCACAACCTACACCAAAAGGTGATGTGAGCAATTAAAGATGGCCGCAGTTACTACAACAATTGTTAGAAGTAATGGTAAACATCCACAAACTACACCAAAAGGTGATGTGAGCAATTAAAGATGGCCGCAGTTACTACAACAATTGTTAGAAATAATGGTAAACATCCACAACCTACACCAAAAGGTGATGTGAGCAATTGAAGATGATCGCAGTTACTACAACAATTGCTAGAAGTGATGATAAACATCCACAAACTACACCAAAAGGTAATGTGAGCAATTAAAGATGGCGGCAGTTACTACAACAATTTCTACAAGTGATGGTAAACATACACAAACCACACCGAAAGGTGTTGTGAGCAATTAAAGATGGTGGCAGTTACTACAACAATTGTTAGAGGTAATGGTAAACATCCACAAACCACACCGAAAGGTAATGTGAGCAATTAAAGATGGCGGCAGTTACTACAACAATTTCTAGAAGTCATGGTAAACATACACAAACCACACCGAAAGGTATTGTGAGCAATTAAAGATGGTGGCAGTTACTACAACAATTGCTAGAAGTGATGATAAACATCCACAAACTACACCAAAAGGAGAAGTGAGCAATTAAAGCTGGTGGCAGTTACTACAACAGTTGTTAGAAGTAATGGTAAACATCCACAAACCACACCGAAAGTGTTGTTCATGATGGCAGCAAACATTGTCAAAAGAGTGAACACTACAAAGAACACATACACGAAAAAGAAGGCTTCGGCAAATATTGGAGCGGCTTGTTGCATCTTCCCAAGAGTGTTCTTACCGATAATTGAATTCAAAAGACTTCCGAAGCTTATAAATAAATTTCGGTACTCGTAGAGAGTAATTCCAAACGTCAAATACCCAAACATTACAAATGCAAAAAATATAATAACAAACTGCAATCCAAAACCCAGAATTTCATTTGAACCCGATCGTAGAACATAAGCGATTTCTGTGATTCTTTTATTATAACCTAACGCACTGGAAATTCGCATAGTGGAAATAAAGACGAGGACTCCGAGAAAACAGTTAAAAGCATATTCCCACACAACAATATGCTGAAAATTAATGAACGTGTTCTTATTATTGTAGTACATGTCTAACGCTTTCTTGGTGAAAACGAATTTAGCAATCCAAATACCAACCCCAACGTAACTGATGATAACTATCAAAACATCCAAGACATTCCAAAAGTTCTTAAAAAACTGAAACTTCTGTTTTACCAATGCTTTAATCATGGATACCATTCTGCCTATTACAATCGCGACAAAGAATATATTCAACAACAAATTAAAGGCACCGGTTGCACTGGTAATCATTGTCGGTCTAAAGCATTGTGTGTCAACCCATGTCATAGCACCACCTGTCTCTGGGAATTCGACAATATTGAGTAGCAAATAACGTTTATATTTGCATTATACAACGCAAATTCAACAAAGACGGCCCTAGTAAGTCGATCTATCCAACGATTGTCGTGGAGTTCGTCTACTATGTTTTCAGTATTCGCCTTTATATTGCTAAAACTTTGAATATATCCGCCACCACCGTAGGAATTGTAAATACCAAGGATAGGTATCCCCCATATATCTTTGGCCGATACATATTTCCAAGCATCGGTTGTAAGTGGGGTTGAACAGGTACCACATAAATCAGCAGTCTCCTCAATGTTTTCTTTATACAGTCTACCACAGAAGTGATTTCGAACAAGTTCGTGTCCATAGCATTTTGCTGTAAGAGAAATTTACAAATGAAATAATTTAACAACTGTTTCGCTATATATTTTCCCAGTATTAAAGAATTCTATGAGCGTCATAAATTATTAAAATTCTTTAATTTTTCATGGAAAGATTATATTGTGTGTGTAGGCTTGTAAAAACAACACTACAAAGTTTTATTGTAATACACTAATAACTAATAATTGAGAATTATGACAGTCACAACGCTTACGAGCTTAATTTTTCTTATTGTTGATTGTCCATCAGATAACCTCTCAAGTCAATTATAGAATACTATTTATTACATCGTTACGGTCGCCTTTATACTACAGATGTACTTTGGAGAATCGTGGACCTTTGAGTATATAGTCCAGACAAAAAGTAAAATACTGCGTTAATACTTGAACATTCGAGATACTATTTTAGCTTTGCGCTCATATAACTATTGTTTCCTTCAAAATGTTGGCGATA
>MJUT01019132.1:60951-72680 GCA_002080005.1 Gigantidas platifrons | reverse complement strand
GATACATTGGTCTTGGTTAAATATTAAACCTGCAGTTATTGGTTGGTTAAATTTGAACCATGTGGTCAAATGAAGTTGAAAAACTCATTTTCAACCATTGGTTTACTAACCCATGGTTAAATCTTTAACCAATGGTTAAATATAACCATATTGTTAATTTAATGGTCATATGAATTCAAGTAATGGAGGTGGTCACAAAATGATTTCCTTTAATTTGTCATACATTAGCTGTAACATGATAATTAAAATATTTAAACTAGAAAAAAATCAATTACAGAAATAAACAACAAATATACTTATATACGCATTGGAAAATAAGTCAAGGAAAATTTTGCAGACACTAAAGAGGTTATTAGAATCCTGCATCGCAAAAAGACAGACAAAACAATTTCTAAAGACAAACAATGAACATTGTCACAATACACATAAAACGAAAGACTGAGCAGCATGAGCCTTCGCTACAGGTCCTAATATACTAGTGGCATCCTCGTATCAATCTTGTTAATAAATTTATTGATTGATTGTTGTTTAACATCTAGTGAGCAGTATGTCTACTATATTCGAGTTCAACAATATTTAAAAACTAAACCTAAATGAGGGAGGAAGGAGTCAACCAGTGAAAAAGGCTTTTGACTGCTATTAGAAAAGATTAGAGAGTTGGGTAGGGATGAACATATTACCCGGTTCAAGGTAGGGGTATTTAGCTCTTTCATCTGGACTCGACTCAAACTTGTTGGAAACAAAAAAAAAATAAATACGTATAGGATATGAACAAAACTTAATAAAGAAAAGAGAACGCATATATCTAACGCAAATAATATGAATTTCAAAAAACAGAATATGCAGATAAAATGATACAGGAAAAGCAATATATATTAAACATATAGGTAACACTGAATCTGTTTCTCTGTTTAGTTATATGTATATTACTATAAGTATAAAACATATATAATACTGAAATAGCGTAATGAAATGAAAATGTACACAAAGCAAAAATAAGCAATTAGA
Source organism: Gigantidas platifrons (assembly GCA_002080005.1). NCBI lineage: Eukaryota > Metazoa > Mollusca > Bivalvia > Mytilida > Modiolidae > Gigantidas > Gigantidas platifrons. The sequence goes on along the minus strand of MJUT01019132.1, from coordinate 71,672 downwards.
CGGCAATATTGTCTTTAAGCTGAAGCTAACATAAATATAGCATTATACGCTTTTTTATGAAAAGAAAGTTTAAACAGTGCATGATGGTCATCAATTCCACCAATATCAACAAAACGAGCAATGCCCTCTCATCTTAAATGAACTCACTATATACAAAAAGACCACGACATATTACATTAGAAAATTAGGTCCTGGTTTAGGACAGGCACAAAAATATGACGGAGTCAAACCGATGAATGGGATCCCAACCCAGGTATATAATATACATCTGTAAACCAGAGGACAGGGAGAAGTTGTAAATTGCTTCCATTGTAAAACAAAATGCAGCATTAATAGATTTATTCAATGAATGAAACATACATCAGTACAAATGTCTAATACAAACAGAAATCATTCCACACAGAGAATCAAAGGCCCTTTGGTTTACTTACCCCATAGAGCGCACTAAATTTGGTATATACGTTTTGATTTATATCAACCAAATACTTATTGTTATACATCGATCATAAATAGCTCATGGCAACACTTTAAAAAAGCAATATCTAATATAAACTTTAAAAAAATAGTGTGATTCTAAACCTACCTGTATAGACCGGGTTAGAAACAACAGCAAATATAATGAATCTGTAGATGATCATTTCACATTTCATATTTTGTGTCAGTATCAACTCTCAGATAAATATCATATACTACTACTGACTGTAACTATATAATCATATATTTAAATATCATTCGATTTCTAAACGTCAGTCTCCTCAGGCGTAAAGAAACTGTCTTAAATAATTAATATTTTAAATATTAAATAATCAAACGCAACCATACACCAAAGGCATTAATACTGCGTTTTCTACAAAAACAATAATATGGATAGTCTGAGCTTTTCATATAAAGAGTAAATTAGAAAACAATTTTTTTTTACATAAATGCAGAAAAAAGTAAATTTAGAAAAGTGCATTAAATTCTCCCTCTTGTCTCCCATGTAATGGCTGCGCCCATGAATTTTTGAGAGCTCACTGTAAAAGACATTTTTCACCGTAAACTGACGATAGTACAAACTGTGGGGGAATATTGAATAATGTAATACTTATTAAATAAGTGGCCTACCATATTATTATACTGGAAACTCGATCAGGCTATCATGGCAGTAACAGCGGAGTCAATTTTAGAACTGAAAAACTTAATGCTAGGAGGATTAGCTACCAAGGTAAACTCTTTCTCCACCAAGTTCACCTCCTCCGTTTAACACGACGGGCGCCACATGTGTAGCAGGAACTTGAAATCCTTCTTGAGCACCTAAGTTCACCTCCTCCGTTTTAGAAAAAAATCTTTATTGTGTAATCTCCTTTATTTATGCATAGTGTTTCTGTCCATATTATCTCATGGTAACAACAGCTTCTGTATGCCAGCCCTTTATAATCTTACTATCCAGAGTTGAAAAAGGGGGGGGGGTGGACATCAAATGTTCTTTTCATAATCTTTATCATTAACTGATCAAATATGTTCCTGGGTATTTCCATCCCAATTTCTTCTTGAGAATGTTGCTATGAAAAGCATACTCTCAAGCATTTTTTGTCTATTGTCAAATGTTACAACACACAATGAATAATAGGTATGCTTTGTTGTCTGCAAAAAGATATATACACACCACCATTATATATATATATATGTAACAGGTAAATTGTCTAATCATATACTAGTGTTTCTTTAAAACACCAAGTTCAAAAAGGTTAGTGTTTGATCTAGTTTGTCACGTTTATTGTAGGAAAGCTGAATAAACATAAATTAAATACCAGTAACATTATAGCCAAATATTGCATTTTTATTTTGCAAAGAATTACTGAATTAGATGAACTATTTGGTACTACAGCAGTTCTCAGGGTGACCACTGTTCCTCCGGCCCAAGACCAGTAAAACTTTGTTAGGACCAGTTAATTTTTCAGTTTTTATTTAGAACTACATAAAAATTAATTCAAGAATTTGGTTCTGGCCATTAAATTTGAATTTTCATTTCGAGGACTGTACAGTACTCCCCCTGTGAGAAGGCCACTCCCACCAAGTACAACCTGATCTTCATTTATCAGGCCAGATTTCTGATGCAATGAAATAGTAAAATACAATGACAATAAACTCTTCCCTCCTCAAGGGAAGCCACCCCTCATATCAGATCAGATGTCAGATGCACATAGAGAAAGTAATATATCGCTAAATTGTTTCCCTGCTTATCAGGACAAATTTCAGGTGCACTGAAATAGTAAAATACAACAATAATGAACTGCCCCCCACCTTCTTATGTGGCCAATTCTAAATCCGGCAGTGCAAAAGTGGTGGTATTATAAGATGGGAGTACTGCACTATAGATGCAGTCAAACCTTCTTTAGTAACCACCTCTATTAAGCAATATCTTGTTTTGTGCAATCTTGTCTCATTTTTAATTCCCTATGCAGTGCATTTAATACTAATTAAACTTGCATAAAGCGATCACCTGTCTTATGTGACCCTATTTCAATTATCTCTTTGCAAGGTCACAAGACAGTCAAACCTGTATTAAGAGGTCACCTTTGGATCAAGGAATATGTGGTCGTATAAGACAGGTGGCCTCTTAAAAGAGGTGTCATTCATATGAAATTTTTTTGACAGAACAAGAAAAAATGAGATATTTTATTACAGGTGACTGCTTAATAGAGGTGACCACATGGTCAGGTGTGACTGTATTACAAATGTAAACAAACATTTTTCCTTCTTTAACAACAAGAACAATTTTAACCTCGAATTTAAGGTAAAATGCACTATTCGTATTTTTCTCAATTGATTAGGATTAAAGTTACCTGTATAATATAGTAATGTATTTAAATGTTTTTTGGCTCTCCAATCTTTTGACATTGAGGTGTACCTAAATAAGGTTATCAACGAAACATGATATACACACTAAAATAGATATCTCCATTTTTATCCATGTAATAGTTACGTCACACTGTAACTGTATGTTTTTTTGGTAGTAAGTAAGTAGAGGTCGAAATGTGTCCTATGTCACATTCATAAGTATTGTATTTGTAACTGTTTAAGTAAGGAAAAAAGGATTTATATGTAAAATGAACGTGAGAGACTATCCAACATTACACTTGTATACAAATTTAAATAAACGAAAAACACTTTCATTGCTGTTCTACCTTTCACACTCACTGTAATTGGGTATTTGCATGTATGTATTGTAAGTTTACCACCTTAGTCTCTATTTGATGGGGATGATGGAGGATTGGGAGAGAGGCTGAGATTTTTACAGGGTTTGTTTTCTGCTTTTTTTAACATTTCATAGTTTCATCCAAATTAATTTATCTCCAATTATTTAGAATTGCATGTACTTCTTGTGTCTAGTACCACTGAACACGTTAAAACAGAAATGTACTTAATATATCTAGTACTACTGAACAAGTTAAAAACTGAAATGTACGTTTTGTGTCTCGTACCACTGAACAAGTTAAAAATAGAAATGTAAATCTGATGTCTAGTACCACTGAACAAGTTAAAAGCAGAAATGTACTTCTTCTGTCTAGTACCACTGAACAAGTTAAAAACAGAAATGTACGTCTTCTGTCCAGTACCATTGAGCAAGTTAAAAACAGAAATGTACATCTTCTGTCTAGTACCACTGAACAAGTTAGAAGCAGAAATGTACTTTATGTGTCTATTACAACCACTGAACAAGTATAAAACAGAAATGTACTTTTTGTGGTTAGTACCATCATTGAACAAGTATAAAACAGAAATGTACTTCTTCTGTCTAGTACCACTGAACAAGTTAGAAGCAGAAATGTACTTTATGTGTCTATTACAACCACTGAACAAGTATAAAACAGAAATGTACTTTTTGTGTTTAGTACCACTGAACAAGTTAAAAACAGAAATATACTTTTTGTGTCTAGTACCACTGAACAAATTTTAAAAAGAAATGTACTTTTTGTGTCTAGTACCACTGAACATATTAAAAATATAAATGCACATCTGGTGTCTAGTATCACTGAACAAGTTAAAAACTGAAATGTACTTCTTGTGTCTAGTACCACTGATCAAATTAAAAAAAAAATGTAATTTGTGTGTCTAGTACCATTGAATAAGTTAAAAACATAAATGTACTATTTGTGTTTTGTACCACTGAACAAGTTAAAAACAGAAATGTACATCTTATATCTAGAAGCCATGTGATGTATTACATTTATATTGAAATATTTGATGTGTATTATAATTAAGTAGGACCCGTCGTGGTCATGATCGTCTGGTAGTTGGATATACAACTGTCTATGCAATCGGTGCCTATCACATCTAAAGTTGCGAGTTTCTATCCAGCTCAAGGCGAAGTGTCCTCGATACAACATTATGTGATAAAATTCGTCAGTGACTTGCTGAAGGTTTCTGATTTCCCCCGGGTAATCCGTTTTCTCCATCAATAAAACTGACCACCACAATATAACTGAAATAATTTTAAAAGTGGCATTTAACACCACAACCCTAACCAATGTTCTAAGTAATGATATGAACTTGGTATAGAGATGGATAGATAATATTAATAATTCACATTTATTTCTATAAGCTAAAAATCATTCTATAATATGTCGTCTAATGTTTTACTAATCTTCTACTGTCCCCTTGTAACATCAAACAGAAAAGACGATTTACTTTCATTTACAACTAATAACCTATTGGTAGATTTGTCATAATAAAGTACACCTGGGTTTACTAGACCACCCTTAGAGGACAATAGTTGTCTATGGCGTTGTCCATCAGGGGAGAAAACCACAACGTTCCTAGAATTATAACCGACGACATACACGTTCTCGTCATTGTCTACAGAAATACCACGTGGACAACGTAGGACACGTTCATCATTGAATTCCCATTGTGTTGTACCGTGTAAATCGCAACATGTCACGGCATGTGTGTTAACGTTTGTGTAATAAAGTTTGTCACCAGATGTAGCTACGTAATAAACTCCTGACATATCACTGTTGATGATAGTACTTACATATTTATCACCAAGACTTAACATCTTTAGTCCTGCATTCAATGCAGAGTAATATATTGTTCTACTTCTCACCGCCATGCCAATAATTAACGTATGCATGGGGATAGTTGCTATCATGACTTTCTTACTTTCTATGTCTATTATAGATATACCTGTATTAATTTTCCATCCAGATGATACAGCAACGCTATTGTTATCTTTAATATAAACTGTATCATAAGTAAAGAATCCTCTTTCTTCTTTACCTATCTGGTGTAATTCTACGCCTTCTTTGCTGATAAAGCGAACGGTATTAGTACTGTAACAGGACAATACCATCCTACCATCCGGAAGTAAAGAACAACCTCTGATACATTTTCCCTTGGTTTTTATCTTTTGTTTCAATTTCAGCTGTATATTTTCAACTGACATAGGTGGTGATAGGGCAGCTACCATCATCTGGGCTTGCTTATCTTTTTTTCTAACCAAAATCAACTCGCATGGCATTGATTCAACAACTACTTCGCCAAACTTTTGAATGCTGGTGGCTATAGTCTTCAGACCGCTGTCTATCTTGTATGATAGTTTGGTTTGATTTAGACTATTGCTGTTAACTATTGACTGCAAACACGTGTCTTGTGTTTCTACGTCTTTCTCCATTTGCTCTACGGCTAGAAATGTTTGTAGGTCTGATGCATACTTTTTTATGTTGACTATATTTGTCTGGTGTTCGGTAAGTTCTTTCTGTTTCTCGTCTAAAGATGCAAGTAGGTCACGTGTTTCTACTGTTATTCCTTTTTCTTTTTCAGTCAATTCGTTCATCAGACTTTCTTGTAACTTGTCAAGATGTTTGTCGATATTTGTCCTCAGTTCCCGAATTTCATTCTCAACTAATATTTTCCGCTCTTTAACGGTATTGACATTTGTCTCTCTATTTTGTCTAATTTTACCAATAGTTTCAATTAATTCATCAATTAATTGTTCGATTACATTGAGCATATTTGAGGTCTTTATATTCTTAGTTATATGTTCAAGAACAGTTACCTCCTTACAGTCTTTGTGATTTTCCAGCATGCAAATTGTGCAACAAGGACGCTCATGTTCTTTACAGTATAAAGTGAACTTTTCGTTGTGTTCTTTGCAAAGTTCGTTAATTTCCAAAACAAACGACGGCAATTTCCGGTATTCTGATATAGGTATTGTGGTATGATTTCGGCATGGTTTCGCTAAGCTATGCTGTACTAAGCATTCTGTACAAAGACTGTCTTCACAATCAGAGCACCAAGCATCTAATGGTTTAGAAATATGGCGGATATCACATATACCACAGGAAGATGGGGAACTTGACATGATGTTGATATCCTGTAATATAATAGTGGTATTAAAATAAAAATTAACATTTATTAATTGACTTCAGTCACTTTTATTGATGTACACCATTAAATTTAATTAATTAAGATAAGATTTACCTTCTAATTAACACGGTCTTTTCTGGTACTGTCTTATTTTACACTGAAGATAAGAGGAGATTGAAGATATCAAGCGGGTAATCACAATCCGAATATCGAAGAACAGACAACACAGTGGCCATAAGAAAAAGTACAAAATGACAAAGAATAATGTTAACAAAATACACATAAAGTAACACGAACCCCACTAAAACCGGTGGTAAAGTCCGGAAGTATAGGCAAATAAAAAATGATTTTTTTTAAATACCACACCGACAGAACAGTTCTATATTCCAATAAGAAATTGGAGAATTATATTTGGAGGGTAAATTTGCTGTTTCCTCTAGTCAATGTCAGCATGGTACATTCGCTCTTCTTTCTATTTCAATCACCTCCCATAGCAAGTGTCTATGACCTTGCCTAATATGTGACCTTTAAACATTAGGTCAGTAAATACAACTCTGTTGACATCATAGAAGAAATATAACAGAACCGGAATTAACATAAATAATATTACCATTAATAACATCTAAAACAAATACTAAAACATAATGTACTGATTAATTCTTCTTTTGTTTCATAAAATGACGCATAATTTGTCATTTGATTATATGAGTATTATGACATAAATATTTTTTTTTGCGAAAAACAAAAAGGAAACACAAATAAAGTATCCCCTTGTGTATTGCAGGACAACTGAAAACATACCCATTAAAAAACCGGTTCCAAACTCTAGTCCACTCCAAGGTTTAGTGCACCAAAAAATGCTCCCATGGTTGTCAGCATATTAGAGACAAACATGTATAATTATTGTGTTTAGTACTGCCTAATAATTGGTAGAGGTGATTGTTATCATCCACTCCATGTTTTAGTGTATGAGATAGTCAACCACCAAAGAGATGTTGTCATGTTCTTCAGCATATTAGATACAAACATTCATAATACTTGTATTTTGTCACGCTTTATTTGTACTGGCTAATAATTGGGGGAGGGAGATGATTGACCAATTCCTATACCTATAGCTGTTCGTGTGTAAGTGTAACAGCACATCAACCTCTTGAATTGTTAAAATCCAATTTTGTAAATTCCAATGTTTGTCCAGTGATTGATGTATGCTGAAGTTAGTGTTATGGTGAAAAGTTTGGCGCCTCTTTGTATTTATTCGTTTACTGGTTTTAAACGAAACTGTCCATCTTATTGTGTCTATATCGTTGTGGTCAATTTTAGTGGTGGAGGAAAACGTAGTATCCGGAGAAAACCACCGATCGCCGCAAATCATTGGCAAACTTTATCACATAATGTCGTATCGTGAAGCTAGATGTCATATTGGTAAATGTAAAATAATTAAGTTTATATAGATTTTTCAACAACTGACTTGTTTTAGTGAGAAATGTTCAAGAAAATTAAAATAAAAACAACATACATTACCTGGAAATACGTGATAATAATGTCTTTTCACGAAATATCACCAAATCAGGAATCTTGTAGAAGAGGAAGTTAAATGTCATGAGATCTATATTTTGTTATAATGACGCATGAATTAAACTTTTACTGATCATGTACTCAACCCTTGTTAAGCTAACCTTGTCGAATTTATTGATGAAATATTTTATATGTAGTGCAAGATCATTATTATATAAATAACATTTAAATTGTTACGTCAGAAACTCGGTTGAATGTATACAAAATATGATAGCCCTATTAAGAAAGGATAAAATTGTAAGGTATGATATTATTCACGTTTCTTTCTATATGTTCTTATTTATTCTATTAACTGCAAGGTCTGTCGAAAATGAAAATCTTGCAAGAATAAACAATCCAAGGCCACTTTCAACTTTGGGCAAGCAAACAAATTAGAGCGCATGACGCGTTTCTTTAATAACCTTCTTCAGGTACACTCAAAATCGAAAGATTACAAAGTAAGATACAGTTTTTGGAGCAATAAAACCAAAGTTCCTAAACAGGATAGCTAAAATCTGCTATGGTCACCTAAAGCAACAACAAAAAACAAACGACGAAAACTGAAAATATGAGCACCACGGTATGATCACAGATAGTGTTGTAATCATATTAATCATTTCCTTCGTTAAACAAACACTAGTCTTACCCGGCCTTGCAATGCTCTGTATGTTGTCATTATTGGATTTGATTTGATTTGATTTCATGTGTTTCAGGCCACTTTCAGTATAATTTCAGCTATATCATGGCGACGAATTTTAGTGATGGAAGAAGCCGGAGTATCCGGTGAGAACAACCGAACATAGGAAAGCAAATGGCAAACTATGTCACTTGCAGCTGCAAGCCGAGTGCAGCCTTTTTGCAATTTACAAAGCCGGGCCAGCACCCACACCGTATTGGTGATAGTCTTGTATGAGGTGCAAGGTAATCCAACTACCTAACTCATTGAGCCACTCGGGCATTACGTTATTGATTGCATGATACCACAATGGAACGTCGACAGGGATTACGCCTGGCGTAGCACGATCCACAGTTGTAAGTCAACAAGGGCCATGCTTAACGTAACATGATACCACAGTAGCAAGTCGACAAGGGCTACGTCTGGCGTAGCATGATCCACAGTGGTAAGTCGACAAGGTTACATATGACGTAACATTATACCACAGTAGGGAGTCGACAGTACAACCCCATCTTCATTTATCAGGCCAGATTTCTGATGCAATGAAATAGTAAAATACAATGACAATAACCTTTTCCCCCTCAAGGGAAGCCATCCCTCATATCAGGCCAGATGTCAGATGCACACAGATATAATAAAATATCGCTAAATTGTTTCCTGGAAATCAGGACAAATTTTAAGGTTCACTGAAATAGTAAAAGACAATAATAATAAACTGCCCACCTCCTCAAGAGAGCTCATCCTTCTTCTTATGGGGCCAATGGTAAATCCGGCGCTGCAGAAGTGGTGATATTANAAGAAGGAAGTACTGTACTATATATACAGTCAAACCTGTTTTAGCGACCACCTCTATTAAGCAATAACTTGTTTTATGCGATCTTATTTCCATTTTTATTTCCATATGCAGTGCATTTACTAATTAAATTTGCACAAAGCGACCACCTGTCTTATGTGACCCTATTTCATTGTTACCTTTCCAAAGTCACATAAGATATCTTTGACTGTAATATTAACTACATATAAAACTGTATTAAGAGATCACTTTTGGGGCAAGGAAAATGTGGTCTTATAAGACAGGTGATCTCCTAAAAGAGGTGCGATCCATATGAAATTGTCTATGACAGTACAAGAAAAAATGTGACCTTTCAATACAGATAACTGCTTAATAGAGGTGACTGCACGGTCACGTTTGAGTGTAGGAAAAATGTAAACAAACCTTATTCCTTTTTAACAACAAGAAAATCTGTTTACCTCCAAAGGTAAAATGCACTATTCATATTTTTCTCAATTGATTAGGTTTAAAGTTAGCTGTTTAATATAATAATGTATTTAAATCTTTTTGGCTCTCCAATCTTTTGACATTGAAGTGTACCTAATGAAGGTTATCGCCAACACATGATATACACACTAAAATAGATATCTACAGTCTTATTCATGCAATAGTAACGTCACATTGTAACTGTTTGATTTTCTTAGTAGTAAGTAGAGGTCGAAATGTGCCCTATGTTACATTCGTACATTCATAGGTATTTGAATTGTAATTGTTTTTCTAAGGAAGAAAGGATTTGTAGGTAAATGAACGCGAGATACTAACCAACATTACAATTGCATACAAATTAAAATAAATGAAAAACCCTTTCATTGCTGTTCTACATTTCACACTCACTGTAGTTGGCTCTTTATATGTATGCATTGTAAGTTTACCACTTCAGTCTCTATTTGATGGAGGATGAAGGAGGATTGGGAGAGAGGCTGGGATTCGCATGAAAACTATTTTGTCTCCTCTCTGTACAAATGAAATTTCCTATTGTTGGTAAATATACATTTTTACAGAGTTTGTTTTCTGCTTTTTTTCAACTATTTTATTGCATATTCTGTCAAATTTTATAGTTTCATCCAAATTAATTTATCTCCAATTATTTTGAATTGCATGTGCTTCTTGTGTCTAGTAACACTGAACAAGTTAAAACAGAAATGTACTGTTTGTGTTTTGCACCACTGAACAAGTTAAAAACAGAAATGTATTTGTGTGCATAGTACCACTGAACAAGTTAAAAACAGAAATATACTTCTTGTGTCTAGTACCACTGAACAAATTTAAAAAAGGAATGTGTTTTGGTGTCTAGTACCACTGAACAAA
>MJUT01019132.1:40047-51582 GCA_002080005.1 Gigantidas platifrons | reverse complement strand
GTATATATTTTTTAAATACCACACCGACAGAACAGTTCTATATTCCAATTAGAAATTTGGAGAATTATATTTTGAGGGTTATATGGTGGCACCAGTACAGTTAACTATAAGCTTATTAGTTAATGTTAAAGAATAATATCATGTGTATTATCACATTGTATGTAAGATAACTAACTCAATCCTAAATTTATAGGCAGGCTCATGTCTTATTTACGTTATTTATGTTTGTTTTGAAATAATGATGTCCAACACATATTGTGCTGTGTTATTTGTTTTGTTTATCTTGGTCTTGTATCTTGTGTACCCAATGTTGCCATGATGTTTCTCTGCATTTTCAATTCTTCGGTTTCTCTAACGTTTATTTAGAGTACATTTGCTGTTTCCCCTCGTCAATGTCAGCATGGTACAGACACTATGCTTTCTATTTCAATCAACATGTTAACATCACAAAGGTATTGTACAATATGTTAAATTATAATATTATTTCAGTAAAAATAACTCTTTTGTTATCATGATATTCAAGAAATTGTGATTCCTCTCATGATTTCCTTGATAGATAGTTGCTGCTAACAAGGAAACTACGGAACAAAAGGTTCATCTTGGCTGAGATGAAGTCATCGCTTTTACGGTCACCGCCATGAATTGGTTGACCACTATGGAACATCTGTATCAATAATGACCACGAACATGTTCCACTTTTCGTAAGCATTTCAGTGTCCTTTTCTCATTCATGACTTATCACCGGGTTTGTTACTAGATTAACACAGCAGGTGTTACTAACGGAGCAGTAACTGCTTACTCTTCTAGAGCATATGAGTTCATCCCCGGTTTTTAGTTGGGTTCCTGTTACTCGATCTTTAGTTTTATGTGTAGTGTATGAGCTTGTTGTTTGTCCTTTTGTCCTTTTGTCTTTATTCTTTTGGCCATTGTGTTGTCTGTCCCTCTTTGATTTATGGTTTCTGGTTGCCCCTTTTGGTATTTTCAAACTTATCATAGAAGGTATATACCAGTTTAATTCAATATAAATAATGTTAACATCATTAATAATAACTCTAATCCAGGTGTTAGAGTGTTAGATAGTCGAGCACCTAAATCTTGAGTATATTAGATACACATATTTATAATAAGTGTATTGTATCACCCTTTATTTGTGCTGGCTAATATATGGGGGAGTGGGGATTGCAAAACGCATACAGATACAGACTACTTATCAACAAGAGTAAGGTGGAGATGATTGATCAATTCCTATGACAATATATGTTCGGATGTCAATGTAAAACATGGAACCTCTTGAATATCAATTGTAAAAATCCGGTTTTGGAAATTCTAGTATTTTTGTAGTGATTGTTGTGTACAGATACTACGTGGTAATATTGGTAGAGTTTACTGCTTGTGTCATTGGTGATGTTTAACGCCACTTTCCACAATATTTCAGTTATATCGTGGCAGTCAGTTTTATTGGTGCAGGAAGTCGGAGGACGCGGAGAAAGTCACTGACAAACTTTATCACATAATATGTATACATCGCCCTGATACATACAGTTTAAATATATTTCTATTCAACTACAAAATGTTATTTCATTAAGAAAATATCGTAATAATTATAATATCTGTTAGACATAAAAATAATATAAATTACCTGACAATAATGTCCTCTGACGAAATATCACCAAAATAAGAAATTTGTAGGACAGGAATTTATATGATGACGTGATTTACTGACACACACATTTGAAAGTTGCATTGCTCATTATTCTAACTATTATACCCGTGGTATCTTAACAATGCAGATATATAGATAAAAATATTATTCAAGATCATTGTTTGATAAATAACATTTGAATTGTCAAGTCAGAAACTCGATTGTACATTTTGTTTAACAAAAGACTATGATATCCCCATTCAGAATGATAAAAATGTCGGTATGTATTTACGTCTTTGTCTATGGGTTCTAATTTATTGTATGAACTACAAAGTCTGAGGAACATGAAAAGGGGGGTGAATAGCTAGATAAGCTCGAAAGGGGCAATCACTAATGGACAAACCAGAGCCACTGGCAATGCTGGGTATACAAGACACCTGACGAAACGAAAACATAGAGAGGGAAAAACAACAACAAAAAGCACACGGCAACAACAAAAACTGAAAAGATGAGTAATACGGACCCCACTAAAATATCGAAGGTAACCCAAGTGCGCATGAAGGGTAAGCAGTCCCCGCTTCTAATAAGAAACCTGTCGTGTTACTTATTTAGTCAAATCCAATATTATCACGTATATTTTTAAGCTGAAAAATTCATCAAGCCATCATCAGGGGCCGTTGTGGTCGTGATCGTATCGTAGTTGGATGTACAACTATTTATGGAATCAGTCAATATCACCACTAAAGTTGTCAGTTCAAATACCCCTTATGTCGAGGTGTACTCTGTACAGCGTTATGTGATAAAGTTTGTCAGTGACTTGCAGCTGGTGCCTGGATTTCTCCTGACACTCCGGTTTCCTCCTCTAAAGCAACTGACTGCCACGATATAACTGCACTATTGGTGACAGAGGCGTTAAGCACCATAAGCCTAGCCCTAACACTAACCGTTTTGTAATCATATTAGTCATAACCTTCGCTAACCAAGCACTCGTTTTACTTTGCCTTGTAATGGTATGTCTATGTTATCATTATTGGTAGGAAGAATTGACGCGGGAAAGATGATGACGGAGTTACATCTGTGTCATTCAAATGTTCGTCATGTGACATTCCATTTGATGCTGATGTGGATTTTTCTAGTCACTGTATGATTTACCATCCTTTCAAGACGAATATTTAATCTAACTGCAATGACGAATTCCCGTGTGACAAGAAGGAGGCGACAGAAAGGTTTCGAACCAACTGCATCGAAAAATCCACAGCAATGTAGAAATGCAAGGTTTTATGGATACCATCAATTTTCTTTCCTTTTTTTTCTTTCTTTTGATTCAAATGACTTTTCAAAACTCTGTTTGTTCTTATCCTGCCATTTGTTATTCCTCTGATCAAAACATTCTACAGTGGTATTGATTGATTTTCCTATGCTTTCCCCATAACCGCCAGCTGTATATAACTTGCCATCAATAACACCAGTTGCTGCTGCACATATCCGTGCTTTAGACGTGGGCTTGGCGAAGACCCTATTGTCTGTCTTTGGGTTGTAACATTCTACTGTGTTTAATACCCTGTTGTTTCCACCTTGTTACCTATTGCATATATCATTCTATAGAGAGTGGCTATAGAATGGTACAATCTTGCTGTGTTCATTGTCAAAATTTTAACAATGCACCAGCCTTTACGTTAAAGGAAAGCATCAGCGGTAGGTACTGGAGGTTTGACTTTCAATCTAAGATCAAAACCTCTTGTCAAGTAAACTTTTCCATTTTAAATTGTAAGCGAAAAATGAAGTCGAGATTTCGGAAGACCACCATAGTGTTTCCATTCGTTTTCATCACTGTGGTATTTATCTATTGACTTTACTGAAATAGGTGTCCTAACAGATTGTAGGGAGAAGCCTCTATGACAATGATTTCGCCTGTCATATGTGAATATAAATCAACGAATCCGAAGGATGAGTTGGTTTAAATAAGTTCACGAGTAAGATCCATGGTATATATATGATTTGTAACAGAAATTACATGATTGACAAAATGGTGTTCTCTTCTACGTCCACGTTAACCATGGACTAAAATTTAGATCTTTATATCATGCCATGACTTAAGCTCCTCCCACTTCCATCGAAACTTAACTATTATTCTCATGTAATGTCAAAATCATGGAATAACATCAAGATCTTCATGTTAGACCATGGTTTGTAAAATTCACGATTTTTAAGTTGATTACTGCATAAAAACCTCAAAGGAAAAATGCGTATTTATGTTACAATACTATTTAAAGTATCTTGAGACGAGACGGGGATAAAACATTAATGTAAACATTCGGAGAGAAATATTTAATAGAACTTCGTGTCTGACGTCAAATATCTTAAAAATAGACACAGCTTTCGCCGAAATTGGGTTACACCTGGGGGTTACACAACATTTAAATACTAGCTGTATACATTTTCCACCTTAAATACACTTGAATAGTATGTTCTTGTATGGCCTAATAGGCCAGATTTGCTTGCGAAAATAACTGGGTTAGGGCACTCTGTGCAGGAATATCTGAACTCGTGTTTTGCTCTTTTGTGTTCTTTTAATCCTTCAGATGTGGAAAACACTTCTCCACAGTGGCATGCCTTTGGATCCTGGTGTGTTTCACTGTGTCGTGCCAAATTATGGTTGGTTGAATATGCTTTTCCACAAGTGGAACACACAAAAGCCATAGTCTGCAAAAATGTTAATACATCGTACACGACCATATTTTTCAATAACACGTTCGTTCACGAACAAAAAAAAATGAAATATTCAAAAAGGAAACTATATCTTTGCTGAAGTTAGGAATTCTCACGAAAAGTAAGTATAAGGTAAAGTAACTTTGAAGTTCAAATTTATTTTCTGTCATAAAATGTTATTTTTTTTTGAAAATTTGCGTTTTTTGCTAGAAAATGGAAACTCTGAAAACAAAAAATAGAGTGACATCTACGTTTCTGACCAAATTATTGAAAAATGAAGGTCTGTTATGAAGCTTACTCTTTCGAATTAAATTTATTAATCATTCATTTAAGGATCTACGAAGCCTTTTTTCGCTTTATGCTTATATTTACAAAAGAATATTGAAATTTGGTGTCTTACCTTACTTTAAAAAACTGGAAATATTCTACACAAACTAGTAACCGAATCGTTCACGAATCAAAAAACCCAATTAACAATCGTACACAAACGACTTTTCTCGATTTACCGGTTGGTCCCCTGTATCTGTTTATACTATAATAGTTATTTCTAAATAAGCCCTTTATTTGCTTCATCTGTGCACCTACTTCATCCGTTTGGTGAGCTATTAGTTCCAATTTACCGAGGTGTCTTACGACAGGTCGGTGGTTTTCTACGGGTACTCTGTTTTCCTACACAAATAACACTGACCGCCACGATATAACTGAAATATTGTTGAACGCGGCGTTAATCACCACAAACAAAGAAACAAACACACATCTACGGAGTTGCCTTTCTAATTTTGTCGATATCTTTTTATTTTTGTTGCAATTTAAGCTTCTACTTATTTCCATTGTTAAAAAAATATTTTGTATTTTCTAAGACTCCACCATTCCCGTATATCAACATATTTTATTTTTCTCAATTGTACAGTTATCCCACCAAATTTTAGAAGGATGTCTGAACTGTTCAGACTCTATTTCATTTTCCAATACTGGGACTCGATTTATGATACCATGATCACTAAATAAGGAATGAATAATCCGCGTACCAAGCTAAACACGAATCATCATATTTTTTACCAGGATGGGATGTTGATTGCTATACACGAGACATATCCGTTGTAATTCGTGACACATACATTCCATAGCGGTTGACCAACTCATGATTTGTGAATGCAAAACTTTCAAAGTAATTAAATAAGTGGAAAGTGTTTACAAGAAATGTGAGAAACGGGTATTTTAAATTTATTGATGTCTGAGAACAAATTCACCAAGCTGCTTGATCAGAGCTCGAGCAATTTCATAGTTGTGGATATAATTTCTCCAGGAAATAGTAGTGGAATATATTTCATAATAATAAGATGAATAACAACATTTCCAAATTCCAGTCGGTAAACAGAGGCAAAATCTATAATCCTAAAACAGATAAAAAGTGGTACATGATCTTATGGGCCACACACGCTCACTCGCCAACAAACTTCATATTCTGGTTCGGCAGGCTGATATTTTCGGTATCAATCAATTCACACCCAGATAACATATACGTACATGATCTCATGGGCCACACACATTCCCTTCTTAGTTAAATGATACGGAAATAACCAAGTGATATATAGGAAGGACGTTATTCACTATATTTGTTCCGTAAAATATGTTTTTTTTATCTATCAATTTATTTTGACGGAACCACAATACTTATAACGAATACTAACAAAGGAAAAAGTCGGAAAGATGGGGATCACTGCTGCCAATAAGAAAGGATGTGTATGTCGAATATGACATTCCATTGAATATTGTTTATTGCTGTTATTAATCTCAAAATAACATTGGTTATCAGTTCCTATATGAGTATACATCACTTCTCAATAACAATAATTGTGACATGAATGCACTTTTTTCTTTTGATCTGTTTGTGGTTTATATACCATAATATAAGCAACAGCTAAGAACACGCATATACGAGATATTGTGCACTTTAAATCTGGGCGGTAGTACTACTCTCAGAGAGCCGTGCAATAATCAACGACCTAGATGTGATAGTGCATGGATTCATGTTACACATCATTTATACCATGGTTTTCCGAGTTAAACAGTTGAACAATATCACGCCTCGCCACGGTTTTTCACGCCTCGCGTACGATTGTTTTACGCTTTAACTCTGAAAACTGTGGTATAAATATTACTAAGAAAAATATTTAGATGAATGTTACAGTTTACTTTAGAGAAGAAAATACCGTTAATTTCGGCACCAAAGCATAAATTCTGCAATGGACCAACCAATAAACATTCATGCTCTGCATGAATGCAATTTGAACATTGGTTTTGAAGGAAATTCTCAGTTCTCATGTCACTTCATTGGCTTCCGGTGCATAATCACATTCAATACAAGCTGTTATACACTTTCAAAGCTCTTCATTGCATAGCACCGACATATCTTGAGGAACAGCTTGTATCAACCATCAAGGTAACTGCGGTCAGAGAACTCCATGATGATTATAGAACAACGTTTAAGGACAAAAAACATATGGTGATAGACGTTTTGATAAGACAGCTCCCATGCTTTGTAATAACTTGCCAAGTCAAACCCAGAACGAACACTCCTTGTAATTTGTGTAAGAAAAATGTCAAAACTTTTCTTTTTAGACTTGGTTATTATAATTTTATGTAAACGTCTTACACTGAAAGTTTTACGCGTTTATTTTAGAACTTGTATATTTATATCTATCATTTTCCCTTTTTTTTTTTAATTAATAATGTGTGTCAAATTTTTATCTCTCTCTTAGTTTTTTTTTAATTTTGTTGTTATATTCTATGTTTAGTTTTGTTGTTTTTATTATGATTGTAAAGCGCTTAGAGTAAATTTAATTAAATAATGCCCTATAAAAATATTGTAAATAACAATAACAATGATAAATACAATGTGTAAAGTTTATGAGCAATCTAATTAACATTATATCTTCTAATTTTTATTCCCCCTTTTTCGTTGTCACTGTGTAGGAGATCTACGAACATCCAAAGTCATGTTCATGTGACTTTTTGGAAAAACTAGGGTGATGTTTTACTGCAAAGATAGAATATGCGTCATTTGGTTTTTTTAATGTCAGATAGTTAAAACGTGTTTTTTTCTTAAGAATTGAATGTATTCTTTCGAAGTTTATGAAAATGTGCTTCGATCAACGCTTTCATACCCCAATGAAACTTCAGAAGAATTCATTCAATTCTTATAATTATATTTAAATCACACCAAAATTTAATATAGTTGAAATTTTCGTTGTGAATTTTATTTGTGTTAGATTATTTGCTGTTGGAAATTACTACGCCATTGATTGTTTACATCTGACGTCGTCATGGAGGCATGTGCAAGTTCGGGTTTGAGTTGCATTGGGATATGAAACATCTCTTTCATAAACATGTGACCATTTCATAACCAATCATATTGTAACATTTAATTATGGGATGAACTTTGTCAATTATTTGCAATGGGTCGGTAATTTTCTATGGGTACTCCGATTTCCTTCACCACTAAAACTGACCGTCACGATATAACTGAAATATTGTTGAAAGTGACCCTTTAACCCCCTCAATAATATATGAAAAAAATAAAGAAATGATGGAATTAATAGGTCAACAGGGTCAGCGACTTTTGAATGCAACTGAAAAAGATGCATTGAGTTTGGTAGGGACGAACAAATTAGTCTTTTCTAGATGATTTTTCGAAATCTACAAAAGATACCTTTAAATTGTGTGCGGGGGTCGTGTCACTCACCACGTTATCCACTATGGTCCACGATCATAAACAAATGGATGATTATGTTGCTAGTTAAGTTAATTATACTATATTGAAGTAACTTTATGTTTTTTATGCAAAATATTCACAAGTTGCAAGTAATAGTAAGCAACAATACATTGCAAAGATATATGGAAGGCGTGTGATCCTATGGTGAATCTTTGCGTGTCATTTTGGAACATTCTACATAAATGTGGAATTAAAAGACACGACAATCTATGTTTAATACACACCATATATGTCGCATCTAAGTAGTCTAAGCAATTATCAGGGCCACTAGATACTTTATTTTGTCTCAAACGTACACCGCGGCCATATTTATATACAATTTAGGAGTGAGTGATTGTTGAGCAATTATCCTAAGACCATTTTAAGAAATATACTTTGATGTCCTAACTTTGTGACAAATGTTTAAGACCTGATGTAGCATAAGACAGGTTCGGATTGAATGAGTGATTGTTGTGTAATGCTAACTCGGCAATTTTGTAGCTATAATATAGTGATTTGATTTGATTTATTGTGTTTAACGCAACTTTCAACAATATTTCAGCTATATCATGGCGACCAGTTTTAGTGGTGGATGAAGCTGAAGTACCCGCAGAGAACCACCGACCATGGGCAAGCAACTGGTAAGCTTCATTACTTGCGGCTGCGAGTCGAGTGCACCCATTTTAGTAATTTAAAAGCCGGTCGCGATCCCACGTCGTATTGTGTATAGGCCACTATATATAACATAGTGAGAACAAGTTGATTTTCAATGAGATGATGAAGAGGCCCGCTTTGTGCTAGACCAACATGCTTAGTTGGATGTTTATAGTGCTAGCGCAGTGAAACAACAGTCCGTGAATAGACATGTCGTCCCAATCTGACACATCATCCTGATTCCGAGCAAACAAGTATTTGCTTTTTTCTCCTTAATGCTGCCTACTTACAGTAGAAACACCAAATGCCAATTTTATAGTTTTGGCTTGACCCAATCGGGGGCTCGAACCCCCATGATCTACCGCACTGGAAGCGAGCATGCTAACCATTACACAACATGCACTGATGCGGTTATGTAAACATACCTGGGACAAAGATATGTCGTAAGACCATCATAAGACATATTTTAGTCCTAATTTATGTGGGACAATCAGAACTATGCATGTGGGACAATCAGAACTAATGAATTTAAAAAAGTGGGACAGTCAGGATGTAACCAAGAAATCTTCGTAAAACTGGCCCCTGTTGCCATCTGTATTTGACACGACAACAAACCCCAAACATCCCTGAATGAAACTCCAATATTTTGTTTTCAAGCAAAACCGAATAGTGCCTGAGAGAGAGATATATGTATGTAAAGCAAATTAAGAACATACAAGATTTTATGATTCGCTGAACATGATGGAACAAGAATAAGAATACTATTATATTTATTATTGTCAATCACGACGCCTGACAAAATTTACTAATTGGTTACATAAATGATTGCATTAATTTGAACATCATAGAAAATAACAGTAGGTTCTGGTGGAAATAGAAACGATAGTA
This sequence comes from Gigantidas platifrons, assembly GCA_002080005.1. Classification (NCBI taxonomy): domain Eukaryota; kingdom Metazoa; phylum Mollusca; class Bivalvia; order Mytilida; family Modiolidae; genus Gigantidas; species Gigantidas platifrons. The sequence continues at coordinate 41,935 of MJUT01019132.1, read as the reverse complement.
AATGTAAGAATGACAACGCTCTAATGATGCACGGACAGTTATTAAATTTTCTTCCTGAAAATCATGCGGGGACACAGAATAATTATTCTGCATTATCTAAATAAAAACTAAAAAATATATCAGATGATCTGACCTTCTTTGTGTCCGAATATAACTTTCTTTGTATAGTAATATTTAAGGTAAACAAATCATGAGATTTAATAGAAGAGTTGATGTATTGGGCATACATGTATGCACATAACTTTTAAATATATCGCAACATTATTTCTGTCCATGACGGGCTGCCGTAATTTTCCGAAAAAATTGAACTTAATGCCACTTTTAAAACGATATTTGCGATTACTTTATCTGTATTTTGTTTATATTTATTGAAAATGTGTGCTATGGTTGCATATATTTAAAGTTTTAGAGCAACTGAATGTTAATTTTGTGAAAGAATCATGCTTAATGAGCGTTTTATCAAAATATGTCGGTCTGGAAAAAATCGTCTGCTTTCCGTCCAGTAAAATGGGAAAGGTCGTACATTTCTGGTGCATGTATTATATCATATTTCGACTGTAATGTATTTATTTTTCTTTATATTGATGCATACTTAATATTTCATGAATAATGTTCATTATTATACTTCGTGTAAGTTTCTGTAGTGATAGTTGGTACTGTCATATGTTGGCATATTACCTGCACAATTAGACCCTCAGCATAGTAATGATATTAATGTGGTAATATGCCGAAATATTACCTGGACAAGACCACATTATTATATAAATATCAACCTGTTTAATTATATTCCTTGTCTGCAATACACAAGACGATTCCGTACTTTATAATATGGTACGGAGCGCAATGGCCGACAATAGTTTTCATGACCAAATCATTAATTTTTCGTGACTAAATTGATGCATTTCCCCATATTATTTTTGTGACGACTTTTTATATTTCCTTAAACATGTGTATATAAAGATAATAGGCTACTTTTTTTTTTCTTTTGCAATTTCTTCCGGGTTTTTCGTAAATTGACTGGACTATATCACATTTGCCACACCATTGGTTGATGGGATGATCAATATCTCTCATGAAGGATGAGTCACTCCCTCGTATTATGTCTTCATTTACAAACACCACATGCAGACGATAAAGTAGACCAGTCAAACCAACATATATTTGCAGTCCCGCTGCAAAGGGGAAGAGTTGATGTTTCGACGCGTGGCAAATGTTATAATGGGAGAGGTGATACGGGTCCAGCTATACTATATGTTCCGGAGAATGCATTCTAATCTGAAATGTATAGGAGACATTGGTCTTATTGATACAAAACAATTAATAAAATAAATAAAATAAATAAATAAATAAAAATTAAATTAAAACAAAACAAGCAAAATTAATTGTGAAAAAAGATACATTGAGTCAGTTGTTTAACAGTAATTTCCATGTTTATGGTTGAATTCATTAATGAAACATACACAAATGATATAAGGGTCGTCATCAGTAAAGTTGTGAGTTCGAACCCTATTCATGACGAGGTGTACTCGATACAATATTATGTTATCAAGTTTGTCAGTGACTTGCGACAGATAAGTGGTTTTCTATTGGCACTCCAGTTTCCTCCACCAACAAAACTGACCACAACTATATAATGTTGTATGACCCAATAACATTCACCATCATACATGTACTCGGAAATAAATACTGTTTCTGTTTTAATCTTTCGTATATTTATATTTTGTAGCGATTATTCAGCAAGCAAAATCATACTATAAACAATGTTTTTATCACACTCTTATGCAGAAAGCAGTTATCTATATATAATGTATTATTCCTTTTTCATTCCATTGTAAATTTGAATCATGAACACATACATCTATTTAGTATGAACTACCTTCATTCTTAA